>JACCEG010000085.1:446998-469403 GCA_014065205.1 Tuber brumale | reverse complement strand
AATGTCTCGGTTATTGGTTTGCAAATAGCCGAGAAGTTTTTTATGAATCATCGGTAGAAGTTGGCAAACCCCATGAGGACTTGTACTTCTCTAACCGACTTAGGTGCTTTCCAGACCATTATGGATTCCACCTTTTGGGTGCTCATATACACCCCATCGACCGCCACCATATAGCCGTGGAATTTCACCTCCGTGGCATGGAAAGTCGATTTCTTTAGCGATACCGCTAATTGAAAGTCCGATAGACTTTGTAAAACTTTCTTAACAGCTTCGACGTGTTCCTTTTCATCCTTTGAGTAAATGAGAATATCATCAAGGTAACACACAACTCCGACGTCCAAGTATTCCTGTAGAACTTGGTTCATCATATCTTGGAAGGTTGCCGGAGCGTTAATCATTCCAAAAGGCATAACCTTATATTCGTAGTGTCCGTATCTCGTACGGAACGCTGTCTTCCACTCATCTCCTTCTTTTATCCTTATCAGGTAGCAGCCATCTTTAAGGTCTAACTTTGTAAAGATCTTAGCACTGGCTACTTTATCTCTGAGTTCGGACATTAGTGGAAGCGGATGTTTGTTGAGGATAGTAATCTTATTTAGATTTCGATAATCCACAACTAGACGTAATCTACCATCTGGCTTGGGTACGAATAATCTGGGTGCGCCTGCTGGTGATTGGCTCCGCGTAATTTTTGCTTGTTTGATCATTGTTTCCAAGTACTCTCGTAAAGCTTTAAGCTGTTTTTCGGACAGTGGATATATCGGCCCCCAGGGGGGGGTTGATCCTGGAATGAACTTAATTTCATGATCGAATGTCTGCCTAGGGGCTAGTTTTTCTGCCGTTTGTGCTTCAAACAAATGTTTGTAACTCCAGTATTCTTTTGGTAATGATTCGAGTTCCACCGTATTCTCGATGGCTCCGATTCTTCCGATGCGGCAGGTATTAGGATCCCAAGCGACGGACTCGTCATATTCGAACATATCCGCTATTCCTTCATCTTCTTCCACACAGTTTTCGCAACTTTTTACGGAGAAAGTCAAATTTTCTGCATCTTGTATGTGAGATATTGGGTGTTCACGATGCCACCAACCAAAAGGAATTATTATTCTATAGTGACCTGCTTTAGCCACTTCACACGACACTTCAGACATGTGTCGGTTTTTTCCTATTTCCATTTTTATTGGGAGGGTGTAACACTTCCCTCCAGAGGCGGCTGATGATCCGTCAAAGCCTAAGATATCAACTGCATTGTCGCGTTCTATAGAGGGAACGCGAAGGTCTACAACTAGGTCCTTGTTGATAAGGAACACGTTGGATCCCGAATCTAACAAGACTTTAACTTTGTATCGCTTATCGTGTATATGGAGGTAAGCGATCCCCTCCGGACAGTTGTATCATTTTGGTTTTGGGGCTTCTAACTCCATGCGCTTAGCGCGGAGAAGATTTTCTTGGTTCTTTCGTTTAGGCATCGTTGGTATTGGGTGTAGGTAACAAGATGTTTGTTACTACGCCCGCGTTGTTTCGACCATTGAGGTCTCCTCAGACAAACTAGTAACTCTTTAGCTCTAACAATCTGGGTCTACATACGAAAGCGGCGTTTCACCGATACGCTATTGCACACGACCAGTTTTCAGGCTGGATGCCTTCTCCCAACACACCAGACCTAGGCTCATAGCAGATTTTCGGGCGGTTATTAGCCATTTTACACTCCTGGTGTGGGGTTCCCGCTTTCACCGAGTCCTTTCCCTTAGGATTTCGGTTATCCATCCACCTCCCTCAGAGGGGCCTTGCGTACCAAAGCGGTACATCCCTATCCCACAATCTGGCTAAAAGGCAAGATAGTACATACGTATAATACGACTCAGACTCGTGTGGTAGGTGGAACGGCCCGCGTCGGTTGTCCTCCTGTCGTGTATTGTTATCAGGTAGATCTTGCATTGCTATGTCCCAACTTCTTCGGTATAGTAACTTGCTTGCACACAGGTAGCAGGCGACCACCAGGTGACTCGACGAACTTCGTACTGTTGGCTCCCGGGCCATGTGGGCATGTCAACTATCCTCTCTTTTGATCAAGACTCTCCATATATTGATTCTTGTGTTTGAGCTCGTAAGTCCCTCGTGGGGTGCCTTCACCTAGAGCCTACTTGCGTCGATCCTGAAAGGAGAGACTTGCTTCTTGCCGCTTTGATCATTTTGAGTTTCGAATCCCGTAGTTGCACACGGACTACGCGATCCCCGTCGTGGTCGGTACCCAATACACCCCAGACAAAGGGGCTTCCCATTTCGATTCCAGCTCCATCCGGACACTGAATACCCAATCGCCGTCGCAGTTGGTGCCCATGAACTGACCTAGGTCAGTTCCTCGTCGTCCCCCAGTTCCCAGATCTTATTTACCCGGGCTGGGTTCTGGACGGTTGCGACTCTGTGAGCTAATTTAGGCTTTACAATAGCCGATNTTATTTACCCGGGCTGGGTTCTGGACGGTTGCGACTCTGTGAGCTAATTTAGGCTTTACAATAGCCGATCTTGCTCGCCAGATTCCCATTTTTATCGGTCTTGAACTGACCGTTGCCGCCGATATATGGACATCTCCCCAACACGTCTGATAAGGGTGGTTTTTCTTACCACAACGCGTGCAATCTCCTTCTTTCCTCCGTGTGTCTATCACACTTTGTGGGATACCGGTATGGGCCTGGGCGAAGTTTGTGTGGGTGGTCTTTGTCACACCTCCCCACCTTTTCCTGGGCTTCTCCGGTTCATCGTCCCTTTTCCGTTTTCGTGGTGGGGCTCCACCTCCCTTGACATAAGGTTTAGTATCCCTTTGTCGTTTTGGTTTAGAGTCCCGTCGGTCTTCTCTTTTGACCTCTTGGACTATTTTGGGCTTCGACAGTTGGTCTCGCCCAATTCTTTTTCTGGCTAGTAGTGGTTCTTCTGATCGTCCACATAGCCTAAGTGCCTCCTCCCATTCTTGATCCGTCGTATATTGCAGGGCCGACAACCTGCGGACAATCTGCTCTGGACGTTTGTCTTCGACTACTTCTCTCGAGGATTCCTCGGTCATGCGTGCACGAATGTTATGATTGTGCATGACTGTCAGATAGCGTTCAATACTGCCGTCGTACGTGACTAGTTTCATTGCGCGAAGAGCTAGTCTTTCGGCTTCTACCGGGGCAAATCGCTTGATCATATCATGTTCAAAGCGGGTCCATGTCGCCAGCTCCGGTTGCTGGGTTTTCCCGCGAAGTCCGTCCATAGCCTTCCGGTACCATATGGTATAGGGAAGGACTATGTCTCCTTTCGTACGACTGAGCGCATATATGATGCGTTCCCGGGCATCATCCCAGATGCGTGGATTTCTTTCGAAATAGTCCGTGCATTGTAAAATCCACACATATATATCTTGTGCGGGTCTGTCCTCAAAGAATGGGGGTGGCTCTGTTGGTCGCTTAATGTTTAGCGCCATCGCATTGGCAAGTGTTTCTGCCATACCAGACTGTTCTGGTGTTTGTCCTTGCCTGCCTCGGCTAGGACTTCCTCTCCGTCTTCCTCTCTCATCATCATCATCGTCGTCGTCACTAGGATCCCCTGGGTTGCCTCCTTGGGCACCTGAGGGGGATGCATCAGCGGCTTCTCTGCCTTTTCCGTTTTCCCTACGTGTAGGTGGGGCGTAATACTCCCCGTCGTCCGTCTCTTGCACTGCGGGTAAAGCAGCGGGTCCAGCAGTTTCAGGACTTGGTGCGGCAGCCAACATTCTGTTTATTGACTGTGTTAATACCTTTAGGGTATTATTAGTCTCGTTATTTTGTTGTTGCTGCTAGTCTCGAGATCGGCGGATTTCCGCCTGGCGAGTAGTCTGATCTAAACGCATCTGTCCTAGGGTATGGTTGATCTCTCTTTCACGAGTGACGCCTTGCGCGCGGAATTCTACAAATTCCGCTCTTAGACTGAGGACCATCTGTTCCAGAGTCTGGTCTCTGGCTAATGCTGCCTGGCTTTCGTGTCCGATCGTTCTATGTAACCTCGTCGTTACTTCTTTATGTTCCTGTTGACGCCTTCCTTGGGCGTCTATCTTCTTTGCCACTTCCCGGATCATTTCCTCTTGAATCCCTTTGACCTCTGCTTCCACTCCTGCCAGCTGCATCAACAAAAGCCCAATTTCGTTGTCATGGACATCATGTCCTTCCGCGATTTGTTGCTGTACCTTAATTAACTTTAAGGTATTGTCCTGGGTTGCCCCCTTCAGATTTTTGAAGGTGATATTGGCTTGGTCCAGCGAGGTGTCTATGTCCTGCCTTATTCGACCCAAAGTTATCCCAAGATGGGCAGCCAACCTGGCTAAGTTTGCAGCGTGGTCTCCTCCTGGGTTAGGAGTAGAGGCCCTGGATCTCCTATGCGTGCTTGCGATACTAGAGGATCGGTGAGAGGGTAAATTTCCTCTCCTGAACGCAGGTTCCTGAGGTGTCGAAGGGATGGGACTATGAATAGCGGAATCATCCGCCTTGTCCGTGGTGTCGGGCCAGGTATCCATAGGTTCACCCGCCGTTATTCTTTTTCTCGGGTGCTGAGGTATCTCCGCTATTGCGATATTTTCCAGATAGCCTAGCTGCTCTAGTAGCCGTGGATGAGTGATTACTGGTACTTCATACCAGAGTTCTCGATATCCTTGAAAGGCTTTAAGGAATCGTATGTAAGGTATCCAACGTTTGACACACTCTAGGGGTGTAGGTATAAAAGGGTTCGGTTGGTCCGATTCTGGACTTAAAACCTGAATCTCCTTTTTCGCGGTTTAGTATGTACTTATAGTACATATAAGTGGGTATTAGGCCCAGGCCGAGGAGATGTCTGGCCCCCGGATGACTGTGCCTGGGGTTTCCGCTTCCTTCTCTTCCGTCTTTAGAGAGCACTGGGTGCTCCAGTCGAGGAAACTTTCCGACTCGGTTGAATTCCACTCGAAGTCTGA
Source organism: Tuber brumale (assembly GCA_014065205.1). Taxonomy (NCBI): domain Eukaryota; kingdom Fungi; phylum Ascomycota; class Pezizomycetes; order Pezizales; family Tuberaceae; genus Tuber; species Tuber brumale. The sequence continues at coordinate 464,443 of JACCEG010000085.1, read as the reverse complement.
ACCGTGCCAGGTACGATATATGCTATTGAATTGATCCCTTGTTGGGATCCCCAAAGGTACTGTGAACCACAAGGGTTCTTGCGTATATTGTTCTCCGATTTCGAATAGCTCGCTATCGAAGACTTCTTCGAATATCTGAATATAGATGGGGCAGTGAGGTGCTTCGAAAATATAATCGAAGTCTGAGGTGAGGGTGGAGTTTGAAGTGAACGCGTAGTTCATATAGTGAGCCTTGGTAAGAGGAGAACTATCAATATACTGTTAGGCGGACGCCAAATTCAAGTATATAACTGAGGGATGTAGGCCCGAAATCTTTGATTGGAGAATCTGGCGAGGAAGGCTCGTCTCAATAAAATAGGTAAGGTAAAAATTTAAAGCGTAAAACAACATTATATTGATAAGATCTCTTCTCCGTTGCTTAATGATGTCTGCAAAGCTCGGGAGGCACTTCGATATTTATATCCCTCGTCTGCGTGTTCGCGGACTACTTCTAACTACTATGCCTCCGCAGTACCACTCTGGTTTTAATATGCAAATATCCAGAATCTTATAAGTGCGAACACCATTTGACCCTGAAATGTATCACACCCTTTCGCGGACTCGGAATAGTATTCCTCCGTTGAGATGACTGCGCTATTTGTTATTCCAAACAGCGGCCTCCAACTTAGATGTCCGCATAGACTATTATATTACTTTAGTCTTGTTGACTATCGTACCAGTAGTCTCTTCGGTCATGAAGTGATCAGGTTCATGCCGGGCCACCTAGTGCCAATCGCAAGTCCGTGCCCAACGTGTCAGCATCTTAAGGGTGTCCGACTTATCTAGGTCTTCCATTCTGAGCATGCTTTCCCTTGGTCCGCCGGCCTCCATAGAGGTGTTCTATTACTAGGACCAACCAACCTACAGCTGATCTCAGAAAGGTATGGGTGGATTCGGTATACCCCCAACAGCTTCCGCCACTGGGATATCCTCTTGGAGTATTTCGCCGAAAACGTCCCGTCACTTTCAGCCCATAGTTAGGAAGCCTAACCTTGAAGCCTACTATCTCAATGAGCCTCCGACGGATTAACTCTGTTCCACTTCCCAGATGTCGCCAAAGGTCCCCTCTCATATATCCTGCGAACAGCATGCGGTCGGACGGACGGTGGCAACGTATATGGTGTTATGAAGTGGGCTTCATTGCTGTGACATTTTAGTTATGGGACGCAACTCGCGGAATCTCGCTAATGACGTGCGGGCCCCATAAGGGGGCCGGAGGAGGGTGTTGGCACTCCGGTAAATTGAGGGTCTGTGCGCAGTTACCCTACCGTGGGTCTGTGCACATGTCTCGGATTTCCATATGCCTAACAAAGACCTAGATAAGCCGGAGACCATTAAAACGCTGATACGTCGGGCTCGGACTTGCAATTGGCACTAGGTGGCCCGGCATGAACCTGATCACTTCATGACCGAAGAGACGACTGGACAATAGTCAACAAGACTAAAGTCATATAAAAGTCTATCCGGACATCTAAGTTGGAGGCGGCTGTTTGGTATAACAAATAGCGCAGTCATCTCAACATAGGAATACTATTCCGAGTCCGCGAAAGGGTGTGATAAGTTTCAGGGTCAAATGGTGTTCGCACTTCTAACATTCTGGACGTTTGCGTATTAAAACTAGAGTGGTACTTCAGAGGCATAGTAGATAGAAGTAGTCCGCGAACACTCAGACGCGGGATATAAATATCGAAGTGCCTCCCGAGCTTTACAGACATCATCAAGCAACGGAGAAGAGATCTTATCAATATAATATTGTTTTCCACTTTAAATCTTTACCTTACTTATTNTTACAGACATCATCAAGCAACGGAGAAGAGATCTTATCAATATAATATTGTTTTCCACTTTAAATCTTTACCTTACCTATTTTATCGAGAAGAGCCTTCCTCGACAGATTCTCCAATCAAAGATTTCGGGCCTACGTCCCTCAGTTATATACTTGAGTTTGGCGTCCACCTAACAGTATATTGATAGTTCTCCTGTTACCAAGTCTCACTACATGAACAACGAGTTCACTTCAAACTCCACCCTCACCTCAGACTTCGATTACATTTTCGAAGCACCTCACTGTCCTATCTATATTCATTCCTTCGCAGAAATATTTGAAACCAAGCTGTTCGAAATCGAAGAACAATATACGTAAGAACCCTCGTGGTTCTCTGTACCTTTTGGGATCCCAACGAGGGATCAATTCAATAGCATATATTGTACCTGGCACGGTTCGGAATTTGAGTGGAATTCAACCGAGTCGGAAAACTTCCTCGACTGGAGCACCCCGCGCTCTTTAAAGATAGAAGAGAAGGAAAAGGAAAACCCAGGCGCAGTTATCCGGGGGCCAGACATCCCCTCGGCCTGGGCCTAATAAACTTTATATGTACTCTAAGTACAACCTAAACCTCGAGAAAAAGGAGATTCAGGTTTTAAGTCCAGAGACGGACCAACCGAACCCTTTTATACCCACACCCCTAGAGTGTCTCAAACGTTGGATACCTTACATACGATTCCTTAAACCTTTTCGGGGATAACGAGAACTCTGGTACGAAGTACCAGTAATCACTCATCCAGGGCTACTAGAGCAGCTAGCCTATCTGGAAAGTATCACAATGGCGGAGATACCTCAGGACCCAAGAAAAGGAATAACGGCGGGTGAACCTATGGATACCCGACCGGACACCACGGATAAGGCGGATGATTCCACCATTCATAGTCCCTTCCCTTCAACACCTCAGGAACCTTTATTCCGCAGAGCAGCCATCCCCTCTCACCGATCCTCTAGTGTCGCAAGCACTCATAGAATATCAAGAGCCCCCACACCGAGGCCAGGGGAACATGCCGCAAACTTAGCCAGATTGGCTGCGCGCCTTGGGATAACATTGGGACAGATAAGACAAGACATAGATACGTCCCTTGACCAAGCTAATATCGCCTTCAACCATTTGAAGGGAGCTACCCAAGACAATACCTGCAAATTAATTAAGGTTCAACAGTAAATCGCCGACGGACAAGATGTCCACAGTAACGACATTTCAATTTTGTTGATGCAGCTGGCAGGTGTGGAAAGCGAAGTCAAGAGGATACAAGAAGAGATGTTGCGAGAAGTCGCGAAGAAGATTGACGCTCAGGAACGGCGCCAACAGGAATATGAAGAGGTAACCACGAGGTTACATGGAACCCTCGGGGAAGAAAGCCAAGCGGCATTGGCCCGAGACCAGACTCTGGAACAAATGGTCCTCAGTCTAAGAGCGGAATTCGTTGAATCCCGGGCCCAATGTGTCACTCGCGAAAGAGAAGTCAGTCGCACTCTAGGACAATTACGCACGGATCAAAACGCGCGCCATGTGGAGGTTCGCAGGTCCCACGACCAGCAACAACTGCAGAATATCGAGACAAACCAAACCCTTAAGGGGTTAACAGCGGCAATAAATAAAATACTAGCTGCAGCACCAAGTCCTGAATCTGCAGGACCCGCACCTTTACTCGCAGTCCAAGAAACGGACGACGAGGAGTACTACGCTCTACCTACACATAGGGAAAAGGGAAAGGGCAGAGAAACCACAGATGCATTCCCCTCAGGTGCCCAAGGGGGTAACCCAGGGGACCCTAGAGACGATGACGAGGATGATGATGATGAGAGGAGTAGGAGGAGAGGAGGTCCTAGCCGAGGCAGGCAAGGACAAATACCAGAACAGTCTGGCATGGCAGAAACACTTGCCAATGCGATATCGCTGAACATTAAGCGACCATCAGAGCCACCCCCATTCTTTGAAGACAATTCCGCACAAGATATATACGTGTGGATCTTGCAATGCACCGATTACTTTGAAAGAAACCCGCGAATCTGGGATGATGCAAGAGAACGGATCATATACGCGCTCAGTCGTACAAGAGGAGAAATAGTCCTTCCCTATATGGTATGGTATCGGAAGGCCATGGATGGACTTCACGGGGAAACCCAGCAACCAGAGCTGGCGACATGGACTCGCTTTGAACATGATATGATCAAGCGATTCGCCCCGGTAGAGGCCGAAAGACTAGCCCTTCGCGCAATGAAACTAGTCACGTATGACGGCAGTATTGAACCCTATCTAATGGTCATGCACAACCATAACATTCGTGCACGCATGACCAGGGAATCCTGGAGAGAAGTAGTCGAAGACAAACTTCCTGAACAGATTGTCCGCAGGTTATAGGCCCTGCAATATACGACGGACCAAGAATGGGAGGAGGCACTAAGGCTATGTGGACGGTCAGAAGAAGGACTGCTGGCCAGAAAGAAAATTGGGCGAGACCAACCATCCCGGCCCAAAATAGTCCAAGAGGTCAAAAGAGAAGACCGACGGGACTCTAAACCAAAGCGACAAAGGGATACTAAACCTTATGTCAAGGGCGGTAGAGCCCCACCACGAAAAAGGAAAAGGGACGATGAACCGGAGAAGCCCAGGAAAAGGTTGGGAGGTGCGGCAAAGACCACCCACACAAACTTTACCCAGGCCCATACCGGTATCCCGTAGAGTGTGATAGACACATGGAGGAAAGAAGGAGATTGGACATGTTGTGGAAAGAAAAACCACACCTATCAGACGTGTTGGGGAGATGCTCATATATCGGCGCCAACGGTCAGTTCAAGACCGATAAAAATGGGAATTCGACGAGCAAGATCGGCAATTGTAAAGCCTAAATTAGCTCGCAGAGTCGCAACTGTCCAGAACCCAGCCTAGGTAAATAAGATCTGGGAACTGGCGGACGACGAGGAGCTGACCTAGGTCAGTTCATTGGCACCAGCGGCGACGGCGATTGGGTATTCAGTGTCCTGACGGAGCTGGAATCGAAACAGGGAACCCGCTTTGGCTGGCGGGTACTGGGTACCGACCACGATGGGGATCGGGTAGTCCGTGTGCAACTACGGGAATCGAAACTCAAAATGATCAAAGCGGCGCGAAGCAAGTCTCTCCAGTCAGGATCAACGCAAGTAGGCTCTAAGTGAAGGAACCCCACGAGGAACTTACGAGCTCGAACACAAGAATCAATATATGGAGAGTATTGATCGAAAGAGAGGATAGTTAACATGCCCACATGGCCCGGGAGCCAACAGTACGAAGTTCCTGGAGTCACCTAGTGGTTGCCTGCTACCTGTGTGCAAGCAAGTTACTATACCGAAGAAGTTGGGACATAGCAACACAAGATCTACCTGATAACAGTACACGACAGGAGGACAACCGACGTGGGCCATTCTACCTACTACATGAGTCTGAGTCGTATTATATGTATGTACTATCTGGCCTTATGGCCAGAGTGTGTGATAGGGATGTACTGCTTTGGTGCGCAAGGCCCCTCGGAGCGAACTAGACGGATAACCGAAATCCTAAGCGAAAGGACTCGGTGAAAGCGGGAACCCCATACTAGGGGAGTAAAATGGCTAATAACCGCCCGAAAATCTGCTATGAGCCTAGGTCTGGCGTGTCAGGAGAAGGCATCTAGCCTGAAAACTGGTCGTGCGCAATAGCGTATCGGTGAAACGCCGTTTTGGTATGTGAACCCAGATTGTTAGAGCTAAAGAGTTACTAGTTTGTCTGAGGAGACCTCAATGGTCGAAACTACGTGGGCGTAGTAACAAACATCTTGTTACTTACACCCAACACCGAGGATGCCTAAACGAAAGAACCAAGAAAATCTTCTCCGCGCTAAGCGCATGTAGTTAGAAGCCCCAAAACCAAAACGATACAACTGTCAGGAGGGGATCGCTTACCTCCATATATACGATAAGCGATACAAAGTTAAAGTCTTGTTAGATTCGGGATCCAATGTGTTCCTTATCAACAAGGACGTAGTGGAAGACCTTCGCGTTCCCTCTATAGAACGTGACAATGCAGTTGATATCTTAGGCTTTGACGGATCGTCAGCCGCCTCTGGAGGGAAGTGTTACACCCTTCCAATAAAATAGGAAATTGGAAAAAACCAACACATGTCTGCAGTGTCGTGTGAAGTGGCTAAAGCAGGTCACTATGGAATGATAATTCCATTTGGTTGGTGGCATCGTGAACACCCAGTGTCTCACATAGAAGATGCAGAAAACTGGACCTTCTCTGCAAAATGTTGTGAAAACTGTGTGGAAGAAGGTGAAGGAATAGCGGATATGTACGAATATGACGAATCCGTCGCTTGGGATCCTAATGCCTGCCGCATCGGAAGAATCGGAGCCATCGTGAATACGGTGGAACGCGAATCATTACCGAAAGAATACAGGAATTACAAACATTTGTTTGTAGCACAGGCGGTACAAAAACTAGCCCCTAGACGAACATTCGATCATGAAATTAAGTTGATTCCAGGATCAACTCCCCCCTGGGGGCCGATATATCCACTATCCAAAAAACAGCTTAAGGCTTTACGGGAATACTGGGAAACGATGATCAAACAAGGCAAAATCACCCGGAGCCAATCACCAGCAGGCGCACCATATTATTCATACCTAAACCAGATGGTAGACTACCTCTAGTTGTGGATTATCGAAATCTGAATAAGATTACTATCCTCAACAAACATCCCCTTCCATTAATGTCCGAACTCAGAGATAGAGTAGCCGGCGTAAACATCTTGACCCAGTTAGACCTTAAGGACGGCTAGGACCTGATTAGGATAAAAGAAGGAGATAAATGGAAGACAGCGTTCCATACAAGGTACGGATACTACGAATATAAGGTTATGCCTTTTGGATCGGTGAATGCTCCGGCAACCTTCCAAGATATGATGAACCAAGTTCTTCAAGAATATCTTGATGTTGGGGTCGTATGTTACCTGGATGATATTCTCCTCTACTCAAAGGACGAAAAGGAGCACATCGTAGCAGTTAAGAGAGTTTTACAAAGTCTATCAGACTTTCAGTTAGCGGTATCGCTAAAGAAATCGACTTTCCATGCCACGGAGGTGGAATTCCTTGGCTATATGGTGGCGGTCGATGGGGTGTCTATGAGCACCCAAAAGGTGGAATCCATAATGGTGTGGAAGCCACCTAAGTCGGTTAGAGAAGTACAAGTCTTTATGGGATTTGCTAACTTCTACCGACGATTTATCAAAAACTTCGCGGCTATTTGCAAACCAATAACCGCGACATTACAAGGAAATCCTAAGAATTTTAAAGGGGGAATTGAACAGGACACGGCTTTCGAAGAACTAAAGCACCGGTTCACCATAGCCCCCATACTCTACCACTTTTTCCCAGAAAGAGAAATGGTGGTAGAAACAGATACTAGCGATTTTGCACTAGGCTGCGTCCTTTCTCAATACTTTGAGAAAAGGCTACATCCAGTGGCCTTCCATTCCAGAAAATTAAATTTGGCGGAACGCAATTATGAGATCCATGATAAAGAACTTCTCGCAATCCCCCAAGCCTTTAAGGAATGGAGACACTACTTGGTCGGAACAGAAAAACCGATCACAGTCTTTACCGACCATCAGAACCTACAATACTTCCTCACCTGAAAAGTCTGGAGTGGCCGTCAAATCCGATGGGCTCAGAAGTTGGTAGAATACAATTTTCGCATTGTATACCGACCAGGGACAAAGGGCGGAAAGCGTGACGCGTTAATCAGACGGCTGGAGTACCGTCCTGAGGAGGGAGCTACGCATTGCGAACAGAAAATTTTGAAAGAAGAAAGTTTCTTAGTGTCGCTAGTAGCGAGGGTAGGCGATGAAGGAGAAGACTGGGATGGAGACAAAGATTTGGATTTGGAACCTCGAAGAGGAGGAAAGGAACCCATAATTAGGGTCAAGAGATTGAGCAAAAAGGCATACTTGCCAACAAAGGGCTCACGAATGGCAGCAGGACATGACCTGTATGCCATAGAAGATGACATTGTCCCGAAATATGGACAGGTATTAATAGGGGCGGGTATAGCAGTGGGGCTAGCCGAAGGAACTTATGGAAGAGTTGCCGCAAGAAGTGGATTAGCGGTCTGAAGCGGAATCTCTACCGGTGCAGGAGTAATCGATGCTGACTACACCGGCGAACTCAAAGTCGTACTTTTCAACCATAAAGATGTCGACTGCCAGATAAGAATGGGCGATTGCGCAGCTCAATTGGTGGTAGAAAAGGTCAACACCTCGGACATGATAGAAGTCGACGAGTTGGAAGAAACGGAGCGAGGAACCGCAGGATTCGGAAGCACCGACATAGCGAAAAGATCCTTGATTGTCCAGGAACCGGAACCTAGCATTAGCTACCTACAGGCATCGGGTAAAGACAACCAACATTGGTACGATATTTCCGAAGTACCCGAAAAAGGTCTAATGTCAAATGCTATTATCCTGCAAAAGGGTATGAAGCAATTCAATCCTGAATTCCTAAGCGAGATACAGGCAGCTATCGGGACAGACGCAGCGTGGAGGCAATGGAGGGAAGAACTCATCAGGTTATAAGACGAAGGAAAGGATTTTCCCAAAGACTGGACCTTAACCGACGATCTAGTGTATTATAAGCAAAGACTATTTGTACCAAACAGTCAGGCGCGATATACCAAGATTGCAGAAGGATGTCACGATGCAAAAGTTGCAGGACATTGCGGACAAGAAGAAACTTTGGAAATAATCACCAGAGACTTCTACTGGAAAGGACTTGCGGCATGGGTCAATGACTACGTACGATCCTGCGATGAATGCCAACATAACAAATCACCTAGACATGCTAAGTACAGATTACTGCAACCATTGCAAATACCCTACATGGCATGGGCATCTATCTCAGTAGACTTCATCGCACAACTACCAGAGTCACGAGGGTGTACTCAGATAATGGTAGTGGTCGATCGGTTCACAAAGATGGCACATTTCATCGGACTTCTGACCTCGGCTGTGGCCAAGGATGTCGCAAACGCATTCCTGAAAGAAGTATGGAGGCTGCACGGCCTACTAACCAAAATTGTCTCAGAAATGGACTCAAATTTGCAGGAGAATTTTGGGAATCCCTTTGCAAGGCGCTGGAAATTAAGCGAAGAATGTCAACGGCATACCACCCCCAGAGTGACGGACAAACTGAAGGTACCAACCAAGTGCTGGAAGGATATCTTCGAAGTTTTGTCAATTACGATCAGGTTGACTGGTATCAGCTACTACTGTTAGCTGAACATGCCTATAACAACTCCGCAACTAACGCCCACGGGATGTCTCCATTCTATGCGAACTACGGATTTCATCCACAGGCAGAGTGGATGAAGGAGCGCGAAGCTCAAAATCCAGGAGCAACACTTTATGCAAACTGGATTAAGACAATACATAAACAAGCGACAGGGTCGCCAGAAAAGACACGAAAAGGAATGTGGAAATATTATGACCGAAAAGCTCAACAACAGCCGGACTTCAAGTTCGGGGACAAAGTAATGTTAAACGCAAAAAACATCCCCACCGGACGGAAATCCAAGAAGCTAAGTCCAAAGCTATACGGCCCCTTCCAAATTATGGAAAAACGCGGATACAGAGCATTTAAGCTCAACATATCCGATCGATGGAACATTCATCCCGTATTCCATGTCGCACTATTAGAACCCTACTGCGAGTCAGTTCATGACAATCGCCAACAACCCCCGCGAGAACCAGAGCACATTGAGGGCGATCTGCAATGGGAGGTTGAAAAAATCGCCAGAAGCGAGATTCGTTCTTGCAGAAAACGAGTATGCGGTCGCTATCAAGAGAAGCAGGAACTGTGGGATTTCGTTAAATGGCAAGGGTGTTCGGAAGATGAGAACACATGTGAGCCTGCCACCGGTATGGAAAATGCGGAGGAAGTTGTGGAAAATTTTCATAATGAAAATCTGGACATGCCAGGAAGGGCAGAAGGAAGATAGTGAGGAAACGGTTTTCCTACCGTGGCCAAGCAAACGCGCAAGGCTTTTTACCCTGACCACACTGAGTCTTAAAATGTATTTAGAAGAAATTATAAAATAGTTATAAAGGCGTTTGAGGCAAAGCCTGGAAGGAGGGAGCTCATGTTAGGCATATGGAAATCCGAGACATGTGCACAGACCCACGGTAGGGTAACTGCGCACAGATCTTCAATTTACCACAGTGCCAACACCCCCCTCCGGCCCCCTTATGGGGCCCGCACGTCATTAGCGAGCTTGCGCGAGTTGCGTCCCATAACTAAAATGTCACATCAATGAAGCCTACTTCATAACATCATATACGTCGCCGCCGTCAGTCCGACCGCATGCTGTTCGCAGGTTATATGGGAGGAGACCTTTGGCGACATCTGGGAAGTGGAACGGAGGAAATCCGTGGGAGGCGCATTGAGCTAGTAGGCTTCAGGGTTGTGCTTCCTCAACTACAGGTCAAAAGTGAGGGGACGTTTTCGGAGAAATACTCTTGGAGGATATCCCAGTAGTGAAAGCTATTAGGGGTATACCGAATCCACCCATACCCTTCTGAGATCAGCTGTAGGTTGGTTGGTCCTAGTAATAGGACCCCTCTACGGNGAACGGAGGAAATCCGTGGGAGGCGCATTGAGATAGTAGGCTTCAAAGTTAGGCTTCCTAATTATTGGCCGAGAGTGACGGGACGTTTTCGGCGAAATACTCCAAGAGGATATCCCAGTGGCGGAAGCTATTAGGGGTATACCGAATCCACCCATACCCTTCTGAGATCAGCTGTAGGTTGGTTGGTCCTAGTAATAGGACCCCTCTACGGAGGCCGGCGGACCAAGGGAAAGCATGGTCAGAATGGAAGACCTAGATAAGCCGGAAACCCTTAAGACGCTGACACATCGGGCTCGGACTTGCGATTGGCACTAGGTGGCCCGGCATGAACCTGATTACTTCATGACCGAAGAGACGACTGGACGATAGGCAACAAGACTAAAGTCATATAAAAGTCTATGCGGACATCTAAGTGGGAGGCGGCTGTTTGATATAACAAATAGCGCAGTCGTCTCAATGTAGGAATACTATTCCGAGTCCGGGAAAGGGTGTGATAAGTTTCAGGGTCAAATGGTGTTCGCACTTATAAGATTCTGGACGTTTGCGTATTAAAACCAGAGTGGTACTTCGGAGGCATAGTAGATAGAAGTAGTCCACGAACACTCAGACGCGGGATATAAATATCGAAGTGCCTCCCGTGCTTTACCGACATCATCAAGCAACGAAGAAGAGATCTTATCAATATAATATTGTTTTACGCTTTAAATCTTTACCTTACCTATTTTATCGAGAAAAGCCTTCCTCGATAGATTCTCCAATCCAAGATTTCGTGCCTACGTCCCTCAGTTATATACTTGAGTTTGGCGTCTGCCTAACAGAAGAGATCTTATCAATATAAAATTGTTTACCTCATAAATCTTTACATTATCTATTTTATCAAGACTAGCCTTCCTCGACAGATTCTCCTAGCGAAGATTTTGGCCAACTGTTAGGCGGACGCCAAACTCAAGTATATAACCAAGATATGTAGGCCAAAAAATCTTTGATCAGAGAATCTGTGGAGGAAGACTCGTCTCGATAAAAGAGATAAGGTAAAGATTTAAAGCGGAAAACAATATTATGTTGATAAGATCTCTTCTCCATTGCTTGATGATGTCTGTAAAGCTCGGGAGGTCCTTCGATATTTATATCCCACGTCTGAGTGTTCGCGGACTACTTCTAACTACTATGCCCGTGAAGTACCACTCTGGTTTTAATACGGAAATGTCCAGAATCTTATAAGTGCGAGCACGGTTTGACACTGAAACTTATCACACCCTTTCGCTGACCCGGAATAGTATTCCTCTGTTAAGATGACTGAGCTATTTATTATGCCAAACAGCGGCCTCTAACTTAGATATCCACATAGACTATTATATTACTCCAGTCTGGTTGACTATCGTTCCAGTAGTCTCTTCGGTCATGAAGTGATCAAGTTCATGCCGCGCCACCTAGTGCCAATCGCAAGTTTAAGCCCAACGTGTCAACGTCTCAAGGGACTCTGACTTATCTAGGTCTTCCATTCTGACCGTGCTTCCCCTTGGTCCGCCAGCCTCCGTAGAGAAGTCCTATTACTAGGACCAACCAACTTACAGCTGATCTCAGAAGGGTATGGGTGGATTCGGTATACCCTTAATAGCTTCCACTGCTAGGATATCCTCTTAGAGTATTTCGCTAAAAATGTCCTGTCACTTGCAGCCCATAGTTTAGGAAGCCAGACTTTGAAGCCTACTATCTCAATGCGTCTCGGACGGGTTTCCTCCGTTTCACTTCCCAGATTTCGCCCAAGGTCCCCTCTCATATATCCTACGAACAGCATGCGGTCAGATGGACGGCTGCGATGTATATGGTGTTATGAAGTGGGCTTCATTGATGTAACATTTTAGTTATGGGACGCAACTCTCGAAATCTCGCTAATGACGTGCGGGCCCCATTAGGGGGCCGGAGGGGGGTGTTGGCTACGGCAAATCGAGGGTCTGTGCGCAGTTGCCCTACCATGGGTCTGTGCACATGTCTCGGATTTCCATATGCCTAACACGTACATCCCTCATTTATACTAAAGATCAGCATCCGCCTAACATAATCCTATTTTCAACTCATTTATTCCTACAATGTTTTCAACTATCGATCTAATTTACAATTCTTTATAGCTCTTTTCCAAATATACTTCTCCCTAGCATAGTTAAACTATTTATAACTATTAATAATCTGCCTTATTTACCAAATTTAATTGCTTAATATACTTGGTATTTTAGCTTACTAGTACAAACTACTCAATCAGTACTTATTAGGCAGATGTCAAACTCTAGCTTAACTGAGGGACGTAGGCCAAATCTTTGATTGGAAAATCTGTCAAGGAAGGCTTGCCTCGATAAATAGGTAAGGTAAAGATTTAAAGTATAAAACGATATTATATTGATAAGATCTCTTCTCCGTTGCTTGATAATATTTGTAAAGCTCGTGAAGCACTTCAATATTTATATCTCATGTCTGAGTCTTCACGGACTACTTCTAGCTACTATTCCTCCCCAGTACTACTCTGGTTTTAATATGCAAAGATCCAGAATCTTTTAAGTGTGAATACTGTATGACCCTGAAACTTCTCACACCCTTTCACAGTTACGGAATAGTATTCCTCTGTTGAGATTACTCCACTATTTGTTATGCCAAACTGTGCCCTTCAACTTAGTTATCTATATAGACTATTATATTGCTTTAGTCTTGTTGACTATTATCCCAATAGTCTTTTCAGTCATGAAGTGATCAGTTTTACACTGGGCCAACTCGTGCAAATTGCAAGTCCAAGCAGGACGTGTCAGTATCCCATGGGTCTTTAACTCATTTAGAGTTAGGCATATGAAAATCCGAGACATGTGCACAGACCCACGGTAGGGTAACTGCGCACAGACCCTCAATTTACCGGAGCCAACACCCGCCTCTGGCCCCCGTATGGGGCCCGCACGTTCAAAGCTTAATGGAAATATCACGTGACATCTATCAACAGGTCACGTGTTCAATCCACAGCGTCGTCAAAGTTATTTTCGTACGAGATATTTTCTATCAACTGGACATACATGTTCGGAGCTCCCTTCACGACGGCACAAGACCTCCGATCGAGGGATTTTCTACCAATAGCGCCGCAGGGACTCTGGCTAGAGCATAGGTAGTCATCTGAAAGAAATTGGTCGGTTGGTTGTTGAGTAATTAAGAACTGAAGACGGAAACCCCAGTACCGATATGGAAGTTGCAGTTGATGATACAACGAACAGACCGATGACACCCTACCTACTGAAATCAGCTGTATGTTGGTTGGTCCCGTTAACGGGACCCCTCTGCGGAGGCTGGCGGACCAAGGGGAAGCACGCTCAGTAGAAGGCTCTAGCTGGAGAAGAGTCCATACGATGTTGGCACGTTGGACTGTTACTCGCATGAAGCATAGGCAGCCCGTGACCAACTTGATCACTTCCTGAATGGAAGAGATTACTGGAACGATAGCAATTAAGTCTAGAGTATCCAGCATAGTCTATACGAGCTGAAGATTGAAAGCTCCTAATAGGAAGCTACGACTAAAGCCATAGAGTGGTGTGCTCGTTCTCAGGGTCAAACAGTGTTCGCACTTAAGTTCAACTCAAGAAGAAGACGAGTGGTACATAGTTAGTAGGAGGATTAGAAGTACCGAGTAGCTACTATAAGTAAGATCGACTCAGTCCGAGTTGGTGAGAGATCATCAAGCAATGGAGAAGAGATCTTATCAATATAATATTGTTTCAAACTTTAAATCTTTACCTACCTTACTTTATCGAGACGAGCCTTCCTCGACAGATTCTCCAATTAAAGATTTCAGGCCTACATCCCTCAATTATATACTTGAGTTTGGCATCCGCCTTACAGTATATTGATAGTTCTCCTGTTACCAAGGCTCACTATATGAACTACGAGTTCACCTCAAACTCCACTCTCAGTTCAGACTTCGATTACATTTTCGAAGTACCTCACTGTCCCATCTATATTCAAACATTCAAAGAGGTCTTCGACAGCGAGCTATTCGAAATCGAAGAAGAGTTTGTCACAGAACCCTCGTGGTTCACCACACCCTTCGGGATCCCAAAGAGGGATCAATTCAATAGCATATATCGTATCTGGCACGGTTCGGATTTTGAGTGGAATTTGACCGAGTGAGAAGATTTCGTCGACTGGAGCACCCAGTGCTCTTTAATGACAGAAGAGAAGAAAAAGGAAAACCCAGGCACAGTCATCCAAGGATCAGACATCCCCTCAGCCTGGGCCTAATACATTCTTATATGTACTACAAGTACATCTTAAACCTCGAGAAAAAGGAGATTCAGGTTTTGAGTCCCGAGTCGGACCAACCGAACCCCTTTATACCTACCCCTCTAGAGTATCTCAAGCGTTGGATACCTTACATACGATTCCTTAAACAATTTAAAGGATATCGAGAACTCTAGTACGAGGTACCAGTAATCACTCATCCAGGGCTATTAGAGCAATTAGCATACCTGGAAAGCATCGCAATGGCTGAGATACATCAAGACTCGAGAAAACGGATAACAGCGGGAGAACCAATGGACACCCGCCCAGATACGACGGAAAAAACCGATGATTCGGCTATATGGAGTCCCTCCCCGTCAACACATAATGAACCCGCATTTCGGAGAGGAAATATACCCTCTCACCGATCCTCTGGTGTCGCAAGTACACATCGGATATCAAGGGCCTCCACGCCTAAACTAGGAGGAGACCATGCCGCAAACTGAGCAAAGTTGGCTGCCCGTCTTGGGATAACCTTAGGTCGCATAAGGCAGGATATAGATACCTCGCTTGACCAAGCCAATATCGCCTTCAAACATTTGAAGGGGGCCACCCAAGACAATACCTTGAAGCTAATTAAGGTTCAACAGCAAATAGCCGAAGGACAAGATGTCTACGATAACGATATTGCAATCTGGTTGATGCAGCTAGCAGGCGTGGAAAGCGAAGTTAAGGGTATCCAAGAGGAAATGATACGGGAAGTGGCTAGGAAAATAGACGCTCAAGATAAGCGTCGACAGGAACATGAAGAGGTAACCAGGAGGTTACATGGAACCCTAGGGGAAGAAATCCAAGGGGCATTAGCCCGAGACCAGACTTTGGAACAAATGGTCCTCAGTCTACGGGCGGAATTCGTAGAATTCCGCGCCCAATGCACTATGCGTGCAAGGGAGATCAACTGTATCCTAGGACAGATGCGTCTAGATCAGACTACCCGCCAGGTGGAAATCCGCCGATCTGAGCACCAGCAGTAGCAGCAAAAGAATGTGACTAACAATACTCTGAAGGTATTGACACAGTCGATAAACAGAATGTTGGCTACCGCACCAAGTCCCTAAGCTGCAGGACCCGCACCCTTATCCGCAGTCCAGGAAACGGATGATGAGGAGTACTATGCTTCACCTACACGCAGAGAAAAGGGAAAAGCCAGAGAAGCCGCTGATGCATCGCCCTCAGGTGCCCAAGCAGGTAACCCACGGGATCCTAGTGACGATGACGATGACGATGATGAGAGAGGAATACGGAGAGGAAGTCCTAGCCGACGCGAGCGAGGACAAATACCAGAATAGTCTGGCATGGCAGAAACACTTACCGACGCGATGGCGCTAAACATTAAGCGACCATCAGAGCCTTCCCCATTCTTTGAGGATAAACCCGCGCAAGACATATATGTCTGGATCCTTCAATGCACCGACTATTTGGAGCGAAACCCGCGAATTTGGGATGATGCCCGGGAACGAGTTATATATGCGCTCCGTCATACAGGAGGAGAAATAGTGCTCCCTTACACCGTTTGGTATACGAAGGCTATGGACGGACTTCAAGGGGAAACCCAGCAACTGGAACTAGCAATATAGACTCATTTTAAAAACAATATGATCACACGGTTCGCTCTGGTGGAGGCTGAACGACTAGGACTTCGTGCTATGAAACTAGTCGAATGCGATGGTAGCATTGAACGTTACCTAATGATCATGCATAACCATAACATTCTTGCACGCATGACCGGAGAGTCCTGGAGGGAGGAAGTCCAAAATAAACTTCCCAAACAAGTTGTCCGCTGATTGTCAGCTCTGCAATATACAACGGATCAAGAATGGGAGGAGGCGCTAAGGCTGGGCGGTCGGTCAGAAGATGGACTTCTGGCAAGAGAGAAAATTGGGCGAGCCAATCCGTCAAAGCCCAAAATAGTCCAAGAGGTCAAAAGAGAAGACCGACGGGACTCTAAACCAAAGTGACAAAGGAAAACTAAACCTTATGTCAAGGGAGGTGGAGCCCCACTACGAAAACTGAAAAGGGACGATGAACCGGAGAAGCCCAGGAAAAGGTTGGGAGGTGCGACAAAGACCACCCACACAAACTTCGCCCAGGCCCATACCGGCATTCCACAGAGCGTAATAGACACGCGAAGGAAAGAAGGACATTGCACACATTGTGGAAAGAAAAACCACACCTGTCAAACGTGTTGGAGAGATGCCCATATATCGGCAGCAACAGTCAGCTCAAGACTGATAAAAATTGGAATTCGACGAGCAAGATCGGCTAATGTAAAGCCTAAATTAGCACGCAAAGTCCCAACCGTTCAGCACCAAGCCCAAGTGAATAAGATCTGGGAGCGGGCGGATGACGAGGAACTGACCAAGGTCAGTTCATAGCCACCAACGGCGACGGCTTTTGGGTATTCAATGTCCAAATGGAACTGGGAGCGAAATAGGAACCCCCTTTGGCTGGAGTGTATTGGGTACCGACCATGACAGGGATCGGGTATTCCGTGTGCAACTACGGGAGTCGAAACTCAAAATGATCAAAGTGGCACGAAGCAAGTCTCTCTTTTCAGGATCAATGCAAGTAGGCTCTAAGTGAAGGGACCCCACGAGGGACTTACGAGCTCGAACACAAGAATCAATATATGGAG
>JACCEG010000085.1:395376-445787 GCA_014065205.1 Tuber brumale | reverse complement strand
AAACCGATACTCGAAACCAAACATAAAACATATAGAGTATCAAACCCTATACTATCAGGCTAGAGGCACACCTCGTTTCCTGAAACATATTCAAAACTCAAACAGTATCAACTGGTACATAAAAATCCTAAACCAGTAACCAGTACCGGTTACAGTTAAAGTCTTGTTAGACTCGGGATCCAATGTGTTCCTTATTAACAAGGACTTAGTTGAAGACCTTCGTGTTCCTACAGTAGAACGCAGTAATGCAGTTGATATCTTAGGCTTTGACGGATTGTCAGCAGCCTCAGGAGGGAAGTGTTACACTCTCCCTATTAAATTGGAAATAGGAAAAAACCGACACATCTCTGCAGTGTCATGTGACGTAGCTAAGGCAGGTCCCTATAGAATGATAATTCCGTTTGGTTGGTGGCATCGTCAACACCCAGTGTCTCACATAGAAGACGCAGAAAATTGGACTTTCTCCGCAAAGGGTTGTTAAAACTGCATGCAGGAAGATGAAGGAATACCGGATATGTTCGAGTATGACGAATCCGTCGCTTGGGATCCTAGTGCCTGTCGCATAGGAAGAACGAGAGCCATCAAAAATATGGTGGAACTCGTATCATTACCGAAAGAATACTAGAATTACGAACACTTGTTTGAAGCCCAGATGGCAGAAAAGTTAGCCCCTAGATGAACATTCGATAACCAAATTAAGTTGATTCCAGGATCAACTCCCCCCTTGGGGCTGATATATCCACTATCCGAAAAACAGCTTAAAGCTTTACGGGAATACCTGGAAACGATGATCAAACAAGGAGAGATCACAAGGAGTCAATAACTAGCAGGAGTACTAATATTATTCATACCTAAGCCCGATGGCAGACTATGTCTGGTTGTGGATTATCGAAATCTAAATAAGATTACTACCCTCAACAAACATCCCCTTCCATTAATGTCCGAACTCAGAGATAGAGTAGCTGGCGCAAAGATCTTCACCAAGTTAGACCTTAAGGATGGCTACCACTTAATTAGGATAAAAGAAGGAGATGAATGGAAGACAGCGTTCCGTACAAGATACGGACATTACGAATATAAGGTTATACCTTTTGGGCTGGTCAACGCTCCGGCAACTTTCCAAGATATGATGAAACCAAGTTTTTCCGGAATACCTTGACGTTGGGGTTGTATGTTACCTTGATGACATTCTCATTTATTCAAAAAAGTGAGAAGGAACATATTGCAGCTGTTAAAAGAGTTTTGCGAAGTCTATCGGACTTTCAATTAGCGGTATCGCTAAAAAAGTCGACTTTCCATGCGACGGAGGTAGAATTCCTCGGCTATATAGTAGCGCTCGATGTGGTGTCTATAAGCACCCGAAAAGTGGAATCCATGATGGTCTGGAAAGCACCTAAGTCGGTTAGAGAAGTACAAGTCTTTATGGCGTTTGCTAACTTCTACCGACGATTTATAAAAAACTTCTCCGCTATTTGCAAACCAATAACCGAGACATTACAAGGAAATCCTAAGAATTTTAAATGAGGAATTGAACAGGACACTGCTTTCGAAGAGCTAAAGGACCGATTCACCACAGCCCCCATACTCCACCACGTTTTCCCAGAAAGAGAGACGGTGGTAGAAACGGACGCTAGTGATTTCACACTCGGCTGCGTCCTTTCTCAATACTTTGAGAAAAGATTACATCCAGTAGCTTTCCATTCCAGAAAATTAAACTTGGCAGAGCGCAATTGTGAGATTCGTGATAAAGAACTTCACGGGATCCTAGAATCTTTTGAAGAATGGAGACGCTACTTGATCGGAACGGAGAAACCGATCACACTCTTTACTGACCATCAGAACCTACAATACTTCCTCACCTCAAAAGTCTGGAGTGGCCATCAAATTCGATGGGCTCAGAAGTTGGTAGAATACAATTTTCGTATTGTATACCGACCAGGCACAAAGGGCGGAAAGCCTGATGCATTAAGCAGACGGCCGGAGTACCGTCCTGAGGAGGGAGCTGAGCATCGCGAACAGAAAATTTGAAATGAAGAAAGTTTCTTGGTATCGCTAGTAGCGAGGGTAGGCGATGAAGGAGAAGACTGGGATGGAGATAAGGATTTGGATCTAGAACCTTGAAGAGGTGGAAAGGAACCCCACGATTAGGGTCCAGAGATTGCGCAAAAAGGCATACTTGCCGACAAAAGGCTCAATAATGGTGGCAGGACATGACCTGTATGCCATAGAAGATGACATTGTCCCTAAATATGGACAAGCATTAATCCGGACGGGTATAGCTGTGGGGCTACACGAAGGAACTTATGGAAGGGTTGCCCCAAGAAGTGGATTAGCGGTCCGAAGCGGAATCTCTACCGGCGCAGGAGTAATCGATACTGATTACACTGGCGAACTCAAAGTCGTGCTTTTCAACCATAAAGATGTGGACTACCAAATAAGAATGGGCGGTCGCATAGCTCAATTAGTAGTAGAAAAGGTCAACACCTCGGACATGATGGAAGGCAAAGACTTGAAAGAAACGGAGCGAGGAACCGCGGGATTCGGAAGCACCGATATAGCGAAAAGATCTTTGATCGTCAAAGAACAGGAACCTATCATCAGTTACCTACAGGCATCGGCTAAACACAACGAATATTGGTACTATATTTCAGAAGTAACCGAAAAGGTTTTAATGTCAAATGCAATTATCCTGCAGAAAGGTATGAAGCAGTTCAACGCTGAATTCTTAGACGAGATACAGGCAGCTATTGGGACAGATGCAGCATGGAGGCAACGAAGGGAGGAGCCCATTGGGTTACAAGACGAAGGAGAGGATTTTCCCAAAGATTGGACCTTAACCGATGATCTACTATATTATAAGAAAAGACTATGTGTACCAGATAGTCAAGCACTATATACTAAGATTACAGAAGGATGTCATGATGCAAAGGTTGCAGGACATTTCGGACAAGAAAAGACTTGGGAAATAATCACGAGGGACTTTTACTGGAAAGAACTTGCGGCATGGGTCAACGATTATGTGTGATCCTGCAATGAATACCAACATAACAAATCGCGTAGACATACGAAGTATGAACTATTGCAACCACTGCAAATACCCTACGCAGCATGGTCGTCCATCTCAGTGGACTTCATTACCCAACTACCAGAGTCGTAAGGAGGCACTCAGATAATGGTAGTAGTCCATCGATTTAGGAAGATGGCACATTTCATCGGACTTCAGATCTCGGCTACGGCCAAGGATGTCGCAAACGCATTCCTGAAAGAAGTATGGAGGCTGTACGGCCTACCAACCGAAATCGTCTCGGACATGGACTCAAAGTTTGCAGGAGAATTTTGGGAATCCCTTTACAAGGCGTGGGAAATTAAGCGAAGAATGTCAACGGCATACCACCCTCAGACTGATGGACAAACCGAACTTAACAACCAAGTGCTGGAAGGTTACCTGCGAAGTTTTGTCAATTACGATCAGGATGACCGGTATTAGCTACTACTGCTAGCTGAACATGCCTATAACAACTCCACCACCAACGCTCACGGGATGTTGCCATTCTATGCGAACTACGGATTCCATCCACAGACAGAGTGGATGAAGGAGCATGAAGCTCAAAATCCAGGAGCAACACTTTATGCGAACTGGATTAAGACAATACATGAACAAGCAAGAGGGTCACTAGAAAAGACACGAGAAGGGATGTCGAAATATTATGACCGGAAAGCTCGACACCAGCCGGACTTCAAGATCGGGGACAAAGTAATGTTAAATGCAAAACACATCCTCACCTAACGGAAATCCAAGAAGCTAAGTCCAAAGCTATACGGCCCCTTCCAAATTATGGAAAAACGCAGATCAAGAGCATTCAAGCTTAACATATCCGATCGATGGAACATTCATCCCGTATTCCATGTCAAACTATTGGAACCCTACCACGAGTCAGTTCATGACAATCGCCAACAACCCCCTAGAGAACCGGAGTATATTGACAGCAATCTGCAATGGGAGGTTGAAAAAATCGCAAGAAGCGAGATTCCTTCTTACAGGAAACGAGTACGCGGCCGCTATTAAGAGAAGTGGGAACTGTGGTACTTCGTTAAATGGTAAGGGTGTTCGGAAGATGAGAACACATGGGAGCCTGCCACCGGTATGGAAAATGCAGAGGAAGTTGTGGAGAATTTTCATAATGAAAATCTGGACATACCAGGAAGGTCGGAAGCAAGATAGTGAGGAAAAGGTTTTCCTACCATGGCCAAGTAAACGCTGGAGGTTTTTTACCCTGACCACACTGAGTCTTAAAATGTATTTAGAAGAAATTATAAAAAGGTTATAAAGGCATTCGAGGCGAAGCCTGGTAGGAGGGAGCTCATGTTAGGCATATGGAAATCCGAGACATGTGCACAGACCCACGGTAGGGTAACTGCGCACAGACCCTCAATTTACCGGAATCAACACCCGACTCTGGCCCCCTTATGGGGCCTGCACATTCCTAGCTCAATGGAGGTATCACGTGACATCTATCAAGAGGTCACGTGTTCAATCCACAGCGTCGTCAAACTTATTTTGGTACGAGATATTTTCTACCAAGTGGACATACATGTTCGGAGCTCCCTGCACGTTGGCACAAGATATCCGACCGTGGGATTTTCTACCAATAGCACAGTAGGGACTCTGGCTAGAGCGTAGGATGTCATCTGTGAGAAATTGGTCTCTTGGTTGTTGAGTAATTAAGAACTGAAGACGGAGACCCCAGTACCCATACGGAAGTTGCAGTTGATGATACAACGAACAGACGGATGACACCCTACCTACTGAGATCAGCTGTATGTTGGTTGGTCCCGGTAAAGGGACCCCTCTGCGGAGGCTGGCGGACCTAGGGGAAGCACACTCCGTAGAAGGCCGTAGCTGGAGAAGAGTTCATAAGATGTTGGCGCGTCGGACTCCTACTCGCATGAAGCATAGGCAGCCGGTGACGAACTTGATCACTTCGTGAACGGAAGAGATTACTGGAACGATAGCAATTAAGTCTAGAGTATCCTGCATAGTCTATATGAGCTGTAGATTGAAAGCTCCTAATAGGAAGCTACGACTAAAGCCGTAGAGTGGTGTGCTTGTTCTCAGGGTCAAACAGTGTTCACACTTAAGTTGAACTCAAGAAGAAGACGAGTGGTACATAGTTAGTAGGAGGATTAGAAGTACCGACTAGCTACTATAAGTAAGATCGACTCAGTCCGAGTTGGTGAGAGATCATCAAGCAACGGAGAAGAGATCTTATTAATATAATATTGTTTCACGCTTTAAATCTTTACCTACTTTACTTTATCTCGACGAGCCTTCCTCGACAGATTCTCCAATCCAAGATTTCGGACCTACGTCCCTCAGTTATATACTTGAGTTTGGCGTCCGCCTAACATTTCGCTCTTCCTGTCTGAGTGTGCTTCCCTTTGATCTGCCTGCCTCTATAGAGAAATTCTATTACTAGAACCAACCAACCTACAGCTGATCTCCGAAGCGTACAGGTGGATTTGGTATGTCCCCAATACCCTCCACTACTGGAACATCCTCTTAGAGTATTTTACCAGAAATGTCCCATCACCTTTGACCCATAATTAGGAAGCCTAGCTTTGAAGCCAATTATCTCAATGCACCTACAATAGAAATCTTCCAATCCATTTTTCAGCTGTCATCTAAGGTCTTCTCTCATATACCCTGTAAACCGCATACCGTCAGATGGACGGCAACGACGTATATGGTATTATGAAGTAGGCTTCGTTGATATGATATTTTAGTTATGGGACGCAACTCTCGAAATCTCTCTCATGATGCGCAGGCCCAATATGAGGGCCGGAGGGGGTTATTAACCTACCCGGAAAATCGAGAGTCTGTGTGCAGTTACCCTACCATGAGGTCTGTGTACTTATTATCTCAGATTTCCACGTACCTAACAGTACTTTCATGGATTGGAAAAAAACATATATATGATATGTAGTGTATTAATTTTAAAAGAAATTGTTTTTGTTTACATTTCATAAGAGAGTCATGATACTTCATAGTTCAGCTGCGATTGTGAGATACTTTGAGTAGTCATATTAAATATTTTTAATTAAATTTTGTAATATTGTTTTACCTTAAACATTGGTTCAAGATACAAATGTTAGCTTTCCCTAGTTTTAAACCTTATTTGAACTCCATAGTAAATGGGTGAAGTATTTGAGTTTTTATAATAGCTTATAATAAATGCTATGTAATTTTTTGAAAAATATCATAATAAAATTTAATAATAAATCGAGATCTGAAAGAAGTTAGAAATAAATAATTTACTTTACTTTACCAGCAACTTGTTAGGCGGACGCCAAACTCTGGTATAACTGAGGGATGTAGGCCAAAATCTTTTGTTCGAAGAATCTATTGAGGAAGGCTTGTCTCGATAAAATAGGAAAGGTAAAGATTTAAAGCAGGGAACAACTTTATATTGATCAGATCTCTTCTCCGTGGCTTGATGATGTCTGTAAAGCATGGGAGGCACTTCGATATTTATATCCCGCATCTGAGTGTTCGCAGACTACTTCTAACTACTATGTCTCCAAAGTACCACTCTTGTTTTAATACGCAAACATCCAGAATCTTATAAGTACAAACACTGTTTGACCCTGAAACTTATCACACCATTTTACAGTTACTGAATAGTATTCCTCCATCGAGATGACTGTACTATTTGTTGTACCAAACAGTGGCTTTCCACTTAGTTCTCTGCATAGACTATTATATTACTCTAGTCTTGTTGACTATTGTTTCAGTAGTCAGTTCAGTCATGAAGTGATCAGGTTCATGCTGGGCCACCTAGTGCCAATTGTAAGTTCAAAACCAATGTGTTATTGTCTTAAGAGTTTTCGACTCATCTAGGTCTTCTATTCTAAGTGTACTTCCCATTTGTCCGCTGGTCTCCATGGAGGGGTCCTATTACTAGGACAAACCGACATACTGCTGATCTCAGAAGGGTATGGGTGGATTCGGTATGTCCTTCATAGTCTCCACTACTGGGACATCCTCTTGGAGTATTTCGCAGAAAACATCCCGTCACTTTCTGCCCATAGTTTAGGAAGCCTAATTTTGAAGCCTATAATCTCAATGTGTCTTCAACAGACCTCTTGCATTCTACTTCTCAGATGTTGCCAAATGTCCCCTTTCATATATCCTGCAAACAGCATGTGGTCGGATGGACAGCGGCAACATATGTGGTATCATGAAGTGGGCTTCATTGATGTGACATTTTAGTTATAGGACGCAACTCTCAAAATCTCGCCAATGAAGTGCCTGCCCCTTAAGCGGGCCAGAGGGGGGTATTGACTTCTCAGTAAATTGAGGGTCTGTGTGTAGTTACCCTACCATGGGGCTGTGTACTTGTCTCAGATTTCCATATGCCTAACACAACTGAACTTGTTCCTACAATCTAATAAGTCTCCTCTTTTCTAGGTAATATTAAGGTCTTATAGGAAAATTTGTTAACTTTGTTTTTAGTACCTTTATCTTTTCTTTCTTCTATATCTTTTCCTCATCTTCTAGGTATGTGAAAGAAAATAAGGCAAAGATAAAATAAGATAAAATAGATCCCACTAAATCTCCACCAGCGGTCTGGAAAGCCTAAAAAGCCGCGATGGGAAGGGAAGAAGATAGATTCCCTGAGCTACCGGATGCAAACACTCCATCACAAATCAACACTGCCCTATTGGACCATTTTTTTCCCCCAAAGCCGCCAACCTAGGCGGTAGCCTACCCACGTTTCAACCAAGAACACCCCCTACTCACGCCGACGGAGATCTCGGTAGCGCTCACCAAATCTGTTAGGCATATGGAAATCCGAGACATGTGCACAGACCCACGGTAGGGTAACTGCGCACAGACCCTCATATTTACCGGAGTGCCAACACCCCCCTCCGGCCCCCTTATGGGGCCCGCACGTCATTAGCGAGATTTTGAGAGTTGCATCCCATAACTAAAAGTCACATCAATGAAGCCTGCTTCATAACACCATATACGTCGCCGCCGTCCGTCCGACCGCATGCTGTTCACAGGATATATGAGAGGAGACCTTTGGCGACATCTGGGAAGTGGAACGGAGGAAATCCGTGGGGAGGCGCATTGAGATAGTAGGCTTCAAAGTTAGGCTTCCTAATTATTGACCGCGAGTGACGGGACGTTTTCGGCGAAATACTCCAAGAGGATATCCCAGTGGCGGAAGCTATTAGGGGTATACCGAATCCACCCATACCCTTCTGAGATCAGCTGTAGGTTGGTTGGTCCTAGTAATAGGACCCCTCTACGGAGGCCGGCGGACCAAGGGGAAGCACGCTCAGAAAGGAAGACCTAGATAAGTCGGAGACCCTTAAGACGCTGACACGTCGGGCTCGGACTTGCGATTGGCACTAGGTGATCCGGCATGAACCTGATCACTTCATGACCGAGGAGACGACTGGACGATAGTCAACAAGACTAAAGTCATATAAAAGTCTATGCGGACATCTAAGTTGGAGGCGGCTGTTTGGCATAACAAATAGCGCAGTCATCTCAACGGAGGAATACTATTCCGAGTCCGCGAAAGGGTGTGATAAGTTTCAGGGTCAAACGGTGTTCGCACTTATAAGATTCTGGACGTTTGCGTATTAAAACCAGAGTGGTACTTCGGAGGCATAGTAGTTAGAAGTAGTCCGCGAACACTCAGACGCGGGATATAAATATCGAAGTGCCTCCCGAGCTTTACAGACATCATCAAGCAACGGAGAAGAGATCTTATCAATATAATATTGTTTTACGCTTTAAATCTTTACCTTACTTATTTTATCGAGACGAGCCTTCCTCGACAGATTCTCCAATCAAAGATTTGGGGCCTACGTCCCTCAGTTATATACTAGAGTTTGGCGTCCGCCTAACAAAATCCTCAAATACCTCAGCTTTTGGACTGGACCAGATTGTTAGGCATATGGAAATCCGAGACATGTGCACAGACCCACGGTAGGGTAACTGCGCACAGACCCTCAATTTACCCGAGTACCAACACCCCCCTCTGGCCTCCTTATGGGGCCTGCACGTTATTAGCGAGATTTCGAGAGTTGCATCCCATAACTAAAATGTCATATCAATGAAGCCCACTTCATAACACCATATACATCGCTGCCGTCCATCCGACCGCATGCTGTTCACTGGATATATGAGAGGGGACCTTTGGCGACAGCTGGGAAGTGGAACGGAGGAAATCTGTGGGAAGCGCATTGAGATAGTAGGCTTCAAAGTTGGGCTTCCTAAACTATGGGCCGCAAGTGACGGGACGGTTTCGGAGAAATACTCTAGGAGGATATCCCAGTAGTGAAAGCTATTAGGGGTATACCAAGTCCACCCATACCCTTCTGAGATCAGCTGTTGGTTGGTTGGTCCTAGTAATAGGACCCCTCTACGGAGGCCGGTGGACCAAGGGGAAGTAAGCTCAGAAAGGAAGACCTAGATAAGCCGGACACTCCTAAGACGCTAACATGTTGTGCTCGGACTTGCGATTGGCACTAGGTGGCCCGGCATGAACCTAATTACTTCATGACTGAAGAGACGACTGGACGATAGTCAACAAGACTAAAGTCATATAAAAGTCTATGTGGACATCTAAGTTAGAGGTGGCTGTTTGGTATAACAAATAGCGCAGTCATCTCAACGCAGGAATACTATTCCGAGTCCGCGAAAGGGTGTGATAAGTTTCAGGGTTAGACGGTGTTCGCACTTATAAGATTCTGGACGTTTGCATATTAACACCAGAGTGGTACTTCGGAGGCATAGTAGTTAGAAGTAGTCCGCGAATACTCAGATGCGGGATATAAATATCGAAGTGCCTCCCGAGCTTTACAGACATCATCAAGCAACGGAGAAGAGATCTTATCAATATAAAATTGTTTACCTTATAAATCTTTACCTTACTTTTATTTTATCGCGACGAGCCTTCCTCGACAGATTCTCCAAACAAAGATTTGGCCTATGTCCCTCGGTTATATACTTGAGTTTGGCGTCCGCCTAACACTGATACCGTACTGTGTCTAGAAGAGAGTTCCTGCAATTAACCCAGCTCTTCTTACATTACCTCTCGCCCCCCTCCTCGCCTACGGACACCACCCAAAGAACCTTAAGATAACTAATGGGGTAGTTCTCCCTAAACCCGGCAAACCAGACTACACCACCCCCGCGTCCTTTCGGATAATTGTTCTTCTTGAAACAGTTTCAAAGATACTAGAAAGGATAGTTGCTACATGCCTCTCCCTCATAGCCCAGGAAGTAGGGCTCCTAAACCCCAATCAATGCGGGTCACTTGCTGCACTCTCAACCTTCTACGCCTCGGCAGCCCTAATCCACGAAGTCAGGGCAAGACAAAACCCCTCCTCCAAAGCCTTCTCTCTGTTCTTGGACATAAAAGGGGGCTTCAATAACCTTTCCTCCAACATCCTAACCGCAAAGCTCAGAACCAAAGGAACCCCAAGGTACCTAGTTGCTTGGGTTAGATCTTTTCTCACGGACCGCTCCTGCAGATTGTTATTTCATGGAGCCCCTGGGGTGTTTACCTCAGTTCAACTAGGAACACCCTAGGGCTCTCCAGTTTCTCCTTTGTTATTTGTAATTTATGTTTCTGAATTGCATATTTCCATACCCCGAGTGGTGATTTTTTTCTATGTTGATGATTTTTCAATTACGGTTTCTACTACTTCTTATAGGGGGAATATTAGGTATCTTCAGTATGTTTTCGCCTTACTTCAAGGCAGGGCAGCAAGGATTGGAGTTTCCTTTTCAATTCCTAAGATGGAACTGATTCACTGGAGGACTCCTAAGGACAGGTCCCCGGTCTCCAACCAGCCTATAGCTCTCAACAACTCGGTCTTTCTGCCGTCCTCCTACTTGAGGTGGCTGAGATACTAGTTCACTCCTACCTTGGAAACCACCATACACTTCACCAAGCGACTTACGTTGGCCTCTGGGGCCTTCCTGGCTATAAGGAGGCTAGCTCCCTCCGAAATTGGAATCCCTCCCCACATGTGCTGTAGGCTCACAATGGGCCTGATCCTCCCTATCCTGACATATGGAGCTGACCTCCTCACTCCAACACTGGCCACCCTGGACAGAATGTCTGTCTTATGGAACAAAGTAATGTACTGGGTAACTAATTGCTTCACCTCGACCCCTACCGCTATTCTTGCCATTGAAGCTTGCCTCCCCCCTCTCGACCTACTGGTCCCGCACTGTAGAAGGATGGCAGTACTCAGGTTGGCCTGCTCCTCTCCTGCCTACAATGCGGCGTTGGCCAGACTCCCTCCAGATTTGCCCTCTTACGTCTCCCATCCAGATAGGGTCACGCATCGGCGTCTCCTCAGAGGATAGGTTCAAAACTACATTCCCCTGGGTTGGGGCCAATACAAGGGTGAACAACCCATGAGAAGGCACCTCCCAATAGACGCGCTGGCACACCTTTTGCTGCCAATCCTACAACAGGCCAAGATCTTTCCACCAGCTTACCCGGCCTTAGAACCCGGGCTGGCTCTCATGCCCTTCCTCCCATCGGCGTACAGGCACTCAAAGTCTCCCCGAGGCAGAAGCTTCTGACGGACTGGCGGCACCAAGCACCGCCCCCCCGATACTACCCTTACAAAGCAACACTAAGACCACACGCCTTCATGGGGCTTGACCACTTCACGGCAGGCAGAATACATCAAATGAGGGCTGGAAAAAGCTACCTGGCCACCCATCGATCTTGGGAGGAACCTCAAGCGATCTGAATATACGAGTTCTGCGAAGATGATGATGAGACCTTCCCCTATGCTATTCTCCACTGTACGGCTAAGACTGACAAGAGGCTGCTCTATCTCTATGGAGTTGCTGAAGTTGGCCCCGCCTCACCTATATAGTCCACTACATCTGCCATTATAGGGCTAGCAAACTATATCCGGACAACTGGTACCGGTTTCCCACCTCCTATGCCACCGATTAGGCCACTCTCGCCTCTAAGGGAGGGATCTCCCTCCACTGCTGCTCTGCCTTGATTTATATACTTGTTTGATGAAACTTTTCCTACTGAATGTGCAGAGAGAATTTGTTGTTTTTCTTTACTGACTTGAGAGGTCACTGTTTGAGGTGCTTATGACGGATTTGTCAATTTGGAGATTGGAGCTGATGGTTTTTTTTGTTTGTTTATTGGGAATTAAGGTTTTCTTTTTACCATAGCTTATGCTGCATACATGTTCTTGTACCTGACAAGTAATATATGATTTAAAAAAAAAATGAAAAAAATGAAAAAAATAGATCCCACTAAATCTTTTAAATTACAGGCCCTAATTTTTTCTATTTTAGTGCATAAAACATACTATAAATTATCAGATATTAGTAGTAAGACTAATATAGAAAAACATTTTATACAGTTATCACTGATCTAGATATGAGTGATAGCAGAGGAGATTGTTTACACATACTATGTAGGAGAGGAAATGATCTCTGATTTGAGTTTTTGAATACTTATTTTACATACAAATCTCTATGTAAGAATATCATGAATCAAACTTGGCTCTTCTTCATAGTACATTCCTTATACAACCCTTCCTGTATACCACAAAGCTCTTATCATACACCCAGATTATTTATCCAACCTATTCCTCCTCTAGTATCTAGACATGTGTCACAAATGTGGCTTAGCGAGGCAGAGGTTTTCACGTGACTCATAGTTATGAGTCATAGGTATGTTATGTTTCGCACATGATCTCATTAGAGGTCATGGGTTTTGCACATATGACCACTTCAGTCATATGATTGGTTTATGATGATATGTATGTTTCGCACATAACCTCATTTAGAGGTCATGGGTTTTACGCATGTGACCATTTTAGTAATATAACTAGTTTATGATGTTTTGATATGACTCACAGTTGTGAGTCATATGTGGCACGTGACTTGAGGAGTGAGTCACAAGGGCGTGAAGGGCAACTATAAAAGGAGGTCATTAGGACCGAGTAGATAGGTTCTTCACGCTTTGTTCTGAGTTACTTTCTTACTTATTACTTTATGCTTTTACAAATATAAAACCTTTACGCTCTTTATGAATACATACCGATGAGACAAGAACTCTACTACAAGAGTGGAGTTGAAGAAGGAGTACGATAGGCGATAAGGATCAGAGATACGAGAGTCTCTCCCACCTTATCATAGGCATGAGCCTAAAAGCTATCATTGAGAGAGAACAAGAGAAGTATTGTCTACCAGTTGCTGAGAACTAATACTGGTTAGGGATTGTAATATTATAAAGTATCACTTATCGCGACGCTTAGACGATATCAAGACGGACTACATCTTGGAAGATCAGTCACTTGAGCTACCTGAAGTAGCAGACGAATTACAATGAACAGTATCACAACTTGGACGAACACCAAGTCTGATAACACCAGAAGAACAATTAGTTTATGAAGAATCCAACTCCGAAGAATGGGAAGACAAAAGAATGGTGGCACCAGGACTAGCAGGTGAAGAAGGAGCAGGCCATAAGCCAAGCCCAGCTCCAGAACTTAGCTGAGAACAAATGGAACAAATACTCTGACTGATGGAATAATACCGACCTAAGGTCAAGCAACTGGAAACATACAGAGGAAATAGGCATGAACTCAGAAATTGGCTGGCTGAGTTAATGATCTACTTTCACGCCACGAACTGGCAAGATAGGCATGATGCGGAAAGGATCATTTACGTGTCAAGTCTGTTACAAGGCGACGCAAGCAAATAGCTTACACCATATATAGAAGGCAACAAACCGACAGAATGGAGGAGTTAGGATGACTTCAAAGAAGCTATCAAAAAGCAATTCAGGGAAGTGGATTCAAGAGGCGCAGCTAGGATCCATATAATGAACATGGAGCAAGGATCCCGATCCATGACGGAATACTGGAACAAGTTCAGGCTCTACCAAACAGAAGCACTATTGGATGATGCGACGGCATCACAATACCTATACGTAGGCATGTCGGAAAAGCTACAAACAGAGTTTGAGCATTACAACTCTACAACCAACACTATCGAAGAACTGGCAGTCTGAGCAATCGAGAAGGAAACCCAGCTGGCAATTCTGAGAAACCTAAAAAGGGAGAGGCGGGGCAAAACAAAGGAAATTTCCACCGCATGAAATATAGACACAACGTTCAGACCAACATTACAGCTCTACGAAGGGAGTTTCAAACCCACTATCGATCGTGACGTGGAAATAAACAAGGCTCAGACACGACGACCTCTCAACTTATCCAATGAAGAATACAAGAAGCAAAGAGATCAGAATCTCTGCTTAAGATGTGGCGGAAAAAGACATCAAATCCGGGAATGCCGAAACGGGCCAGACAATGGGCAGAAGTCAATGACACCTGCCCAAGGCATTAACTGGATCAGACAACAAAAGAGAACCAACTGGAGGGAGATGACCACGGAGGAAGACCAATCAGAAAAAGAAGATAGTCCCCAGTAAGAGATGGTCTGGTGGACAAGAAGGGGAAAAAAACCATCGGAAGGGAGAGGACAGACACGAATGGAACGAAAAAGATTACTATGGCAAACTACTACATGGCACTACTGGAAGAAGAAGGAGATCATATTATGATCAAGAGGACACTATACGACACGAAAAAGAAAGGCACCATGATACATGCGATGCTCGATTCAGGGGCAATGGAAGATTTCATCAACAAGGAAATCTGCGCCAAATACAACTACCGCCTGATCCCGACACGAAAGAAGAGACAGGTTTACCTAGCGGACAGAAAACCCAGCACTATGAGACCAATAACCCATAAAGTGCAAGTACCTATGGCCATAGGCAGC
Source organism: Tuber brumale (assembly GCA_014065205.1). NCBI lineage: Eukaryota > Fungi > Ascomycota > Pezizomycetes > Pezizales > Tuberaceae > Tuber > Tuber brumale. The sequence goes on along the minus strand of JACCEG010000085.1, from coordinate 430,924 downwards.
CATAGGGAAGAGGCAACCCTCTAGGTATTGAACCTGAGGAACCATGAGCTTGTCCTAGGGATGCCATGGTTACGACAACACAACCGCACAATCGACAGGAACAACAAGATTATATTCGCTAGTGAACGATGCACGACTAGATGTCTAAACAGTTCACTAGTGGTGTATATGACACTAGAGAGACAAGCACAAGAGGAGAACCTGAAGGCACAATTCAACCAACTCAGAGAAGAACTGGATCGGAGAATCAGATTCAAGAAGTTGTACGACAAGGCACTGGCACCAACAAGGGTTCCTGACAAGCGGCAGGACACAACCTATACGCCAACCAAGACAAGACGATCCAAGCAAGAGGTCAAGAGATGATATCAACTGGTATAGCTATAGGATTACCTCCCAGTACCTATGGACGAATAGCACCACGCAGTGGACTGGCAGTCAATAAACGACTCTTTACCAACGTGGGGGTCATCGATGCCGACTATACCGGAGAAATCAAGGTAGTTCTGGCCAACCTGCGAGATATTGACCAAGAGATTTGACAAGGAGACCGGATCACAGAGTTGATCATCGAGAAGATCAACCCAGAAGAAATGTATGAAGTACAAGAACTTCAGCACACCAAAAGAGGAATGAAGGGCTTTGGTAGTACAGATAGCACAAAGAGCAAGAAAGGGGAATCAGCTCAGATTCGATAAATATCAACTCACGCATTCGGCAGATATTACAAAAGAAGAGACCTCACAGGGATCCTCAAATGGAATCCACAAGAAGAGAAGCTAGAATTGGCACAGATCAATATGAGTACTGAACTAGCGATATGACAAAAGCAACAATGACAAGAGAAGGAGTGATACGCTATAATACCACACGAATACCAGCAATTTACGAACCTGTTCCAGGAAAAGGAGGCCGACCAACTACCACCAAGAAGACCAGTAGTGGATCACGAGATCTACATCGAAAAGGATGAGAAAACAAAAGCACAGAAGAAGATTCCTTATTAACCCCATTATCCGCTGGGGGAAAATGAATTAGAGGAATTACGAGGATGTATTCAACAGAATATGAAGAGATGATGGATATAACACTCATTCGCATCAGCAGGATCACCGATCCTGTTTGTTAAAAAGAAAGACAGAATGATGAGATGATGCGTAGATTACCGAGCTTTGAACTCAGTAACAAAGAAGGACCAATACCCATTACCTCTGATCAGCGAAGCACTGGATCGACTTAGGACGGTAAAATACTTCACCAAACTGGATATCAAGGATACCTATCACAACATGCGGATAAAGGAAGGAGACAATTGGAAGACGACCTTCACAACAAGATCGGGAATGTAGGAATATTTGGTCATGCCATTTAGCCTGACCAATACACCAGCATCATTCTAACGATGGATCAACCAGGTACTCAACAAGTTCCTAAATATATGCTGCATAGTCTATCTAGACGATATACTCATATATTCAGAAAACCTGGCACAATACCGAAGGGATGTCAGCAATATCATGAACGAAATTCAGAAAGCGGGGATAAAGATCAAACCATTCAAATGCAAGTTCCACAAGACGAAAACGGAATATCTAGGATTCGTAATCAATGAAAGCGGAGTTCAAGTGGACCTAGTCAAAATAGTAGCAATATGGGACTGGGCAAAACCAAACAACAAGACCGACATCCTATGCTTTATGGGATTTTGCAACTTCTACTGAAGGTTTATTGAGGAGTTCAGCCAAATAGCAAAACCTTTATACAACCTCACAAAGAAGGATATCAAATGGGAATTAAGAGAAAAGGAGCAGAAGGCCTATGACGACATCAGAACCAAACTCATGATGGCCCCAATACTGTTGCATTTCGACTCTTGAAGGGAAACAACTAACGAATCAGACGCATCGAAATACATCTGTTTTGAGATTTTATCTCAGAAATGCGAAGATGGAAAATGGCGCCCAGTGTGCTATTGATCGAAAAACAATGACACTGGCGGAATGCAACTACAATGTCACCAACAAAGAACTATTAGCAATAGTTCAAGCACTCAAAGAATGGAGACAATACATACAGAACAATGACCATCAGGTCAGAGTTCTAACTGACCACAAGAACTTGGTTCCCTTCATGATGACAAAGGAACTCAATGACAGACAAATCTGATGGATGGAAAGTTTGAACAAATATAACTTCAAAATCAAATACCGTACAGGGAAAGAAAGAGGAAAACCAGACGCTTTAACAAGGATCACAAGCGACAAACTACAGGACAAAGAGGACGAGAGAATCAAACAGAAAAATCAAGTTCTGCTTCTAAAGGAATACTTCGAAGCAATGGAAGCAATAGAGATCCAGGATGAGGACGATGAGTATTAAATTTGTATGTAGCGGCACAATCTTAATAGCTTGAGTACGAGAATACAATACAGTATTAAAGGTATACTGTAGGCACACTTAGGCGAGGAGAATGGCAGTAGGAAGGCAGATTGGTAGTAGTTCTTGTCCTTAATTCTTTCTGACACTCGGAGCGGTAACCAGCTATATATACAGGTGCGCATACTTAAGCGAAGAAAAGAAATATTTTGGAAAATCTTGTAAAAACATAAGTGCGAACAAGTTTGACCCCGAAAAACTACCAAGGAAATTCCAAATAAAATATATATAACTTGTAATGGTGTGAGAGATTTTAAGCGGAAAACTAACATGCAATGCACCTTCCAAAAAGGTCGCAGTACATAAGTGAGAATAACCGAGACATCCCACACATGCAATAAGAAAATATATATCCAATTATCCCATCGTTATCATGAAATATAAACAAAATACTCAATGTATATACTCCTACTGTAGTAATGTTCGTGATCTATAGGTAAACCAGAAATATAACTTAAAGAGAAAAATGCAAGTTATTTAGAAGAAATATACTTATGAAACGAATAATAGAAAATTTCAACAATGAGAAACTACGAAAAGCAATCAAAGAAGAAAAGGAATTCCAAAGGATAAGGGAGAGCCTGGAAAGAGGAGACAAGGAAAGAAAAGGGGTGGCCTTAGGCCTATACATATGGAGGGACCACTACCTTTGGTACGACAGAAAAATATGGATACCAGAAGACGAAAAGATAAGGACTAACCTTATCAGAAAATACCACGACGATAAACTGGCGGGACACAGAGGAATGGCCAAAACAATGGAGCTGATCACACGGAAATACTACTGGCCGAGACTGAGGGAGTCAGTCAAACGATACGTCAAAAACTGCAATACATGCCAGAGAATGAAGGTGGTGCGACACATACCGTATGGGCTGTTAAAACCCAACGAAGCACCAGAAAAACCATGGGCATTCATATCTGCGGATTTCATAACAGATTTACCTAAGGCAAATGAATATAACTCAATCTTAGTCGTGGTGGATCGCCTGACCAAAATGAGCCATTTTATACTGGTACGAATGGATATGATGGCACAGCAGTTCACAACAACATTCATCAAAGAAATCTTTCAACTTCATGGACTGCCAAAAGACATCATCACTGATCAAGGATCTATATTCATGTCAGGAATATGAAAGGAGATAACAGAAGAACTCAGAATCAAAAGGAAACTGTCTACGGCCTTCCACCTACAGACGGATGGACAGACAGAATGAACGAATGGCATATTCGAACAATACCTGCGAGCCTATATCAACTATCAGCAGGATAACTGGGACAAGTTACTGCCGATAGTAGAATTTGCATACAATAACGGAAAGCAAGAAACAATTAGGATGACAACCTTTTACACAAACTACAGCCTCGACCCAGAATATCAGACCATAGGTCATACAACCAAAGGCCTAATAACGGAAAAAGAAGACATGAGTTAATTACACGACACTCTACGAGCAGAGATGACAACAGCACAACTACGACAAAAAGAAAACTACGATCAACACCGAAAACCCAATCCACACCTACAGCAAGGGGATAAGGTGTGGTTACTACCAAAGAATATACGGACGACAAGGCCATCCAAGAAATTGGATTACAAGAAAATGGGGCCATTCAAGATATTAGAAAGGATAGGGAAACGAGCATATAAACTCGACCTTCCCCCATCCATGAAGATACACAACACATTCCACATTTCGCTTTTGGAACTCTATCAAGACAACAAGCTTCCTTCACAAACGATTACACCCCCTCTACCTATCGAATTAAACGAAGAACCTGAATATGAACTCGACAAAATAATTGACTCCCGCTTACACTACAGTAATCTTCAATACCATGCTAAGTGGACCAGTTATTCGGCCGAACACGATCAAGAGTGGTACCCAGCCACCAACTCCACTAATGCTCAAGATGCCCTCATCCTCTTCTACCAACGCTACCCACAGAAGCCGTCAACTGAGCATCGAGGATGCTACAGACTACTCCGAGCTTGTGGGTAGCCCTATGAGCCCTCCACCTGATGCAGCCAAGTGGGCTGAGGCAGAAGAAGAAGTCAGAATCAAGAAAGAGGAAGAGGAGAGGACCATCGAGGCCGAATGGGCCAAGGTGGTTAATGACAATAACAGAAACCATACCGTCTATTACTAGACGGCGTGCACAGACGATGGATACCCTGTACACCTAGACGGAAAACAACTAAGCAACTTCTTCCCGAGCAAGAAGTCAGCGACAAGGCAGTCCCCGCCAACTACACCAATCCAAGCCAGGTGGGCAACACAACTACAAGCTCCACCTACCGGCCCCTCACACCACAAGATCTCCTGGCAGAACTGCATGTGCAGATACTGCTCCTACCATCGAAGGCAACAACGGGAAGCCAAGCAGGTGACCCAAGAGGTTCCGAGGACGGAACCTAAGACGGTGTTATGATTCCTAACCAGTATTAGTTTTCAGCAACAGGTAGACGATACTTCTCTTATTCTCTCTCGACAATAGCTCTTGGGCTCGTGCCTACCATAAAGTGGGAGAGACTCTCGTGTCTCTGATCCTTATCACCTATCGTACTCTTTCTTCAACTCGACTCTTGTATTAGAGTTCTCGTCTCGTCGGTATGTATTCGTAAACAGCATAAAGGTTTTATATTCGTAAAAGTATAAAGTAATAAGTAAGAAAGTAACTTAGAACGAAGCATGAAGAGCCTATCTACTCGGTCCTAATGACCTTCTTTTATAGTTGCCCTTCACGCCCTTGTTACTCACTCCTCAAGTCACGCACCACATATGACTCACAACTGTGAGTCATATTAAAACATCATAAACTAGTCATATGACCAAAATGATTACATGTGCGAAACATATTTATCATCATAAACCAATCATATGACCGAAGTGGTCATATGTGCAAAACATAACATACCTATGACTCATAACTATGAGTCATGTGAAAACCTCTTCCTCGCTAAGCCACATTCACGACAAACGCAGGTGGATGCAAATACTTTTGTGTCCAAGGAAGAACTGCCTCTAACAGTCGAATGATTGCGGCAAACAATCAATCAGCTAGAGGAGAAAACGAAAAGGCAACAAGAAACGATCACCCACTTAGAGACCAAAAACAAATCACTCCAGCAAATGATCAGCAGAGCAACGAGGAGAATGCCAATAGCGCGGGCCTCCTACAATGAGAGGATAGAGAAGGCGGACGAAACCATGTCGAAAGAACGGCTCAAACAGAGAGCTATCATCAACGAGGTATGTGGATACTGCCAAGAAGCATCAGGCACCTCCCAACGCTTCAGGAGGTTCATAGACCGCCTCCATGATGAGAGATTCTAAGCTCGAAGGGACTCGAGCTTAGGAAGGGAGGAGCTAATGTCATGAATGTGGCCTAGCAAGGAAGAGGTTTTCACATGACTCATAGTTATGAGTCATAGGTATGTTATGTTTCGCACATGATCTCATTAGAGGTCATAGGTTTTGCACATATGACCACTTCAGTCATATGATTGGTTTATGATGATATGTATGTTTCGCACATAACTTCATTTAGAGGTCATGGGTTTTGCGCATGTGACCATTTTGGTGATATGACTAGTTTATGATGTTTTAATATGACTCACAGTTGTGAGTCATATGTGGCGCGTGACTTGTAGAGTGAGTTACAAGGGCGTGAAGGGCAACTATAAAAGGAGGTCATTAGGACCGAGTAGATAGGCTCTTCACGCTTCATTCTAAGTTACTTTCTTACTTATTACTTTATGCTTTTATGAATATAAAACTTTTACACACTTTACGAATACATACCAACGAGACGAGAACTCTACTACAAGAGTCAAGTTAAAGAAAGAGTACGATAGGCGATAAGGATCAGAGATACAAGAGTCTCTCCCACCTTATTATAGGCACGAGCCTAAGAGCTATCGTCGAGAGAGAACAAGAGAAGTATCGTCTACCCATTGCTGTGAACTAATACCAGTTAGGAATCGTAACAACATGTAGGTTGATAATTTAAAATCCATATATTGATATAAGCTAAATATTATTTATCAAGTACTTATTTCAACACTTAGGGGGTGTTTGGCTGCGCGGATTTGATTTTCAAATCATGATTTGAGATCGGGTTTTGGCAACTTAACTTCATGTTTCACTGCTATCAATTTTGTACCTAACTGAATTTATATGTAATAATCTAGGTTAAAGTTGCCAAGACACGATCATGAATCATGATTTCAAAATCAAATCATGACAGCCAAACACACCTCAACTAGGGTAAATTCTCTGAGTTTTGAATAGAAGGGATTCCCCTATTCCAATAGTATAAGATAGGATTTAGGTGACTATATTTTATCTCATATGCCAGATTTTCAGCTTTTCATGTAAATTTGTCTGTCTCTGTTCATCTAAAGTTCAATGTTGAACTACATAGTACAAAGGGAAGCAAAGTGACTACCATATTAGTTTTAAGTAAATTGTAATTAGGATATTGTAGTATATAGAGGTGTTATCCCTGCCCTACAATTCCACTGTGGGACAAATGAGTAGTAACCTCACTGCCCAGTAATTACAGCATATAGAATATGATACCAGAGCCCATAATGTTTGGAATAGGAGAATAAAATATTGTGTAGTGTAAGGCGAACCCGGCCTATATAAAATCTAAATCCTGTGAAAATATAGTTAGTTTGCGTGGCTTTCCTTTTTCTCTTCGTTTTTTCCCCTTTCCGTTCTAATTTCATATTCCCTTTTCATTAAATTTTAAGGAAAAAATGTCACAATAGGAGGCCCCTCTAGCTATGAGCATATTCACTTCAACTTGAAGTGAGCCAGGACTGCAAAAGACATGATTACCCAGCATCCCATCTTACAGTGAGAGATAAGCCACCTTCCGATATCGTGCCTTATAGCTGTAACCTACGGTACTGTATCAATTGCTTACGATACGGCAACGTGCCGCATCATTCAAACACTACCAAGTGCAGAGTTTCAGCCGTGAGTTTGCATAGCACATAATGGCACTATGCCATCCAATAGCTTACAACCTACCTATAGTCCACCGATATTGGGGCTGGTATGATAGTTTTTTTGTCAAAAGCATGATGAGGAGATCCGGGTTACCCCTACCTCCCCCTCACACCCCCTCCTAAACGCGGAAATCACAGAATATCACTCGGTGGGAAGCTTTCAAGCGGTTGTTTACCACTTATTTCTATAAGGGGGGTGTTTGGCACATAGTCGCCAGTAAGGTAACTGCGGTTTGTAAGGGGGGGGGTTGAGTTTGGCCGCGCGCTGTTTGTAAGGTAGGGTTTGGAAACCTTATAAAATGCGGTTTGAAAAATATAGCCGTATATGGCTTAAGAAACCTCGTAAACGACGGCCTACCAAACGCTCACTAAGACTTTACCATCGGCACATGCAGTCGGATTTAGTTAGTATTCATAAGAGGAAATATGAGTACACTCGAAATAGGCTCCGCAAGTGGGTTTTATAAGAAGTGGAGCATATCCCCTCTGGGTCTTGATCCATTGTATTATATACAAGGAATAAAGGCTGATATCTTAGTCCTCCTTTCACTGCTATGTATCAGTTATATTCTTTTACCTAGGCTTTTCTTATCACACCGTTCCAGAAAAACATTGGCATTCTGAGCACCGGGTTTGCTCTGTGACGGCGAGCTGCACCCCTTGCCCCCCCTTCCTCCACCAATCACCCGTCACTCTCACTATCATATCATACTGTTCCGCAAACCCAGTGCCTGGGTTCATATGCCCTCCCTGTCCCGGCTGCTGCCACTGCCCTAGAGCTTGAGCGCCCTTCTTCCAGGCCTGAGGAGCCAAGGCCACAATCATCACGACACCGCACAGGTCTGAGGGAGAGAAAACTTGAAAACCAAACTACCTGGCGTGCCGAACGCTACTACTATCCTGGGTAGTAGGAATATTTCTAGTTTGGTATCAAAGAACGTAATAACACCACTACTGCGAATCCACGGACACAAAATTTGAAAACTAGGCTATTTAATTGGCTGAATACTGCCACTGTCTCGAGTACCACTGATATTCCTAATTGGTATCTAAGTCGGCACCGTGTTACCCACTGGATCTTTTTCTGTTTAGGACCTGACTAATGAACCGCAGATAAGTTAGATTCACGAACCCCGACAAAAACAACAATGCCGAACGAGCCCAAGACAAAAGAGAACGTCAACGCAAAGGAACATACCACTGGCACTGGCACCCCACCACCCACCACCACGCCACCTCCTCCTCCCCCAACAACACCCCCGCCTACCATCGGGAAGCCCATCCCATGGCTCTGCTGCACCTGTCAACACCGCCACTTCTCGCGTCCCCAATCCCCCCTCCGCCAGTGTCCAACCCCGGACTGTGAGCACAAGAAGTGTGTCTCGTGTCTCAGTTTCTGGCAGTGCTGTGCGTGTGGCTCGGCCTGGGCGATTGGTGGCCAGGAGGGGGGGAGGGTTTGTTGGGATTGCGGGCATTCTCGGTGCACTGGCGAGGGTGGGGAAACGGTAGGGGGAGGAGGCACGAGGGGGTGCTATGTTAACTTTGGGGTTTGGCCAAGGGTTGGAGCGCTAAGATGGGGGAGGGAGTGACTGATTCTTGGATTGAATGGGGGGAGGTGAGGAGGGAAGCTGGGGGGTTTGAAGGCGCCTCCGTGGTGTTTGCTGGTAGGCTGGTTGGTTACCGAGTTTTTTGATGTCAGTTAGGACGAAATTGGTTCACCCCACCATCTCTAAAATTTAACCCCGTAGCCTTTGGACAGTGTAAAGTTATTACGAGTGATATCTGATGTGTCGAGTGCTCAAAGCGGATCAGTTAAATTTAAGCTGCGGCTGATATCATTTCCACACTTGTTTCAACAGGCACTAGGCAATGACTCCAGGAAGCAGAAGGGGAGAACCAACATCAAATACCGCATCATATATTTACCCCAGTTGTGCCCAATCGGTGTTCACTAGAAAAAAAGTTAAACAGAACCAAACACCTTTAAGGCTACTGCGGGATGCCACCTTACCAAGAGTCATTTCCTCCTTGTCTTTGTTAGGTCCCATATGTGTAATTTCGCCCTACTGCAATAACCATAATCTGGAAATCTAGAAATCACTTTTTTCTACGAGAATAGTTTAAGATCTAGATTTTGTTCCAGACTCCAGATTTTTACAGATTCCGGGGGGGGGTCCCCTGGTGGATGACATTAGCTATTTAAGGGAGGATCCCAAATAATATATGCCAAAAGCTCACCACCATCCTTTCTTTGCCGATACCTTCCCTGTATCACGTCCGCCCTTCTAGCCTATTTGCATGGGTATCAAAAAACCTGGCAACCATAGGGTATATTGGTCGAGTATCTACAGCCCATCGCCGGGGCAGGTTCTACAGCCTGGTGTGGTACATTATTTCATCCCAATTACATCTATCCCAACGAATTTACCATAAAAGCCATATGGCCCCCGATTCAAGTGCACGAACGATTTTTTGCCTTTGTCCCATATGCAAAAAAAAAGAGGGCCGCACAATCGCTTCCCAGTAAAAAAAAACAGATCCATACCAGCAAAAGAACAGGAGAGAGGGAGAAAGGGAATGAAAAGGTAAAAGAAAAGAAAAGAGAAAGTGCTTTTATATTTTTATCACAAAGACACTTTATTTCTCCACCGCCTCGTCCTCCGCACCAGCCAAGAGGGCGTTCTTCTTCTCCTGGACACGGGCCTGCTTTCTCTCTCTGGCAGCCTTGGTCCTGGCTCGCTTGGCGTCCATCTCTTCCTTAAGTATGCGCTCACGTGCCTTCTCTGCCTTGGCCTTGTGGACCTATTTTGTTCATCAGTATGGGAGTATTAATTAGAATAATGAGGCAGACGAACGTGCTCGATCAACGCTCTCTTGTGCTTGAAAGTGTTACCCTTGCTCAAATGATAAAGCTCGTGGTAGAGGTGCTTATCGATCTTTCCGGAGGCGCGGTACTTGACGAGAAGACGACGGAGAACGCGGAGACGGCGCATCCATAACACTTGGGAGGGCATACGGGCATCCTTGGTACCCTTTCTCTTACCAAAACCAGTGTGACGACCGGCGCGCTTGGCGGCAGCGAGCTCGCGAGTTCTGTAGCGAGAATGCATGGTGTTTGGCTTCTTGATGATAAGACCATCCTTGTAGAGCTTGCGGATCGTTTGGCCTATGATCGTTAGCTATTTGCAGTCCGTAAGTGGTGTGCGGATTTACGGCAAACATACGGGAGTTTGCGTTGCTGATCTCGTTCATTTCGTTGGGGTCGAGCCACACTTTTCTCTTCCCGACGCCCATAACAGAGGCCGCGAGGCGCTTTTGCGTGCGGAGATTGACCCTGAGATTTATCATCAGTACATGTCTTCCTCTGTGATGTGCTAAAGCCATTTGCCCCCCCCCCCAATCGGATATTCTAGCTAAAAATTGTCGGATGGTTTTGTATTTGTCGCATCTTCCCCAACTTTCGTGAATTGGAACTTTCGAAGGTCCTCTGGAGGATACAGGATTGGCTTTTGCCCCGCCTGTCGGACCAGATGCCCTGACCGAAAGGCCCCACCAAACCAAGCTACCTCGACAAGAAACAACAAATTTCAACGCGAGGGGAAAAAAATAAAACTCACATCTTTACTGATTAATCCGGTTGTCACTGGGTGTTGATGGTCTGTTTGAGTTTGTCGTTGGCTGCTGCAGAAGTTCGTTAGATTAACCATCAGTGTGAATCACCCACAAAGTTGTGGGGGGGTGACTGTTAGTTGCAACAAGGAGGGTGTGGTTAACAGGGCACAAACCCTGGAACCACAACCCTGACATGGGTGATGTCACGTTTTTAGAATGTTTCACCCTCGGGGACTGAGGGCGAGGAGGTTTGTCGCGAAAATTTCATTACCGGTATCAGATTCCATAGCTACATGCCACAACAAGCTACTTAAGCACCCCCATCTCGCCGGGGGCGGAGCCAAAATTGACTTTCATAAAATTGAGCATCGTTATTTTGATAGTTTTTTACACAAGTAGAAGAAAACCCCAAATGAGAAGAACCCTTATGAACAATCATCCTAAACACCGAACCGAAAAGTCAAACAATCAGATAATTACCGGCTTGGCTTGGTGAAGACTGCTCTCCTTAGGGCAGTAAGGGCATTTCAACGTGACGCTACTCCCTCCCTTTGCCAACCTTTGAAGTGATTCCTGAGCAATAACGTGACCACATGGAAGCATCATAGGAGGATTGCTGTCGGTGGTCTGGTCTTTAGATACGGGGCATACAAAGATGGAGTGAAACTGGTATCCCGGTGGGAGCGCTATTTCGGCCTATTTTTCCATATAGGTCATTATCTCACATTAAACCAGGGGCCAAGAAACGGGGATCCCTTACCGGCAGTTCGTTAACTGTACTCCATTCGGTTTTCTTCTCTTTCATAATAGAAGCCATCTTCAATAGAGTCGGCAGAGCAATGGCCCCGGCCGTGGCAGCAATATAAAGAGGGCTCTCAGCACTCAGCCCAAGTAGACTACAAAACTCTTTCGTAAAGGAATGTGCAACATCATTCCAGCTCTTCTCCGGGTCCGCAAATATCCTCGAGTACGGAGACTTTTCTGGAGATTGCAGAAACAAAAAGGCACACATAAGCTGCTGGATGTCTTTCAAATGCTTTTCCTGAAATCTCGAAAACTCTCGCCTGGCGTATGCCATAGCACGTTCCGGTCGCTCAATGAATAGCCAGATGAACTGTAGCTTGCAAAGTTCGAACTCCAGGTTACTACCCCGTTGTTCTAGTTGGGCCGATTTCTGACGAGCCCAGTCGATCGCGAGAGAGAGGTCACGGCGGGTACGCATGGCGTCTAGAATCTCGTACATTTCTTGAAACTCCTGTTGAAGATCGGGCGGGATATCGATTGGACCGGCTTCGGTAAGGAAAAATTCTGCCACGGAAAATTGGCCCTCGCGAATCAAATGCATAGCTATTGCTCGCTTTATAAGCGGCGCCTGGGAGGTTAGAGCGTCATAATCGTTCGTGGAATAGGTAGAGGCCGCTTTGAACGTCTGTTATGTTAGATACGATAGCACAATGACTAAGGATAGAGAGGCAAGGTACTTTGTCAAGAGCTTTCCCATAGCGGTTGAGTCCAGTGTAAATTTCCTTATGGTCGTCTTGAACTCTACTCAGGCCAGTGCTCATGGCTTGCTGCAGCTTCACCAGGGTCATTTTCGAGGTCGTCGGATCTGTACGTAGTCAGAACTACTCGTTTAACTAACGGAATGAATATAGTGTAAAACCTCTCAATATAGCTTCCCGGGCATTTTCCAACAACCTCAAACAGTGGTCGACATCGTTGATGCTCTTGGAGAGGTTTGCCCTCTTGATCAGGCGCTCGTACTCCTTCTGAATAGCCTCCATGAATGTAGCGATGGGTATACGAGTCGAAGTGCACGGAGGTTATGAGTGGAGTCGCCTTGAGTAGATCTTGATTGCAGCTCGGAGGCGGCGGGGGAAATGGGGACGAGGTGAGAGTTTCTGTGCTACAGTTAATTGTAACCGAATCTGCAGGTTGAACTTAGTCGTGAGCCGCCAAGACATGTGAAACTCTTTCAAAACAAGATCCGATGCTTGCTGTCCGTTACTAAGCATGTTCTGGGCTTTGTATGGTCAGGCGAGATATGCCGAATACGGATACTATTATTTTTATGATACAAGGAGAGAACAAGTCCAGGACGGTTTCTGGCAACCAAAACCTGCCCTCGTTGCCAACTTCATGCAAGATTTCTAAGAGGATAACACAATTCCCTCAAGTGGAATTGTGTCGAGTAATACCGGTAAGTTAGGAGAGTGGTCTACGATTTTCGCCCCTGCCTAAGGTCATGCGGGAAGGTCTTGTGGTTGGATTAAGAATAGATATTACACATTGTTATCACATAGCGCGCTGCAATATGATCCAGCCATCCCGAGCGCACTTGTCGAATTGGAGTAAGGTACAGTGGTTTTGGCTTTGGAATAGTACCGCATAATTTGGTCATTAGAGGTACCGGTATTTCAGATGCAAGGTTAGGGATTGCAATTTCTGTGACGACAAGTCTTAGCTACTACCGGTAGTAGGTTTGTCAAGAATTTGTGACGATGTTACATAGCTTGTTGCAACATGGGTAGGAGCGATAGTGTTTATGATAATAATGTTATTGTGATAATTATCATACCTCACCAAGAGAATTCGCCATCTCCTACCTAGCTTAACTAAGGCTCCATTCGAAAGGTGCCTGAATCCAAGGTTTGAGAGCAGAAACCCATGGTTTTGGAAATCAAGAAGGTGTTTGGCATGGCAACACTACTCGCGTGGCCGAGTTGAAGCCGGACACTTTGTGTGGAAATTGTCACCTTAGGTGTCCGGCTTCAACTCGGCCGCGCGAGTATAGTTATTTGGAAGAGGTAATTTTTCACCAAACTGCTTGGCTGCTCTGTTGGTGACGGTACTAGCTGCGACCATAAAGCTATCAGGATAGAGCAAGATTCCGAGGGAGGTGTCCGGGAGAAATGGGGCTGTAGGTACTGTGACATAGGCTTAGTATCTTATAAGCTATCAAGACATTCCAGTTCCCAATCTGCAACACCTGCCCATTTGAGTAATATTGATAGGGAAAACCTTGTTGTTAGCAAGGCAAAATCTGTACAGTACAGTACAGTACTCGGGTACTGCTCAGTATGGCTGGGGGAAACCAGAAAGCCTGCGTAGATTTACTCCCAATCACCCAAATAGGATAGTTCTGCAAATTTCAAGGTTGACTGGAACCTCTCGGCAAGTTAAGGGATAATCTACTTGTTATTTTCTAATTACTTTGGCTAATGGCATTATGGACTTTGGAAAAATTTGGCTTTCCTCTAGATGCCAAACATGCCTGAAGTTTTCTCTGAACCATAGACTAACTCATATTTCCGGTTGGCACAACTGCTCGAGTACAAAACTCGAGTTGTCAAGCCAGCAATTCAAAGCCCCGATACGTATGAGCCGAACAGGCCCTTAGTTTCCGACTTTTGCAGACGCACTCGAGTTTATTTCCAGATGAGGGTAGACGGAATCCGCCGGGTTTTGTTGCCGGGAGCGTGGGGACTCCGTGCTTAGTCTCACGTGACCATAAAAAGAGGGTAACTCTACAGTAGGAATCAACCTCTCACGTCTGTATCTCCGTCTTGGTATCTGGCCACACAAACTCCAACTCCTCCCCCCTTCGTCGTTATCAGCCAAACGATAAACCGTCGAGATGATGAAACGTAACTTCCTTGATGAGCCGGCTCCGGCGAACTACGTCGCTGGTCTCGGTCGTGGTGCTACTGGATTCACAACACGATCTGATATCGGTCCCGCACGTGAAGGTCCTTCGGAAGAAGCCATCAAGGCCGCTCTCGCGCGAAGAGCTGAAGCGTTAGGACAAGCCCCGCCGACTGCCTATGTTTGTTTTCCGTTTCCTACTTTCTTCTCTGAGGTCTTTGCTTATGACAGTCTACAGGGTGCGGATAAGAAGAAGGACGACGATGACGATGACGACGATCGATTTCAAGACCCCGAAAATGAAGTTGGACTTTTCGCTGGAGGAGCGTACGACGAAGACGATGACGAAGCAGATAGGATATATCAAAGTGTAGACGAGAAGATGGAGAAAAGGCGAAAGTCACGAAGGTATTACTCACCCTCTTCCTTCTCGCCCTTCTTTTCTCATGTTTACCACTCTTATTTTTTTGTTGTGGGATGCATGGTTTATCATCATGGTTTATACGAGATAGTTTTGCCGACTCCTTCGTCATCATATAGGGAAGCACGCGAGAAAGCTGAGCGCGAAGAATACGAGCGTAAGAATCCGAAAATTCAGCACCAATTCGCCGATTTGAAGAGAGGACTGGAAACCCTCACCGACGACGATTGGGCGAGCTTACCAGAAGTGGGGGATCTTACGGGGAGGAATAGGAGGGCGAGACAGGCCATGCGACAGAAGTTCTACCCGACCCCGGATTCGGTGTTGGTCAATGCTGCCGGTTCACAGTTCGAGACTTCTGTCCAGGATGAAGGCACCTCTACGGCTTCCGCCGATACGGCGGATGGGACTATGACGAACTTTGTGGATATTGGGAAGGCGAAGACAAAGGTGCTAGAGGCAAGGCTGGATAGATCTGGGGGTGATTCGGTGACCGGTGCTACGAACATTGATCCAAAAGGCTACCTCACCTCACTCAACCGAAGTACCACTCAAACCGCAGAACAGGTCGGCGATATCAAGCGCGTCAGGGAGCTATTGCAGAGTGTCATCAAGACGAATCCCAAACACGGACCCGGTTGGATCGCAGCCGCTCGTCTTGAAGAAGTGGCCGGTAAAATGGTCCAAGCTCGAAGTCTTATCGCCCAGGGTTGCGAGCATTGCCCGAAGAACGAAGACGTATGGTTAGAAGCAATGCGTCTAAACGAACCTGCAAATGCCAAAATCATAGTAGCAGACGCGGTCCGACACAATCCCAAATCCGTTAAGCTATGGGTGGATGCAATGGAGCTTGAAACAGAACTCCGGGCAAAGAAGAGAGTTCTCAGAAAAGCTCTCGACATCATCCCCCATTCAGTTGTCCTCTGGAAAGAAGCTGTAAAGCTCGAGGAAGATCCAGCAGACGCGAAAATCCTCCTTGCCAGAGCCGTCGAACTTGTCCCCTTGAGCATAGAACTCTGGTTGGCCCTAGCGCGCCTAGAAACCTTCGAAAACGCACAAGCAGTCCTCAACAAAGCCCGCAAGGCCATCCCCACAAGTCCGGAAATCTGGATCGCTGCAGCAAGACTCCAAGAGCAGCAAGGCAACGCTAAAAAGGTCAACGTCATGAAACGCGCTGTTCAAGCTCTCGCCCGAGTAGAAGCAATGCCCACACGTGAAGACTGGATCAAAGAAGCTGAAAAATGCGAAGAAGAGGGCGCGGTCGAGACCTGCCAAGCTATCATCCGGGAAACCCTTGGCTGGCAACTGGAAGTAGACGACGACAGGAAGAAGATCTGGATGGACGACGCTGAAGCTTCTATCTCTAGAGCAAAGTACGAAACTGCTAGAGCGATATATGCGTACGCTCTAAGAGAGTTCCTAGTGAAAAAGAGCATCTGGCGCGCAGCCGCGGACCTGGAAAAAAACCACGGCACGAAAGAAGCTCTCTGGAACGTCCTCGAAAAAGCTGTCGAAGCCTGCCCTCAGAGTGAAGTTTTATGGATGATGCTCGCCAAAGAGAAATGGCAAGCGGGGGATATTGACGGCGCAAGAATTGTCCTTGGAAAAGCATTCAACCAAAACCCCAACAACGAAGACATCTGGCTTGCTGCTGTCAAGCTTGAAGCAGAAAACAACCAGCACGCCGCCGCCCGGGAACTCCTTGCTACCGCCAGACGCGAAGCGGGCACGGATAGGGTATGGATCAAATCTGTCGCCTTCGAGCGCCAGCAGGGGAACACAGACGCCGCTCTGGATTTGGTAAATCATGGGTTACAGCTTTACCCTAAGGCGGACAAACTCTGGATGATGAAGGGTCAGGTATACGAGGCCGAGGGCCGACTCCCCCCCGCACGGGAAGCATACAACACTGGTACAAAAGCATGCCCCGCAAGCGTTCCGCTCTGGCTTCTCCTCTCTCGGCTTGAGGAAAAAGCCGGCGTCCTCGTCCGCGCCCGCTCAGTCCTCGACCGCGCCCGCCTTGCAGTGCCCAAATCCGCACAACTCTGGTGCGAGAGCGTCCGCGTCGAGCGGCGCGCGAACAACACCTCTCAGGCCAAGACCCTCATGGCGAAAGCCCTGCAGGAATGCCCACACTCCGGTCTCCTCTGGGCAGAGTCAATCTGGTACCTCGAACAGCGCACGCATCGCCGCCCGCGTCTCGTCGAGGCCATCGAGAAAGTCGGCAACGACCCCATACTGTACGTCGCCGTCGCGCGGAACTTTTGGGTGGAGAGGAAGCTGCCCAAGGCGATTAATTGGTTTGAAAAGGCTATCTTGGTAGACCCGGACTACGGCGATACGTGGGCGTGGTACTGGAAGTTTCTAAGCATGCACGGGACTGAAGAGAAGCGGGGCGACGTGCTCAATAAGTTGAGTATTACCGAGCCGCGGCACGGAGAGGTGTGGCAGAAGGTTGCGAAGCATCCCGGTGCGAGGTATAGGAATTCGGAGGAGATTCTGGAGGCGGTTGTTAAGGAGTTGGAATAATTTGTCGTCTTATAGACCAATGCCGTGAAATTGTGGATCTTTTCGTTTTGCTAATGGAGGAGAGGGAAGAGGGGCATTTGTATGATAATGTGGGGTAATGCTTACGAAACGATAATGACATTCCCTAGTTCTTCCTCGACACACTTGATTTGCTTTTTGCAAGTAATTGTGACAGCACCTCCTAAAGCAGCTCTTCTCCCCTCAATTCAGAAAAATAGAGAGGCCAATAGTCCCGGAAGTGGAGTTAGGATCTTGTGTGGGGATGAGTGGCAACGAGTGGTTTGCACTCGAGTATCATATCATACTATCGGTATGAATAAGGGTAGTTGATGTAAAGCCACCACCAGAGACTAGGTAAAGGCGTTGTGAGACGCTCCAGAGAGTAGCCCCTGGCATTTCTAATATCACATGAGATCCTACTCACCCAATAAGATATTTTTCCACGACTCTTGCTGCCATAGTTTCTAGAAGCAATACATACCCTTCACTTCGCTCAGAGCACCTTTTCTCCTCCCCCAGACATAATTAGCCAAGGAGTATCAGGCTCAGGGGCTTCCCGGGGGGTTTTTAGTTCACTGGATATTTAGAGCACCTCCCCTTTTCAAGTATGATACTATTCCCAGATTTACTGCCCTCGGCTTGCCCAGCACCATCAGCCACACCTGATAACAACTGTTCTCACCATTTATATACCCCAATCAAGGTACCCCAGAAGTTGATGACTCAGATTGGGGAAGAAAAGAGGGGCAAAGTGAGAGGCGAGTAGACTCGAAAAATTCTTGGGTCCATCGTCAAGAGCACTCCCCTGCTCAAGACCACTAACCAGATACCAAACAAATATATCCACGAATAGCAAAAACAAACGCATTCACCAGGTCTAGCCAGGACACCAACTAGAACGAGAACAGTGTACAGTATAGCAACGAAAGGATTGTGGAGTTATAGGGGAATGGTGTTGAGGTTCTGTGGAAGGTATTGACCGTTGGTGAGTGTCTGCCAGTATCACAGTATTGCACTAACCCCAACGCAACACTATCCCATGTAGTGGTAAAGGCACTGGATTTCCCTACACTACCGGTAGCAGCACTGCTGGCGTTAAACAGACCCAGGGAGGTCATTATGTTGTTGGTATCTCTAGCATAGTGGAATATAAACTTCCGTACGAGTACCTAAGGTAAGACAGTGCATAAAGGTCAAGTCCAAAAAAAGTGAAAATTGGCAGAGGAATGGCACAGCCCCTCTGGCAGAACTTGCGGGAAGCAATCTTTTTATTTACATTGCCAATAGAGACGAGAGGAACAAAACAATTCACAAGATAAACATGAATTGCAATAGTGACAGGAGAGAAGATACAGATATGGCAATGTGCAAGTGCCTTCTGAGAGAGGCTTCTCATACGACGCGGGGGGGGGGGTTCTTCAAAAAACCGAAATTGAGGTTGTGGCGTTGAGTAGAAGGCCGGTGGATAGCTGTATAACGAGGGATCTTAGTCCACTAGTGATCGATAACCTATGCTATCTGGCTGTTGGAAAAGATGCCGCAGTCGCTGGCCTTGCATTGTGACTTCCTAGTCAGATCTAGTGTGATTGGTGAAGATGGCCTTTGCGGTACCAGCCCGAGTTTTTATCCGCGTTCGCTCTTTAGATGAATCCTTTCTGAAGCACCAGCTAGAGCTTCTTCGGTCTTACTAGAAAACATTGTTCGGGAGCCACCAATCACCCAAATATATTCCTCCGATAATGCCATAATATGTTAGGGATGAGGCTGCAAAAGGTTTTATGCCTAGTCCAAACCCACTGATACGCCCATCGAGATCTATAGAGTTTCTATCCTGGCCCTGGTATCGATGTCTGGCAAGTCTACTGTAATTTACCGTACTGTGTCGTATTGTATTGTATCGTACCCTAACCAGGTGCGAGCGATACCCGGTGGCCTCATTAAGTGGCTCTATTAAGTGGCCCTATTAAGTGGATGTCATTGCCTGCCCAATAGTAAGGAACTAGGAAGGTTGTAAGCCTGCGTGGAAGGAATGGGATGAATTGGTGAGTCTGTCTCGTTTTAGAAAAAATGCAGTCTGTGGTTCTTAGGAGCTACGCGGCGGGTTCTCGGTGTGCTGGTCAGAGGCTATGGTATTCTTTGTGACCAAAGTTAACCCGAAGGGGTGAGAGTGGAGGGGCAGGTAGCAAGGAAGGAAGGAGAGAAGCGAGAGAGAGTCCTAGGAAAATCGTGGCATCACATGGGCATGCTCTATGCGTTTGGTCACAGTTGAAGAAAGTAGACTCGAAGGGGGAGGTAGAAACTCCTAACCAACCCACCCCGCCCTCCGGACAAAAAAAAAACATTCCTAGATCTATCCCTTTCGGCTTTTCCCACGGAATTTAACTCAGTGCTTCCGTCATAGAGAGTTGTATTGTATTGTCATATCTATCGAGGTTGTTCCATTGTTATCAACACATACCTTCTTGAAATGCACGGTATAGTGCAGTGTAGTTTGTATCATACAAGTACCACCGCAGACTACCCTATCAGGTTATCACTTATCTACGGAAATTCCACAAAACCATAAACAAAAGTCAAAAGGGGATGAGTGCAAATGAAAATAGAGGAAGTTTTTAATTAAATTTTTTTTTTTTACTCGAGCCCCAAGTATTCGAAATAACTAAGCTATCATAGCACAGTTTCTGACCCTCGCCTGCTCATGCACCACAAAGCCCGATCTGCCAAAGAACAAGAAGCTTCGTCTCGAGTGTCAAACTTGAGCGGAAAAACAGTCGACGCCAAGTTAAGAAAGTAACAAGAGGAGACGGGCAATCCGTACCCAAAGTTTAGCTTCAACACACGGAAATTACACGCCCGATTGTTTTAAATTGGCCAGATGCGCACAGGGTCTGGGCTGTTAGGGTCCACAACTCCGTCCGAGTCGAAATATTTTTCAGCCAGATCTGGGAAGTGAGCTAACACCTCGAGCTAGAAGAAACGGTCGTCAGCTTCTACAGACATGGGAGGTCATAATGCAAGGGTCTGGAGGGCGCACCTTCATCAAACCAAGCAAGTCTTCCAGCTTGATGGCCGGCGCTTCCAACTGTTCTTCCATGCCCTCTTCTCTCCAGTCATCCTACCTCCCCTGTGGAAAGTCCTTGTCGACCATCATAACATCTCCCCCAACACCAGTATCACTAGCAGCACTACCTCCCCCAAGGTCACCTTGGGCCAACCCCATCTCACCATGACCAGCTTTAGCTTTAATAGCCCTCGATCCCTTATTCTTCTTATGGTTCTTCCTGATCCCAATGCCCAAGACTCGCACGACCTTATGGACGACACTATAAATCCTATTATATCATATCAAAATTAGCCCGTAGCCCCACGGGAAATCCTATAACAGAAAGGAATAAAATTAGGTAGGAAAAAAAAATATGCCCAGTATAATCCTCCGGTCAAAGCAACCCCTTCGCACCCCTGGGAAAAAATCTCGGCCCAATTTTCTCAGCGTCCTGTCGAGCCACCGGTGATAAACCCTCTTACTGCCCCCGTTATCAAAATGCGTACACTCGAGAGCGGGGGTGCCGGTGGAGACGATGAACCTGAGGTAGGCCTTAAGTTTGCAGTATTTCTGGGGGGTCATGGCAATTTCAGCAATGTGCTAGGGGACTCTGGTAGTTCCGATTTTTTGGAGGAACTTCCCTCCAATTTTTGGGGTTGTGGTTGGATTTATTTTGTTTAACATTAACTCTCAGCATTGCTTCAACCTATAGGGTAGGTTGGGCTGCCGGCGAGAAGTCAGCATCTCCTGTGGTGATCCACCGATTGAGATCCTATGATTTGGCACGATGTGACCTCCAGGTTAAACTACCATTTTTCTGGAAAATAATAATAATTCAGTTGTTCAAGTTGACTAGACCGGAACAGTTCCCTGAGTGTCTTCTTTCACCCGGCGAACGGGACCATATAGCCTCCATACATGCAAGTGATAATCCCATTGGAACAGTTGAACGCCATCACCGCTTCCGTCGCCTCCACTCTTCAGACCTTCGACTCTTATTTATAAATGTTGTAGTAGCTTCTAGTGACACTTGATATCAGCACACGAACAAACCTACTTCGCGCTAATAGTGGGAGAAATTGAAACTTTCCTAAAGCACACTTTTAAGATAAACAAGTAGAATTAGATAGATAGAACCCCCACCAAAGGGCTTATCCTTCACACACAAAAACAGGCTACTATGGTACTGTACCGGTGGGACTCCCCAGGCTAGGCAACACAACTGGGAAAAAGGGCTCCCAGGGGCTCAATCAGCCACATGCTAGGTAGTGCTCGAGCACATTGGGCATCAACCCTCCATAGGGAAAAAATGAATCTTAAGGAGAAGGAAAGTAGGAGCTTAAACCTCGCTGAGGAGAAATATAACGTTGCTGGTTCTAGGATTTTCAAGGCAAGTCTGAATCTACCGCAACCTCAACCAGTATGATTCAATATCGAGAAAACCCACCGTATTATTGTGAATAAGAGAGAACGTCTCGGGCCGCCTGAATATCTCTTCTAAGTAAGGGGGCTTTTGGTTTTTCTGGCATTTTCTCCCGTCCCCATCAAAATAGGAAACCCACATGTCCTGAGACAATTCTCTCTTATTCAAGATAATAGGGTACTATATGTATGGTGTCGACACCTAAAACCCGCCCAGAGTCTCACTGCAAAATCAAAAGCGCTAGTCCTAAATCATTAATAGACTATACCTAATAAGGGAGTCTCTTGGCTAATTATTAAGCAAAGCCCTCTTTTCCCATTCAAGCCTCACATACAAATTTTGAAGGCCTTTGCAGCGCCAACCAGAGAGGGCTAAAAAGAAAATCGCTCTCCAACAACCAATTATGAGGACTCTGCGGAAGGGATGTCGCAAGTTGAATGCCGGAATATCCGTCAAAGTTGGGGTCGTGAGGGTAGGGTTCTAAGGTGCTGGCACTATCTGTACGAGTCATCAAGGGCTAGGGTACTATTCCAAACTCTGAATAAACGAGACCGAATGCTTGAAGAGCTATCATAACATATCATACTCGAGTAGAGCAAAACGAATAACCCACCACCAACCAACCAACACACCCAAACATCAACACCCCCAAAAGAGCCTTAGTACGAACGCCCTAGAGTGAAAACCCCGACACCTAACATCATTTAACAGATCGTCAATTCCACTATCCCTCCACCCCCACCCCACCAGCCACCGCCTGAGGCCCCGGAGGCCAATCATCACTCTTTCGCACATCAGGAATGAGGTCTGCTCTATCCAACAACATTGCCACTATCCTCTGACGCCCACTATCCGTCGCGTAAGACAGTGCCGTTCGGCCCTGGGGAGAGGACAAATTCGGATCGACACGCTTGCTGGTTAGCAAGACCTCGACCACAGCCTCGTGCCCCTTTATGATAGCGCACATGAGCGGGGTCTCGCCATTATAGTTTCTGTAATTCGGGTCGACCTCTTCCCGCTGCAGCAACATTTCAACAATCTTCTTATTCCCAAAGGAAGCTGCCCAGCCGATCGGTGTGTTGACCCAGTATCCGTCAACACGGTTTATGTCCACACCGTCTCTTTCCAGGAGCAATTTCACAACTTCATCGTGGCCCCCGGAGCAAGCGAACAGGAGCGGTGATCGAGCTTCTGGACTGCACACGTCCGGTTTGACTTCTTCCCTGGATAGGAGCAGCCTCACCATGTCACTATGGCCCTCTGCCGCGGCGAATGAGAGCGGTGTACGTCCCGCGTGATTTGGCGCGTCCGGGTTCACGTCTTCCCGGGCCAGTAATAGCTCTACCAACTCGGTATGCCCGTGTTGCGCAGCGAAGGAAAGCGCCGTTCGACCGAAAAGGTTTGCGGCGTCGGGACGGATATCCTTTCGATTTAGAAGAAGTCTCATGATTGCCCCATGGCCACTTGAGGCGGCTAACGATAGAGGCGTCCAGCCATGCCGGTCGGCCAGATTGGGATTAACACACTCCCGCCCCAGGAGAAGCTCTACTACTGCTGTGGCGCCGTTCATGACGGCCCAGAAGAGCGGGGTGCGCGTTCTATCGTCTGCCAGGTTTGGGCGGAGAAACTTCTGCCCTAGCGAGTGCGATGCTCCTCCCCCGTGCTCACCCGAACCCTTCCCCACAGCTCCAGATTCTGCATTACGTACACTAGAAGCCCCCGAGGGGTTTTGGTCCCCGTGGATTTGTCGACTGTTACTCATGTCCAAGCAATAAGCGCACCAGCCCCGACTCCGGATCAAGAACTTGTCGCTTGAGGCGAATAAGGAAGGGAATGAGAGGAAGGGCGTGTCGGTCGAGTTTCGTATCAGCGAGCTGTCGCTCCAGGCTCTGTAGTTGGGGATGTGGGTGGGGGAGGGGTGGAGATATTCACCTACTTGTACCACCATCTCGATCTCGTAACGCTCAACATGGCCAAATTAAATGCTTGACCAAGGCAGCGCCTATTGGCTCAAAAGTATCCTTGTTTTAACAGAGGAGGTCATAACGAACACACCCCGCATCCCCTAGAACTCCACTAAATCAAGGCAAACCACTACCCAACCACTACAAGTATTGCATCATGCCCGGGTGGAGACCACCTCAAATGCAATCTCACATCAGCGGTACCCCGAGCTTGTCTTGCTAGTATGGGAGAATAGAGATTTCACATAAATACCAACTCCTGAAATCTTCACTCAAAGCACCTGGATCGGGGTGGACACCAGCGCTTTTCCACCCAACCAATTGCACCTGCCTCGAAGAACAACCTCCTCCCTGCTTAAGTCCCCTAAGGAAACAAGTAAAAAAATGTAACACCTTTTCTCAACCCCGGTTGGGCTGGTGGAGCCAGGAAAACACATTATACTCGTCCTTTGGCAAGGCACCCTTTCGCTGCGCACTCACTAGAACAACCCATTGTAATAATGTATAAGGGAACCCAGATACCGGTACGACAGAAAACAGAACACACAATTTTCTATCCCGACGGGCATATAGGACTATATACTAGAGATTTTGCGGTGGACGCATCCAGGGTCATTTTGCCGGTCTCGGCATGCATATGCCAAGACTGATAACAATCTGGACCCTGATTTGACTCCTAAGTTACGGCTTTGAGATTATGATACCGTAAGAACTTGAATAATTGAACCGTGTGCTATGAAGTCCAAAATTCCCCTCTCTGGAAAGGAGGAGAAAAACACAGCAAAAGCACCGCCCCTTTCCCCCTTCCGAGACGGAAAAAAAAAAAAAAGTTTATTGACCTTCCTGAGAGAGGAAAGTCCAACGACATAGCACACAGTTCAATTATTCAAGTTTCTACGGTACTTCACTGCATCAACATTCCTCTCATTCAAGCAGTTGATGTTTCCCTCTTTTCTTTTCTTTTCATCTTTTTTTTTTTTTTTCAGAGATCTGAGAATGGGGGGGATGAGTGACCTTGATCTGGCTGTATTTAACCTCAAGCTCATCCTATCTAAGCCCGAGATTTATCAGTGCGCTTGTCTATAAATACGCGATGGAGAGGCCAAAGGTGCGACAGAGGAGCATGTAACATAGAGGAGCTTGTTCTGGAGGGATAGAAGACATACTTCGGGTATCCTACTTCTATCAGGGCTTAATTTATAGATTTTTTATGATTTGAAATTGCCGTAGTCAACAAGAGTAATGTATTCCGGGCAAGAAATTGAAATCCATCATTTGTGCTTTGAACCGTGTCGTATGTGGTGGGGTGATGGGATCTCTCCATACTTCATGAGAGCCCCCTCCCTATTTCTTGACCCGACAAATAACTATGGTTTTTGATGCCATCCACCGCAAAGTGTTCCACACATCCACATCTAGATTCCTAATTCTTGGCGTATATATAGGGGGGGGTCTAGATGTAATCCACTGCAAGGCCTCTATCCTACGGTACCATACGGGAACATTCCTAGCCAGTCATTGATCCACCCCATGCCAAGAAAGACTAAACTCATAAAGTTAATCCAGAAAGCCCCCCGTGGCAGCGTCCACTGGGCATGCATTGGTGCTAGAAAGTAGACTATGATACTTATACTATACAGTACCGGTAACTTATGAGAGAGAGACTACCATTTCCAATACAGCCCGTTCCCCAGCAGGAAAGTGAGCATGGCAGAACAACGTAGTAGTCTAAGGGAGAGAGAGAGAGACAAGGAACAGATGGGGAACGGCAAACGATGCGCTGAAATCCACTGTGTCAACTAGGAAGGTGCAATAATGTCGAAAAACTTCTGCTAGCTTATATCTCTACGGGTATGATACTCAAAAATACTGCAAGTAAATAAATATCGTCACGGTGAATCAATAAACAATCGCCCAAATCTGTACGGGCAAAATATAGTCATGTCCGCTGCGCCACCGATTGAAATTTAGAACTTTGGGGATTTAGGACTACGGGACGCCAGCCAACCCTTTAGACTACAGCTCAGGATTTTTGGGGAGAGAGAAGTGCGCGGTGGTGCAAATACTAAGCTATCATTCTGGCTAAAGATGGTCACAAATTATTTTTTTTTGAAATAGAAGTGAAAATGTCAGGGATAAGGGGAAATGGCCGAACCGTAGTGTCGAAAGGTGGTGCAATATCCGTACACACTATCCACCTACTCTTGATCACATAACACTGAGAGAAAAATATATCATACCACGGACATAAATGAACAAACCCAATACAACCAAGAACCCCATCTCAAGTAAAGAATTGAAAACAGAGAAAATCCCAACCAAGAGCGCCCGACAATGCACGATTCTAAGCCTGAAAACGCCACGTCCTAATTCGTGTTCTTAGTCAACTCTCTTCCCGACATCCCCCCACCCCTCCCTCAGCACCTCCTCGATTTCCTCCATCCTAAGGCCCTTCGTCTCCGGGTACACCAACCACACCGCCACGGTCCCAGCTACACACACGATGGCATAGAACACAAATAAGCCGGCCGCGCCCCCATACATCAACTCCACCGCAGGCAAGAAACTCGCTCCAACGATGAAATTTAGTATCCAGTTTGTTGCTGTAGCCACACCTGTGCCGAGACCGCGTACCCGCATGGGGAAGAACTCGGATTGAACGACCCACGGGATTGCGCCGATGCCTAGCGCGTACGAAGCGACGTAGAATGCCATGAAGAGGATAAGGACTGGTGACCAGGGGCTTGTTACAGGTGTGTTGTTTGGAGCGGTGGTGTCTGGGGTTAGCATAGGGAGGTGGGAAAACGCAAGAGAGCAGAGGAGGAGACCGATAGCCATTCCTGGGATCGACAGCAAAAGGATACGGCGACGGCCAAGGCGGTCGATGAGATTGAAGGCTATTGCCGTGGCGGCCATATTCGTACCCGCGACTACCATGGCGGTTGCAGTCGGGCTCTTGAACCCGACCATGGAAAATATAGTTGCGGAAAAGTACATCAGCGAGTTGAAGCCGCAGGCTTGCTGAAGACCCTGCAAAAGACAGCTAATGGTCAGTGCGCGACGGTTCCCGCCGACGGCGAAGAGAAGTTTGAATTTCTCGGTAAGAGTGTCAGAGGTGTCTGCTGATACCCCGGCTTCTATCCCTGTAATCACTTGGTCTACCTCTCGAGCTGTGAGGTTCCCGTAGGTTTTCGCGACCACCTTCGCGGCTTCATTGCGCCGTGAGTGTTGTAGTAACCAGCGGGGTGTCTCGGGCATGAATATCATTATGATAGCTTGTAAGCCTGCTGGCAGCCCCCCAAGCCCGAGCATATACCTCCAACTGGCATCCTGAGAAAGCGTGGGTGGGGATAGGATGATCCCCAGTCCATAGGCAATCAACTGTCCGAATGTGATGAATAACACGTTTATAATGACGAGTCTCCCACGGTGCGATGGAGGTGATAATTCCGAGATGTAAAGCGGGACAATTAGGCTTCCCACGCCAACGCCTAATCCTACGATAATCCGGCCAAGAACCATTGTAGCGACACTGTTCGAGAGAGCTTGCCAAGCGGCTCCCGCAACGAATAGCGCGTCGGCGACGTAGATGACGCCTTTACGCCCCATGTAATCCGCCAGCAAACCGGCGAATAATCCACCGATTAGAGCTCCGAGGGAAGTTGACGAGGTAATGAGTGACTTATCCCACGTTGTAACTGTATGTTCGGGGGTAGATAGTGAGGGCGCTAGGTGTAGGAGTGCGGCGGAAATAGATGCGGTATCGTCTATCGAACTTTGTTAGGGAACAACTCCTGGAAAGTTCACTAGAATTAAAAGCTTCGGGGAAACAAAGACAAAAATGGAACTCACATCCAAACAAAAGCCCGCTGATACCGGCACTCATGGTGAGTAACCAGATCCAGGGTCCGACCTTGTCACCATCTTCGGGACCCTTCCTCCCGTTGTCGCCATCGTCTCGGATAAGTGGTTCGGTGGAAGATGGAAGGATGGTGAGGCACTCTTCGTCTTCCTCATATGTGCCGTCCTCCGCTGGGATGCTTCTGTAGCCGGTGGTCATGGTTGTTGAGCTACAGCTTGTTTTGTGTGTATGATATGAGCAAAACGTCGTTCGATAACTCAAAGAAAGGTTTGGGGTCAAAGTTAAGCTTTCCCTCACGTGCCGAGGTGGACATGGGACCTTCGGAAGTAACCGAGTATCATTGATTGTCACTCGCTGAATCTCAGTCTTGGCATTTCATTAGGCACTAATAAGATGAATATTACCGTAATATTGACGTTAGAGACTTCTATCCTATACACAAGCGCTGGAGGAAAGTGATAAGTTTCCCACAGCCGTCCGTTCCCAGCAATGAAACTGTGTGGAGCAAGCCACGGGCTGCAGACGACGAGAGAGAGAGGTGGATTAGAAGTACCATAAGAGTTGTGTGAACTCCAAAGCGTGTAAGAACGAGGAAAGAAAGAAACACGTACGACAGATGTTTTGTCGAACTCTCTTGGGAAATCTGCTGCCTTGACCTAGCTAGGTTCCAAAGTGTCCTCTACATCGTAGTATGTCTTTATGACGGATGCAATTCGGAATTTCTTTTTATCCCCAGGAACTGCAACCTTCCGTCTTCCTTGAATTGTTCCTTGATGAGCCACCGGGGGTTCAGTCCCTCTCCCAGTTCATGGAATACTACCATTACTCAGATAAGACGGTGAATTATAATGGGTGGGTAAAGATTAGGAACTTCAACTATTCTGACCTCCCTACTGTGATGTAAAGTAGCTAGTATCCGGGGGATACACCCATTCAAAGAAATGGGTAAGATATTTTCCCTAGCTGGCCTTTTGGAACTTATTCTCCTCTAATTGAATTATCATTTGTGTATCACAATATACTGTAACGAAAGTTTATCTGTGCTCTGTGGTTGTGTCCACCTTAGATATCCTACCTGTGGGCACACCCCTAAATTTCACAACACCCCCTAGCCACCCCCAACTTTATCACCCAGGAAACCCCATCTTTTACCCTATTTTTTCCATATAGATGTATAATAGCTCTCTATCATACAAAGACCAGTCACCCCCCCCCCCTTCACCCTATTGAGCCTTGATTCTTTTGAGTTTCCCATTCAATTGAGCTTTCCATTCCATTGACTCTCCATTCCATTGAGCTCTCCATCCCATCGCGCCATTCGATCACGATTTGAGTAAATCTTATAAATACCTCCACCTACAACACACCTTCCCTCCAACAACATTCCTCTACGCGGAACACTTACTCTTGTAAAGCACTTTTCTATCCACTGATCCCTCTCCAAAAATATTCCTTCTTACTTCTCCTCTATTTTCATCACAACAGGCTTTCCTGGACTTCAAATATGTCACCTTTTGCGGCCGACCAAACTGAGGGGTCGCTTTCCCCTAACGGCGCTTCGCCTCTGGGATCTTGTCCTATTACTTCACCAGATATTCCTAATCAGGAATCCCTCTCTAGCAGGGCCCCCAACGAGGCTTTCGTCAACAGTCTCCAATCTTCTTCTGATGATGCAGAGAAGAGGGTCAACGATCCATCAGATGTCAAAGCTTATGCAACCAACACCAACACCGAACTAGACGCCAACCATGGTATCTCTTCCTTCATGCTCTCTCTATTGAGACCATACTAACTGCTCCATGGAAGAAGCTTCTCTATTGGGGGTGTCCGCTACTGAAATTCCCGGAGACAACAAGAGCTCGATTGGTATGTTTCGCTCTCTACTCCAAGAGTCTCATGTTGTATAATCTAACAGAAGAAGATCATTCCTTGCCCGATACTCTACCAAACAAGGCTTCCCCGCCTCCCACTTCCGCAGAGCTTTCTGGAGAGGAAGGCAATACTTTAACACCTGCAGAAAACAACACTTCCATTCCCAGCGAAACTGCCCTATCTATCTCCACAGAGAAAGAGCTCCATGTGGCGGATACGGCCTCCATCTCCAGTCCGGTACTGCAGATGGTCGAAGAAGCTCAAGCCGGCGCTACAGAACATAGAGATACAAACTCGTTCGACATTTTCGACTCTGATGATCACAACACCGTTAGAAATGGCAGATGCCATGCGACCGACTCACCAGATGGGTCTATTATCACTAGCAACGGTCTTGTGTCCCCTAAAGACCACTGTGTCTCCCCACCTCCAAATAGTTATATTGTCACCCCTGCCCCAAAGAAGGTAGCATCTATTCCCACTCCCCCCTCTTCTGGAGAGAAGCCTTCCGCTGTTTCTCCCTCTTTCCAAGAAAGCGCCCCCGATGTTTTTCCCTTCGAGAAGAAACCCCTTTTTACGCTCTCCCATGGGGATCACAATGGGGATGTTCGCACCTTAGAGCAGGACGATCTTCCCACGCTCCCTCATGAGGGCCATAACGGCGAAATTCGTACCTCCAAGGGGAAAGATCTTTCCACGCTCCCCCGTGAGGAGAATCACAGTGGCGGTGCTACTCTATCCGAGGAGAACGATCATTTTTCTTGTCCCCATGAGGAGCGCTGTGACGATGGTGCCCATGCCCTGGGGCGGGACAATCTTTCCACTCCCCCTCATAAGAACCACCGTGGCAATGTTTCCCCATTCCAGAGCGATCGTTCCACGCTCCCCCATGAGGAGGGTCACAGCGGCGATGTTCATATCCTAGAGCAGAACGATCATTCCACCCCCTCCCGTGAGGAGAATCACAGGGGCGGCGTTGCTCCATTCGAGGAGAATCATCATTTGGCTCCCCCCCGTGAAGAGAACCACTACGGCGATGTTGCCACTCCCAACAAAATCCCTCGCAAACCATATGGCGCGCCCATGACTACTAACAGAAAGGAGAAAAACAGTAGACCCATGCCCAGAGGAGACTCCTGGAGGCCGTCGATGGCTGATTCCAGAGCCCGCTCTTATTACAGAGATGGCTATCGGCAGAGGGAGACAGAAGGCCCCAATCATCGATTCCGTTCCTCTAGATATCACTTGAACGACCCCCACGACAGTCGCCATGAGAGCAGTAGAAGAGATCGTTCGAGGTCACCAGCAAGAGATACTAAGAGAGGTAGATTCAGGGACCGCTCTCCGTTTCGCGGGAGATCGCGTAGCCGTAACGGCCTCCACGGTTTTTCGGAATCTAAAGCCTTGCGCCAAGCTGAGGATAGTAGTATCAGACACCGTTTCGGTGCCCGAGCATTCAATGGGGATAGGTACATCCCTCCTCCCAAACCTACCCATCCCGCACGCCGTTCTCCAGCTCCGTCTCCACGTCGTATTACATACAACCGTTCCCCGAGCCGCCCGCCCCCACGGACTCTTCCTGAGCACCGCTCCACTAGGGACTTGGAACACGCCCCTCCGATCCGTTCTTCTCGCCCACTTCCTGACCAGCTTACCGCCTTCCAAAACAGTATTCAGCCACTGGGCACTGGCACTCGTCGTGGTGCCGGGAGTATTCCCAAGGGAGCTCACTCAGCAGACATGAGATATTCCAATTTCCCTCAGACTTCCATTCCAACTTCCCCAAGGGGCCCGGGAAAGCGCAGACGTCTTGAGGACGAATTGCCGGTCCAGAATAAACGCAGCCGAGGATATGAGCAGCCCTACGACAATGGAAATGTGGGGGAGTATAGCGCTCCGAGGTCGTATGGGTCGAGATAGGCTTTATACAACAGATCGAGTATCACTTCAAACCCCCGCATAAAAAAACTCCCCCCCCCCATCAAAAAACAAAAACAAACAAACATCATCACCAAAACTATGTTGATCAGAAGGGAAAAAAAAAAAGACTCTTCAAAGAGACTGGAAAATTAAAAATTACAATTTTTTTTTCTCTTTCTTACCTAGTGTTAGCTCTAGCTTTGTCAGTTTACTTGTTTCCCCCCCTGCAGCCCCCACCCACTCGTTTTATTGTTTTAATGTGTTATTTTATACCTGTTTCTTGCTCAACTGTATCCTTATCCCCCTCCTTTATTCCTCTCGCATTTGTCTGTGCAATTTCTGCTTACCTCGCCAGAGTCTTAAATATCCAAGCCTCGAGTATAATACCCCTATTACTCCTTTCTACATATTCTTGACTCTTGTCTTTTGTACTTCTTTCCGCTAAATTTCTGCTTTTTTTCTCTTGTCACTGTGTTTTTAGATGTTTGCGTTGTTTGTAATATTAAAAAAAAAAAAAAAAAAAAAAACTACTATAATTTTACCTTTGAGTCATGAGTAGTGATTATTGCCATAGGGATGTCCCACGAGCAAGCTGGTGTCAGCGATCAAGTGGCGATCCTTCACCAAAATTAGCACGAAAACCGCACAATCAAATGTCGGTGCCAAAGCATGAGGTGAGATTGCGCATTAGATGTGCTTGTACTGTACCGGTAGTACAAAAAATGTCAATATCTGGATTACTCGGCTTTCACCTTAGACTCAACAGATACCGTACTGTACTGTAAACCCACGCCCTTTCTCCAAATGCTCAAATGAGGTTAACTCCAAAGTGAAAGCAAAGATTATAGTTTATAATACCAGAGGGTACCCCTCTGCTTAGCCTGGCCAAAAAAAAAAAAAAGCAGTAGAATCACTCGTGGTTGGGAGGTAGGGAAAAGAAAAAAACATGCCGGTATCATAATATGTTGCAAAATATTTGTGTCCCAAGGAGTGCGGTATTTCGCAAAGTCTCTAATTCCCCCCTACAAGTGCCCTTATCATACTACCTTCCCTTTTGGCCAAAAATAAACAGAGGGGATACCTTCTACTCGTAGTATCATAAAACACCCTATTTTCTTTTTTTGCTTCGGAGCTAGGCTCATTCAAGTATCTAGAAATATATTTACCCCCGTCTTCAAAAATACCCTGTATTTTTTTATCATTACTATCATATATGCAAAACAGAGCCTTAACGTCAGAATTTATAGCGTTACACACAGATAACGACTTGGTGTCAACCTCGGCAAATCTCCTTACCCCCCCCCCTATCGTACTATCATATCATAGTACAGCTCCCACAGCAGAGAACATATCAACCTGCACTCCAACTCCCTCCAACTTGGTTCACCACCGCAAGCTCAGCTACGGGACATCGTCAAGTCCCTATCTCAATCTCAGTCCAGTGATGAGCAGAATGTGGATTATAATATTATGCTCCTAAAATCCCCCATTCAACTACCGTAACTCCCAGCCCCAGGTCTCCCCCGATCTGCGCTATGGCCGCGCGGCCGCACAAGGTTAAGACTCGGGTGTGCACGTGATTGAATATCAGGTGCATATGAGGATAAGAAGCAGTGATGATTGTTATAGAGTATATTTATCTCTCAAGATGAGACCCTAATCCCGGAGATTCCCTCACTTGAGAATTTAACACCTCTGTTATCAGAAATTGCATGGGAGAAACCCGGCCAAAGTCAATAAATAGTCCTTCCTGACATTCAGTAGTCCACACAGGGTATGATACGCAGTGACTTTCTCATGGCCCCCTTATCAGCGGGAGTTTGACTACCCCCCCTTGTCAAAATCGATCCGATAGTGCAACAGTTAATGCAGGCCTATTTCACTCACTTGTAGGTGGCATGGGCCCGCTTTTCGATGCCCAAAAGATCTCTATGATTACTCCCAAACGTTCATGCGATTATCCACTCATTTCATCACGGATATAAGGTGAGAGGATACCCAACAACTAAATTAGGGTGGTGTAATATAGCTACAAGGAGAGGTGTCTTAACGAATGTCTTATCCACATTGCTCTTCCTCACCCCCCTCTAAGCATTCTAGGAGATCTGCAATGCTCACTCTCTCATCGTTTAACAGAAATAATTAACGAAACCCCCGCTCACCCAGTACCCCCTTTCCACATTCCTCACACCATCAGACAGCATGTACTCGAGGAAGAACCGCTACACACGGCATTCGAGAAGACAAATTAATAGAGTCCTAATATGTGATCACCCAAGGGACCCCTCCAGGTACATGAGAACCCTCCCCTTGGCATTCCCTCAGGATATCACCTTGCCGAGGGGGTAAAGCCATGGATAGCACATGGCCTGCTTGCTTCTACCCGCTTCGCTCGGATTTCTACTCTCTTCTCTGTGTCACAGGGGAGTCGCCACGGGGTGTTGCCTTCATATGGATTCGATTTGTAAGTTTTCCTCTGGTTGAGGGGGTTTCACCCCCTCTTGTCCCAGTGATCCGTTAAATATTATAGTACAGTACGTTCTCTGATTCTCTCAGTGCTTCTAGCACGGGCGCTGCCGAATATCAGTCCCGGATTAGCGGTCGCCGTATGGAGGGGTACCAAATGCAGATGTTGACAAAACTTGTTCGGATCACTTAAGACAACCACCACCACACTTCCATCCCCACCGTATAGATACGAACAAATCCTAGCCAGTGCCTTCAGCATAACAAAAGCCGTCCCGGACAAAATCTCCCCCCACTACGACAGATACAGATCCACCCTAGCCCTCTCGGGCAACATTGTCATTGACAGCGAGTTTATGGGGAGCTTAGAAATTTTTCATCAACTCTACTGCCTACTGCCTTCCCTCCCTCCTTCCCCTCGTCACACTAACCCCGGGTTGGCTTACCTCTTGGACGTAATGCCATGAGGGTACGCATAGTGAGGACCCCAATTGAACCCCCGTAGCTCAAACCCCCTACCCAAATACTCCGACAGAGAATGCTACCCTACCAAGACCACCATAACGAAGCCTCCTTCCACAACAACCCAAAGATACTTCATGACCACACCAGACACTACGTCGGGATGCTCCGGCAGAAATCGATGTGCACTGCAGACATAAATGTCATCACACACAATTTGATTCCGGCCTGCGAGAGGCCACATCCGGATCTTAACACTTTGGGTAGGTGCAGAAATTCCGAGAGCGTGCTTTATTATGCTCGGAAGCATCAGGCGCCGGCATTGGTCATGGTTGAGGGCGACGTGGGGGCGGTCGAGTTGCCGATCCAGCCTTAGGGGGGCTAGCGCCTAGGTTTTGACCATGGAAGTGGTGGAGGGTTGGCCAATAGCCCGCTGGTTTATCTGTTTGCTAGCCCACGAGAAAGTCGAGGGTCTGATATTGTCCCATGATGATGTTGGGTTGGCAGTGGTGGATTCCCCCGAGTGATGCCCTGTGAGCTCGCAAAGCATCACGTCACAGCTCGCTACCGCCACTACCAAAAAAAAGGTTCAAAGTATTATAATTATATTATGAAAGAATGAGATCTGTGCTCACGCATGGTCCATATCCTAGCACTTTCCCACCGTCCCCCACTATCCTGATCATAGGGCGGAATACCAAAAAAATTAAAAATTAAAAATTATAATAGGACCTTCTCTCTCTTTGCGGACCACTTCTTATATTTAATAATGATATGGTATGTCAGTGACGGTGGTCCTGGAACCAAACCAAACCCAAAAACTCAGACATCTTTAGGAAGTACCTCTTCCCTCTGATTCTCTCCGTG
>JACCEG010000085.1:339501-395322 GCA_014065205.1 Tuber brumale | reverse complement strand
AAAACTCAAAAAAAAAAAAAAAAAAAAAAAGATACATCCCACGAAGTCCCCGTGGTCACTTGTAACTCGTTATATTGGAACCTCGCTCCACGAAAAACAAAATCTCAACTCTCAGCGTCGGTTGCAGGGAGGCGGAACTGCACTGTGCGGCATCACGACTTAAATCCCCAATATCCGCCCCGTGAGGCTTCGGAGACGATATGATATCGGGCTGTATGATATGTTTACTCGAGAAGGCGTCAACGAGACAATATCGTACCGAACCTCCAACCAGCGACTCTAACGGCTCGGGCCTGGAATCAATTTCTTGTGCAGTTGGTTATCATGCAAGACTATCCCTTAAGCTGTCGAGACGTTCCGGTCCGAATTGAAATGTGCAGCCCCAGCCCATTTGAGTAATCGCGATAGGGAAAACCTTGTTGCTGTTCCCAAGTGGCGCAGTGCTCAGAATATCGCAAAATCCGTACTGCTCAGTACTGCCATGATGAAAACGACACAGTCCGCAGGGGTTCACTCCCGCTTACTGTGAAATGGGTTACCGTAGTGTCCAACATTAAATTTTTGAACGAGGCCAGAAGGTTCCAGCGGCTCAGAGGATGATCCCTGTCTCGTAGGAAAAAACATCTGCCGGGTATACACAGCATTTGTACCGGGTATCATATATGAAAGGGTAAGTCTGACGAACCACCCCCTTTGATTGGCTCCAGCCCCCCCCCCTTCTAGATGGGTGTTTGCGCCAGCCACTGCACCAAGAGCCCGACAGAATTTTTTCCTTCGCCCAAAAATCAGCATTGCCTGGCCAATTTCTGTTGCACAAATATAATTTCGACCAACCGGCTCGACCCAAAGCACAGTGCTTGTATCATAAGCACGACATGGTATGAGCACCGCACCCGAGTACCAGTACCGTATGATGAATCACCCACAGTGCAATTACTATTACCGGTGGTCTTCTCGAGCACGGCAGCCTATCCCAAGGGCTACGATACTTACTGAGCCTTTCCAGTCGAGATTGAAACCTTGCACACTAGCCTATTCGGGTAATGATGGCCAAATCTACTGTGGCAATCCTACCGGCACCTTAAGTCGCCCCTGTCGCAGTTATGATTTGCGCTATTCTAAGCTCGACGACTATCGAGTCCTAGGGTTTTCTATCATAAACCAGTGTTATATTTCAATCTGGATTGGAAAATCTCAGTAGCCCAAGCGACATGGAGCAACCCCACTTCTGCTAGCCCCACTTGTGCTAGCCCTGTTGCAGCGCAGGGTTTTTCTGCAGCTACTCGAGCACCGTAAAAACTTTTACGATTCGCCATCTGAGGATTCCTGTAAAGCCGAGTCATTAGCCCAAGATAGGTTTAGTTTGGCAAGTTGAGAAGATCAAACAAGGCCAAAGCACTTAGGCTATACCACGTCAGGAAAGTACTAACCCTTCTCAGAGAACTTTGGCTGTGCATCCCGAGATTTGCCACCTACCGATAACCGAGATGGCGAATCGTAAAAGTTTTTACGGTACCGGTACTCGAGTAATCAAAGCAAGATTCCTCAGCAAGGTTTTTTTTTTCCTCCCTTAAGCAAGGGTTAGGGTTTCTTCGCCCTCTTCCCGAGAAGAAAGTGAGTGATTGAAGGTGATCACGATTTTTCTCCATAGCCCTTTCGTCCAGTACCGGTATATTGGGACGGATAATACTGGTACTGTGTCGTACCAAACGCAGTGTAAGAGTAATACAGCTCGGGTAAAAGGACAAGTTCTACCCTTCCGTCCCTTGTAACACGATACCCATAAGCTGCGCATCGATCCGTCCACGACAGCGATGTCAGGGCCCACCGGGAAGATGAAGGAAAAAACTGAAGAAAAAAAAATTCTGCCATTGTTACCAAATCATCCCCCCAGTTTGAACAACCTACTGCACTCATGACTCAACTTGGTGCTGTTGCGGAGGAAAAAAGATACAACTACCGGTAAACTGTATGACCAAGCAACAAGCAACACCCGACACTACCGCGACTGCGGAGGGAAAAGGAAGAGAAAAAAAAAAGAAAAAATCTCCAAGCCGCCAACTATCTCTCCCACCCCGCACATCTTGTCTTGTCGATGGATCTCCGCAAAGGAGAGTTCGGATTCAACAGGGAGATAAGCTACACTAATCAGTTTAGGTAAGATGCCACCCTTGCGGCCGAGAACGGCTTGGCTGGACAAGCTTTCGTGAGGAACCAGCATGGTACTCGAAGACCAATGCTTGGTTTCCCTTGGGAGTTGACGACAGGTCTCGGCAGGCGATGCGAGCATTTACCGTACGGTATTTTTCTGGGGACTGCCTGCGAGGAGGAAACAGTTTTATGGAATGTCCATGTTCTAACCGGATCTCGCGCGAATGCGTGAAGGAGAGTGAGAGTGAGAGTTGGTGCTTTTTGGGTGGTTGTACGATAATGGTGCTGGTCGGTAGTGTTGGTGGCTGCACTGGTGTGGGGTGGGGGAAAAGAGAGCTAGCGTGGTATGATACCCGTTTTCCCTGACGAGGGAAAGGCAAGGGAAAGGCAAGGGAAAGGAATGGTTATTTGGAGCGACAGTGCCTTGCGGGGGAAAGAGCTGATTACCGCCAGAACGGTACTCGAGTACAAGTACCGGTGATTGCCATGACACAAGTCAAGCAGAGCACCCGTTGCGGCTCCCCTTGTGGTGTCCTGGCTGAGGTGAAGGGGCAGCAGGGTGCGGAGAGGACCTGGTGGGCTGGGCTGAGGCTCTCCGTTGCCGCGCTGTGCAGTCTGTCAATTTATGATACTCCCAAACTGCCCGCCTTGATTCCAATAAGGCTCCAGAGATGCAGGGCTTATGGGGCGGAAAAACTTAAAAACACATGCAGATGGTGCAAAGTGCTATGAGAGCCACTTTTCCCCCCCTCCCTTTTCTTCCCTTTCTCTGTCCGTCACTTTCTCTCCCGTCGCGTTCGTGATGAGCGTATTCATGGACCCAATTTGGTGTGATGGGACTGGGGATAGAGTACCGGTACCGGTATGAGACGGTAAGTATCATAGGTGTGTAGGCACTCACTCTTGTTGCTGGGACTCGGCTGAGCTCAAGATTGCGAGGGGATTTCAAGGCTTTTTGTTTCTCATTTTTTATCCCTCTTGGCGGGTCTGGTGATAATGACGTACTTTGATAGGTGAAGTCCCTTTTTGTTGTAAATTTTGACATGGATCACAGTGGCGGCGGAAAGGGAGGCTTACATACATGCTCCATCCTGACATCCCCCATTGTCGCTTACACTGCTCTATCTTGTTGTGGTTTAGAGGTCAAGGTTACGAGTGCATTATCCACACTTTTGCTGTACGGGTGCTGTACTTACACCCTCGACAGTGTTTTTTCCCTTTTCTTTCCTCCCCCCCCTCTTTTCTTCTTCCTTCTCCCCTTCTCCTTCATCTCTTTTCTTCCCTTCATACATTTTTTCTATTAAAATATTTTTTGTTCTTTGTTTGTTCTAGTAGTAAGTAGCCTCTTTGATTTAGGTGGAGCCTATCACCCCTCGAACCGTCAAAGCTCTACGTCTTCGTCTCTCATTACGCATAACGCATAACCACGTTTGTTTGCTTCACCTCACGTCTCCCCTCCTCTCGGGATACCATCCCTGAAGAGGACCTTCTCCGCTGCAACTTCAAAGCTTCGAAATCGAAACCTCGTTCCCCACCAAAAACAGTTGGACCATCATTCCCCCATTGTTATTGAGCTCTCGGAACTGGAGTAGGGTTCGTGCACTTTCCCTCTGTGTTCTGCCTATTGGAACTCCCGATGCTGCCGCTCTTTGTTTTGACAGGTGACAACTGACGTTTTGGCAGGACTGTCTCGATTCTCCCTTGGTGCTGGAGTGTGGTGCCCGAGAATTTACGAGCAATTGTCACGGGTATAGGGCTTGCTTGCTTTACCATCCTCCCACTTGAAGGACCCGGTTTCTGCTCCACGGGCAGAAACAACACCAGAACCTCAAGACGTAGCCGCCGCGCGCCCCACCTCCATCTCTTGGAAAAGCCGGAAATCTTCGAATTCCCCTTTGTTTTCAATTGCATACCACCGCCCCCACAACACCATAGGGAGCTCCTAGAGCCAACGCAAACGGTCTATTTTCCTCCGGGAATAACGG
Source organism: Tuber brumale (assembly GCA_014065205.1). Lineage (NCBI taxonomy): Eukaryota > Fungi > Ascomycota > Pezizomycetes > Pezizales > Tuberaceae > Tuber > Tuber brumale. The sequence goes on along the minus strand of JACCEG010000085.1, from coordinate 391,186 downwards.
GAGGGTGGACAAGATATGGCTTGGGATCATCTGAGTGTGAGTTGTCCGCATTTATACTTTTGCACTCTTGTATAGTTTTTACCTTATTTTTCCTATCCTATCGTTCCCTTTTACCCAATATTTTTTCCCGTTCATTCGGAGCAATTCGGGATGAATGCGGTTCGGTTTTCTTCTTGAATTTTCTTCTTTTTTTTTTCTTTTTTTTTTCTTTTTTGCTTTCTCATTTGGTCCGCTTGCGCCGCTGCGTCGGGTTTTCTGAGACCGGGGTTCCCAAATTTTCGTGCGACGGCAGCCCATGGGATCAGTGCGTATGCAACCAACATGAGGATGCATCTGGCAAGCCCTACCGATAGGAGTGGGATTACCTGTAAGTCTTGTTTTCACTAGTGCGTTTTCACTGGTGCTCGCGGACTTTACAAAATACAATGCCTTGTGTACCTTATTGCTTTGGAGTGTTGGCAAGTTCCTTTAGCTGTGAACTTGTTCCGTGGTGTTTTATTCTGTTGGTCGTTTCCTCGGTCACTTTTGTCTGCCCTATTTATTCGTCCACATGGTTTGTTCGGTTTTTCCCGAGTTTATCGATCTGAATTCTTGGAGGCAGAATGGCTTGGCATGTGGGGGTGTGTCGTGATCGAGACTGATGGGTTATTGGTGATTGGTGAACCAATGATCACAGGGAATAGAGACTCCCGCGGCTTTTCGATACTTTTCTTGAGTGTTTTCATTGCCTCGTGTCTTCGGTTACCACTTTTTGAGGCACGGCAGAAAGGACGAAAGGATGCACGCTAACGTATTCGGATTCAAACATACAGATCAACAAGCCACATCTGGCGTACACGATCTTGGGGGGTTTCACGTCTATTTTTATGCTGGTTTCCTTGTTCATCAAGGAAAAATTGTATATCGGCGAAGCTAGTGAGTGCCTCGACTTGAAATTGACGGTGGAAAGGGTCTAATTAATTGATATAGCCGTTGCGACAATATGTGGCATCATCTTTGGCCCCTCAGCCGCTGGGTTGTTTGATCCTCAGACATGGGGAAATGTTGACCAGATTACCCTGGAAGCGTCCCGGATAGTCCTGGTCGTTCAGTGTTTTGCCGTCGGCGTAGAATTACCAAAGGTTGGATCTTCCTCGATTTTCGCCTGATTCTTTACACTGATTACTTGCATAGAAATATATGGAGCGTCATTGGAAATCTGTGGTCTTTCTCCTAATCCCTGTCATGACTTGGGGATGGTTGATCACCTCTCTCATCATTTGGTGGATGATACCGTCCCTGAACTGGCTAGATTCGCTCACGGTAGCCGCCTGTGTTACAGCAACAGATCCCGTTCTTGCATCTTCAGTTGTTGGAAAGGGTAAATTCGCCCGCCGGATCCCCAAGCACCTTCGTGATATCCTTTCCGCTGAGTCCGGGTGTAATGACGGAATGGCCTTTCCGTTTATTTATCTTGCGCTCTATTTGATCAAGTATAGGCCTAACACTACCAGTGTGTTTTACCACTGGTTTTGCTTCACGGTGCTCTACGAATGCCTCTTTGGAGCGGTTTATGGAGCCTGCATTGGATACGCGGGACGACGCGCTATTCGCTGGGCCGAGGGTAAGAACATCATTGATCGCGAGAGTTTCTTGGTGTTTTATTTCACACTTGCCCTTTGGTGTGCCGGAACTGGAAGCATGCTTGGGCTGGATGATCTTCTCGTTGGGTTCTGTGCTGGTGTCGCGTTTTCAAACGATGGATGGTTTGCGCAAAAGACTGAGGAATCTCACGTTTCCAATGTTATCGACTTGCTACTCAATCTGGCTTACTTTGTCTACTTTGGTTCGATTATCCCATGGACAGAGTTCAACAAGCCCAGTTTGGGAATCACACCGTGGAGGCTTGTTGTTATAGCCTTATTCGTGATATTATTCAGACGGATTCCAATAATGGTTGTCTTGAAGCCAGTTATTCCTGATATAAAGACTTGGCGAGAGGCGCTTTTCGCTGGCCATTTCGGACCTATTGGAGTAGGTGCTATCTTCGTTGCGATTCTAGCTAGAGCAGAGCTTGAAACCAGTACGACTACGCCCTCACCTAGGGGGGACTTTGGTGCACTGGAGCAAACAAATAAGCACTTTATTCTAATTGCGTTGATTTGGCCGATTACATGTTTTTTAGTTATTTCTTCGATTGTAGTTCACGGGTCCTCTATCGCGGTCTTTACGCTTGGAAAACATATCAACACTATGAAGATTACTATGTCTTACACTACAGCCAACGAGGAACCGAATTGGCTTGCCAGGCTTCCAAGGCTCACGCCCAGGACGTCGATGTCCATTCGCAAACCTGACACGGACGAGTCTTTGGATGAAAAATTGACCATGGCTACCGATAGGATGATCCCCCCTGGAACTCTTCCTGCACCAGGTGGTATCCCAGGTGGATTTATGACGAGGGAAAATGGCCTTCGCGATACCGACAACCCGGCAGCAAGTAGACCAGCCAGTATTAGGGCCAAGCGTAGGAGGAATTGGGAGTCAGGAATGGGGCCTGGTGGACCAATATCTGATTCGGCGATAGCACCCCGTCGGAGAAGGAATGAAGAAAAAACTGATGTGACTATTCCGGAAACTGCAGCTAAAGGAGGCGATAGCTATGGGTATTCCCTTCAACCGCCTGAGAGTAAGGGTAACGAAATCGAGGCATATCGGGAGGGCAGGAATATCATTGTGGAAGACGGACAAGGCAATGTGTTGGAACAAATCAAAACCCCACAGATACCTGCTGATGAGTTTATCGACCCCTTGGATGCTACTAGGAGGTTATCGCGTGAGAATCAGCAACATAATGAGCGGGAGGAGGAAGGAAAGGAAGAGGAATCCAGGAAGCAGCCTCCAAAGATTGAAGAGATCACTGCTCATGAAGTCACCGACGAGAGATCGGCTCTCAGAGCCGCTCGGGAGGAAAACAAGCTTGGGGGTAAAGGACGTCGTAGAGAGCCGGCATGGGCTTACCGCTTCGATGACAACATCGTAGTCGAAGATGAAGATGGAGAAGTTATCCGTAGGTACAAGTTGCCCAAGTCGAAGCGCTCTGGGGCCGGTTCAAAACGCACAAACACGCTCGAGAATTTTATGGGGTTCTTTAAGGGCGGGAAGAAGGATAAGACTTCTCCTGAAGATGCTCAAACTGATGACGACAATGATGATGCCAAGACTGTGTATTCCGAAGGTGAAGAGGACCCTCGTGGGAAGGGGATACATTTTAGGATGCATGATGAACGTGGGAGGAAGATGAGCAAACAGGAGTTCTTACACCAGCTGCAGAAAATGGACCCCCACGCTCGTGCGGCGATGGGCAGTACGATCGAACCATCAGAGCATTCTCAGGAAAACGATCTTGCCGCTGCACTTCGCGCACGTGCTACTTCTGGTCAAAAGGAATTACTCCAAGTCCCCCCGCCCGCCTCGCAAGCTGGTCGCCCTAAGAATGAGGCCAACGACTTTACGCCTCCCGATGGGCCAAGTTCCGGATCCTCCGGCGAGTCGTTGAACTCTGGATATGAGAAGGAACGCCCAGTCACCAGCGTAAAATCTGCCGATTCGAGACTGGGCGACGAACGTGACGAAGAGACCGCGGCCGAGAGGAAGAGACGTGAGGCTGCACTTGGAATCACAGGGAACGACGAACCAGATAGTGATGATGATGGTGAGCCCGGCTGGCGCATGACGGATGCAACCAGTAGCAGTGCCCAGGGGCCAACCAGAAGCCCGGGCATTCGTTTTGCTGACCAACCGCGTTCGCCTAGCACCGGGCCTCCCGTCGGTCTCGCGCCTCGAGGAAAGACGTTAAGCTGGGGGAAAGACGTAGTGGTGGGGAAGGGGAAGGGGAGGGAATGAAGATGTCATGCATGAGTGATAGATCACGAATAACAAAAAAAAAACAATTGAAACAAAGTATCATTTGTTAAATGAGGGGTTATGCGGTGTTAATTGGGGATATCATTATGGTGTGCTTTTTCCCGTTTGTTACTTGACTTGTCTCCTCCCTGTCATTTCCCTAAGCTTACTTTTTTGTCCTCCCCCTCTTTTTCCTGTGTAGAGCTTTTTATTATAATTATGAACCTTCTTTTCCTTCCGTTCAAACTGTTTTTTTGTTTTCCATCATAAATGTTTTTTGTTTTTTTTGGAAACTCACGGCGTTGATTTTTAATCTTCCCATAAAATTTCTTACAATTCGTGCATGCTTCGGGCTTGTAGCCTTTTTGTTACGTCTAGGTATTCATTGCATAGGATTAAGGATCGTTTTGGGGAGAAGGAAATGCATGGGTGAGAATGGGGGGTTATGCATGATGAATGATATTATGTGCGTAGGATGCGATTTGCTGGTGCGACTTCGGGAGGATTATGATGGGTGTGGTGTGTATTTGAAGAAAATTTGTCGCATTGAATGTTAAGTAATAAGAGTAAATAATGTCATGTCGGTGTTTAGTTCTAGTATTCTCGTTCTCAGAATTACATCATAAGTCGGCGTGATTGTAGCAGGTAGTTTGCGATAAGTCACACTACTCGAGATCGTCCTGTGCGTGCGCAGGCGGTGCTGGTTGGTAGAGAAAAGAGACATCACGGGCTATCACTCGCCTCACTAAACCCTGAACCTTAGTCATGCAGGAGGAAGCTGCGACAACCCCGTAGTGCAAGAATACAACTAAAACCCAGCAATAATTCTTCTCTATGTAGAAAATGCATACTGCTGCCCGGCGATGAGGTTCCCGAGATAAGGCAAATCCTGCCACTCATGGCCCCGCCATAGCCAATCTTGCCTGCAATCACCACATATACACCACTAACTAGACTAGTTCTAGAAATACATCCGCGAACGAATGCTAAATAGATGCACGGGGAACGGGGGGAGAAAAGAGGGATTGTAGATAAATACAAGCCCCACCAGTCCCGATTGAAGTGGCCTCACTTGGTGACGGGGCAATCCCGGAGCGTGTGAAACAAAGGCCTTCATCGGTGTGGCTGTGTGGGGCTTGAAAGGGTGTCCGTCATCTGCGGTGGGGTGTATAGTCTTACGATACCGGGTTCTTTCATACACGCTACGGTATATTGTCCATTATGGGTTTGCTCGGTGTCGTGTAGTTGTAGAGTGGTGGTCGGTCGGTGGATGGATGGAAGTATTTGTGTTGGTTCCCTGGGTGCGGTTTGCTGTATGGCATTATATGACCGGTGTGTATGGTTGGGGGTGGTGACTTCTCTGGTGATCTGGGGGGGGGGGTTGATGGTCTGCTCTCCTCGTCACTTGTGTGTGGGATTCGGTCTGTAAGGGGTATGATATGTATATATTATACGACAGTGACGTCCACTATCTAGCAATTTGAAAATTACAGAGGAAAAAAAAAGGCTAGCGATCCTGCCTTGGTAAGTATATATCCATCCCTATGGGTATCTCTGTATATGGTGTTACTTACTCATGGCTAACTCTAGGGGGGGATTCGTTGCTCATCACGTGTTCGGTGTTTGGGATATTGTGCTGGGAGGGATGCCTTTACTAAGTGAAGTGTTCGAACTACCTGATGATGGTTTTTCGGTCAAGGTGTTGGTTGGTTGGTTGGTTGGTTGGTTGGTTGGCATATAAGAGGGAAATTTGGTGACTATAGTTCTACTCCGATATACCCGCGTTGGGTATGGGTAGTATGTGTTTGGGGGGGTTTTTTTTCCCGGCTCTGGGATACTACTACTACTACTACTACTACTACTACATTATATGCTTGCACCTGTTGTTGCACCATACCATATCTTCTTTGATATTATTTTCCTCTGCCTGCGCGCTCGTAGTGAGTGAGACTGACGGTGCAGCTGTGACATTGCTAACTCGCTTTTTAGTTAGGTCTTTGAATGTGTGTGTAGTAGGATGGGGAAGTACCTGTTTCTTCCGTCTCGCCCGATTAAATGGAGTAAATGGATGGGTAAAAAAAATAAAAAATGAGGTGTGGGAGGGGATCTTTTTTCCAAAAGAGAGACTCGCTATTATATAGAGAGCCCTGTTCATGAGATGTGTTATCCCTTATCTCTCTGGAAGGCACCATCATTATCGAACATTGTTCCGAAAGTAAACCAACACTGACAAAAACCGTGAGGACAATCCGTGACTTCAAACTGGGAGCTTTTTCTTTCTTTCTTGCTTTCTTTTTTTTTTTTCCTTTCAAAAAACAGACCTAGGATGGAGTGAACGAGGACGTAGTAGTAGATGCATACACAATTCTTCCTAGACTCTATAGTGTTCATCCAGAATATAGGATGCATGGCTTGACAATATAGAATCACTACCTGGCGTTTTCTGGGATGTGTGGGGGGGGGGGTTTCGACGGTTTATTCTGCACCACATACATAACATATGGATACTGCGTATATGCGAATTGGTCCGAAATTCCCATCCAACCAAAAGCGAGTAGAATAATCCCCCCCCCCCGTTCTTACATCTTTGTTCCCCGAGAAAAAAAATTTCTCCCCAGAGCCCCCTTAGTGACACTGCCCCCCCCCCAGCTATGGGGTTCCTCCCAATCCTGTAAACTCATGTAGTATTCTCCGGCCCGGCCGTATCGGTGCTCTAGACACGAGTGTTTGTGTGCAATACAGCCTTTCATGATAGCTTGGTTCATTCCTATACCGGTGTAGTTGGGATTTTCGGCATGGGTGTAGGCAAGGCCGGAGATGATGCGCAGAGAACTGCAGTGGTCTCTATCTTCCCTGGAATCCTTGGTTATCAGGTCAGGAGGGTTGACCCGAGAGAGGTTTATTGCCGGCATTGGATCACAAACTGTGGTAATCTGGTGAGTGCTCAAACTTACGCGTTTTAAGGTTGGATATATTGCAAGTTATGATACATGTCAGTATGTTGATGTCTGGAATAAAATGGAAGACTATTGAGTAGCTTTTTAGTGCTTGGAGTGCGAGAAGGCTTGTGAAACTTGGAAATAGCCATAGTGATTGTGCATGACTACTGCAAAGTTATCGCAATTGCTTAGATGTCATACTTCACTGCTAAGTTCCCGTTATGCCCCGGTGACAGCTGTGCTCGTGCGCATAACTGTGGCCGTGTTTTCTGGATATTCTGGCTCGTGGCTGGCCTGTGGTGATATCTCTGGGGCCTAAGTTAGTCCCAAACAATTTGTACCATTCGACTGACAAGCTTCTGGGGCATTCGTGCATAATTCGCCGAGTGTTTGGTGTGTTTTGGTGTAATGTGGCGCGCACGGTATCAGTGCATGGCGGGGTGGGTGTCATACACTGTCACTCGGCAACTCATATACTGTGTTTGTTGGATATCGTCGTCCGGCCCACCACGGGTTGCGCTAAAGATATGTCTGTATGCAGTAGTACGGCGTCTACAAGAGAGCTTTCATGTATTTAAGGGACGTGTTTATTTGCTAGGCAAGTCGCTTTTAACACTCGTACCTGTGCACTTTTATCTCTATTTACCTCGACATACAGCAGCCTTGGTCGCTAGAATGTCGTGGGGCCTAACCTCTGCTGGATCTGACTGTATGGCATCACGTGGTGCGCCTCCAGTGAACCTAAGATAGAGGAAATGGTTGGTTCTTCGGCTTGTTTAGCATGTATAAAGCGTACGATGCTCGGCATCCAATACTTGAAAGAAGCTTTCTCGCAATTAAACTCGAATACTCCATCCTCCATGAAACCCTAAGGGCGGACCGCAAGAGTAATACATCATGGCCGCCCAAACTCTCCATCATGCCGTTCCGCACTTACAGATCGAAATCCACCGAAATACTCTATATCCCACCATTAGCTCTATCTTAGAACCGCACCAAATAAGAACAGGCTCAGGCTCACCCCATAACTTGCCCCCTTGAAAATCAACTCAAACTTCATTTCCCCACTCAAAATTGACAAATCCAGATTATATCTCGCGATGTAAAACCTCCTCCAGTTCCTCCACTTCTTCTCGTAACTGGACTTACTCACAGAGCTCAGATCCGCCGTGATATTGCAAACGTGCTTGACATCCCGCGTGACCCTGGTCGGCGGGTGGTCCAGATCGCACGCAACCATGCTATCGACCCATGGCCCGGAGTACTTTTTGAAGGAGCGACAAAAGTTCCTGGTTATGCGCCGGTCGTCGGTTATTGGGTCTCCCTTATGCAGGAACCAGGATACTTGGTTGCGCGCCATCCGGCGGCCGGTTAGTGGGTCGATGTAGGCGTCGCGCTCGCTGTGTCGGCCTGGGATGAAAAGGGTACTCATTGGGGTGCCGTAATGCCGACGGGCGCGCCGGACAATGTGGCTTACTTGGAGGGGTAAGGACGGTTCGAGGCCCCGCAGGACGGCTCCTTTTACTACCGCTGTTGCGCTGAGGGAAGTGTTAGTGGTTGGATAGAAGGGAATGAAGTTTGGGGGGGTGGGGAGAGGTACGCTCCGTGGGGTGAGATGGCGCTGATCCCCCATTCTCGGCACCAGGATTCTAGGCGTTGGTAGAGGTACGGGGATTCTCCAAAGCCGCCGACTAGGAGGACAGACTGTAGTTCTGTTAAGTATACATGACATGGCAAACAAATTGTGGAGCGGGCATACGTTTACTTGATATCCCTCTTTGCAGATGGACTGTATTTGGTTACTTATCAAAATCATGATTTTGTCGACTATCGGATCAAATAATCGCCTCATTTCTTCGCTGGTTACTCCGTTCGTTAGCAGCGCCCAACCTGCCTCAGTGTGCTTGATCTTACAGACTTACCGAGTCAATTGGAGCTCCCCGCCGTATATCCCCGCTTCCGGAATCGAGTTTACCGTGGGAACATTCACGTGATATACATTTTGGTCAGGTTTATCCCTAAATGCACACTTTACCTCTTCGAAGTTTTTCACGATACGCTGCTGAGTCTCCACGCGCAGGCTGTGGTAGTGGTGACCCATGCGTTGCTGGAGCAACACTTCAAAGTTACGGTCGATATAGGTTGAGCCGCAGAAGTCGCCTATGAGAGGGAGGATTAGTATTTTGAGGCGTTTTATGGGGTCCGAGGGGGATTTACCCGTTCCCACAGCACATTCTGTTACTTTTAGAGGGTAGATACTAAGGACTGTGTAGGATATCAAGTCCTGAGCCATGATTAGCTGCGGTTTTTTCTTCTTCCACGTGTGTGGTGATGGACTTACGACCGTTCCACCGCCAGCATCGCAGACCACGATCCTGTCGTGAACCTTAGGAGGTTAGCTAGGGTTACCGCAAGAATTAAGCAGCATACATTTATAGCATTCGTGTCCTGATTCTTAATAGTATATATCGCTGCAGCCTCTGGCTCCGATAATAACGAGAGGTTATGCTCATTCGACATTCCCGCCGCAACCGCCGCCTCCCTGGTCCCTACAATCCATCAGCCGATCTCAATCACCCACACGCACAACCCATTAACCGATGCAGGAGAAGGGAGAGAAACACACTCTGCTTAGCAGTATCCGACCAAACCGCCGGCACCGTAAGTACGAAATCTACCCTCGTCATAGACATCACCGCGTGCCCATTCTGCCTCCAAAGCGTACCTATAGCGTGTCTGTACAGCGCTGATAAGAAATCCCGGGTGACATCCATCGCCGTCATCCCCGGCGGCAGGGGCATCCCACTCTGTACGTGATCATCGTTACTCTCTAGGAGCAGCTTGAACCACTTCAATCTCCGTACAGTTCTCGGGATGTCGTAGCCCCAGGAGAAGTCTGATGTGCTGCCTTGGTGGTAGGCGATTTCGGTAGGCGCGCTGTGGTGGGTTAGGATTCCGGCGCTCGGCCAGTTTCCTATCAAGTTTATCTGGCCCGGGAGGTTGGTTGACGCCCAAGCGAGGGCGGAATATGTTGTTCCTGTGGGGAGGGGGAGATTTGTGTTAGCCTCCAGTTGGAAATCATGATGGAGGGGCAACGTACCAAAGTCGAGGCCGACGATGATTCTGTGAGGGCCCGCCATCGGTGGTTGGAACTATCGTTTGAAGATTAGATGCGGGGATGAAATATCTGCGTTCAGAAGGACGGCTATGATGGTGGTAGCTAAACCCTCACTCACTTCCCCGGGGCTGTGTGGGTGGAGGCTGGGGTGCTTCTCTAGGATCAAATACCGGTACGATGAGGTACCGTACGTCTCCGGGTACTACTGTACTGTACCCGATTGCCTGTCTAGTCTACCCATCTGCTTAAAAGTACTGGGCAAGTGAGCAACCACTCGTGGCACGCCTGCGGCCTTCCTACCATAACATCCTGCCACTGGAAGTGCATGGTACGGAGTGGAGCTGAGGCTGAAGGGAACAGACACTGGCAAGTCATGTTAGCTGTCCAACACACTTTGCAGCTCTACATGTGAGCTATCAGTACCAGACAGTATTGTTACCCGTAAATTAGCTGTCTAGCAGGCAAGCATCAAAGGGCTTGCTTTAGTAATAAGATATTGGAACGGCAAAATGTCAATTGGCCCATCACACGCGCTTTTTCCTTCATCGTGTGGCTTTTAAGCCTCGCTCGGCTCGGGGATAAAGGCTGGGGAAAAGAGCGATAAGGATACCACAAGTAAACTGTGGGTTTCTCGTAAGATTTATTCCCGCCCCCAAATAGTGGCATTCACTCCCGGGGATGGAAAAGGTGTTTTTCGAGTGGCAGGCTCTCAGAGTGGGTCTTCCAGATTTGTATGGCAATACCGGTATTACCGGTACTGGTATGCGAAAAACGCCTTACACACACCAAAGCCCTCAATTGGAGAGCCTCGCGCAAACGCTTCCCAAGCCCAGGGCCGAATTCCTCCAATTTACCGGTAGCTTGTCATTCTACGGAAGCTTATTGTGATAAGTTAGCGGTAGCCGAGCAAACGTAGCCGTCAGATCTTTGCCAGAATCAACCAAGTTACGATACCATAGATAACGTGAGTTCTAATAATACAGAATACAGAATAACTCCTGGTGCCATGATATATCTTGGTAACACAGAAAGACCAAGTGGCTTACGCCGGAAAGGTTGATGCTTATTATTATTATTAATAGCTGAGTTATTTCCCCCTTTTGGAAGGGCTTTTTGGTGGCGGGGGAAAGTTGGGGGAAGGAAAAGGATAAGCCTCTTCTGTACTAATACTCGGGGAAGTGAAGGCTCTCGCCTAAGTTAACATGCCAACAGCGACAGCATAAGTATTAGTACTTTTTACCTTACCAGAACTAGTACTAGTACAATGGAAGCAGTTTCCGCCAAGACAGCCAAATATGATACTGGAATACCAGTACACCACTTGCGGACCGGACTGCAACTCGTACTCGAGTAGCCGTGTAACCAAACCAACCCTTGCGAACAGGGAGGGATGTAACAACCAGCCAATCATTGGTCGGAATACCGCCGCCTTTCTGAAACAACTTTCCTCTCCACTCCACCCCCTCCTCCCCCTCAAGCGAGAGTAAAAGCGCAACAGTGCAGATCGTGCTTCGATTGTTTAGAAAAAAGCCTCTCTCACCACTGCGACATGGGCTGGAGCTTCAATCGTGGAGAGGCCCGAACGAATGCTCGTACCGGTACTCGTACTTGTACAATTCTTTAGGGTATGTACGGAGATACAGCTCCTAAGTTTTGTATGTTACACTAGTGGCTCATACAACACCCACTATTAGTGTAACATACAAAACTTAGGCGCTGTACCTCCGTATGACCGGATTTCCTGCTACCGTATTCTGATGATACGATCCGATCCAACCTGCCCGCAATCCATGCAATCCATCCCATCAGGCCGCGGAGAAAGAGGTGGTGGGCTCACTGTTTCACGAGACCAAGAAGCCAAGTATGCTGAATTCGTAAAACTGTAGAGTCTGATACAAGTACTAGTACCGGTACTAACAAGCATCTATCACAGAATCGTGCCCATACCGGTACTACGGTACCGGTATGTCGATGGACTTGGGGCGGGAGACAGTGGAGGATGTCAGCACCCTATGGTGAGTGATTGTCAGCCGTAGAGTTGACTTACTCCAATGTAATCTAACATAATAATATGATATTATTACATATTATTACGGTATGTATGATACCAATGGAACCGTACTCAATCACCTTTTAGTACAGCACTTCATCTCCTCCCTTCCTCCCCTTCCTCCCCTTCCTCCCCTTCCTCCCCTTCCTCCTCCTTTTACTGTTATCACCCCCCCCCCCTTCGAATCCTTCCCCTCCATCTGATATCACGAAGATGACCGAGAGCCGGGGTAATCAGCCGCCTACAACCAGCACAACAGCCACAACCATCGCACCACAATCGGGACGAGGCTCGGGAGCCCAAGGCGATGATGTGCCCGAGGTGCCCCCTAGCCTCACACTCGGCACTATAGCCAACACTCAAACTGACCTGACCACCGGCGGATCATCCTTAGTGACCTCCACTCAAAATTCACTAATTTCAAACCTAAAATATAAAACTACAAACACAGCTGGGACAGGTTCACACAGTAAACCAACAAGCACACCCGGGACAGACTCAAACAATAAAGGGGCAATTGCGGCCGCGGGTGTCATGGGGGGGTTATTCGTTGTCACTTTAGCGGCTCTTCTGTTCTTAATATTTAAGCTGAGAAAAGGTTACCTCACCTCTCATTCGTTCGCCAATTCATATACATACTAGACTAACAACTATAATGTCTGAAGAAAGAAAAGCTGCCGCAAAAGACCGTGTCCACTCTCCATCAGTAATGGCATATACAGAAACTGGCTCCGCAAAAGGTCAACCTACAATCAGCGAATTAAGTGCCAGGAACACAGACCTGATAAACCAACTCGAGGATCGAAACACGCAACTCTCCGCTCTGCAGGTGACCCTGATGCGCTCCAATAGTGCGCCCCCATCTCTGGATGATCGCTGCATAGCCTCGCGGTTTAGGCAGCTTGAGCAGGAATTGAAGGATTGGGTCATGATACATTTCAAGTCCATGGAACAACGCCCCGATCTTTCACCGGAGCTGCGAGAGATCTTGATTTCTCAGGTTCCGCTGTTTGACCGGTTGCTGCAGCAGCCCAGGTCCCGAACCATGGTACTCCGCGCGGTCGCTGGGTACATTTTCCAGAAAGCGTTTGAGAGTGGGGAGTTTGTCGGGGTTGGGGAAGGCCTTGAAGCCTTGGAAAGGAGTATGGGGAGGAATAGTGAGTCCTTGCTTATATCAATTCTTATGGGGACACAAAACTAATAAAGCGCAGCTTCGGAGACCGAGTTCAACAAGTGGCGTGCCCAAACATTCCTCATCCTCTCGAAGGCCTCCACTACCGAATCCAAAGCGCAAGTCGTCGCGACTATCTCCCAACGCATGGACAACCTATTATCCCCCTTCTCCACAACCGCGAACCAGGCCGAGCGCCTGAATTTCCTTTCCCGCATTGTAGAATCTGCCGCCACCCTCTCCCTAGACCTTGGCTGCCAACTTGCCAAGTTTAAGGTCTTGTCCGATCCCGCTGAGACTCCATTCCGTTGTGCTCATATGGAGGACGTGTACCAGGAGCATGAGACGCGGGTTGATCCGCAGACCGGGAAGTTGGCTAATGCACTGGATGGGAAGATCATTCAGGCGGTGGTGTTCCCGAGCGTGATCAAGTGGGGAAACGAGCGGGGGGAGAATTATGACGAGATGAAGGTGCTTTTGAAGGCTACAGTTTTGACTTGAGTTGGGTGAGAGAATTATAGTGAAAGGGTTAGTTTTAATGATTCAAGATGTATTTAGTTTTATGACGGTTATCCCTACTATTGGGTTTACGGAATGAGTATCATACCGGTAATTACTTTTTCTTTCTTTCCTTCCCTCCGTTTTTCCCCTAGCACCTGGCACGAACACATTCCAACTTTTATAAACTCCCCAAACCGGTATAAGTGCCGTAGGATATAAATGTTTACCCCCAGTGTCCAGAAAACCCAATTCCTCTACCATTGACCCGGGGAATTAGCATTAGTTTAGCAGTCCTGATAACCCGGTCGATGTCAGGACAAGTCCTAGGATTATTGCATACTGTAATAACTTACAAGGGTCGGGGATAAAAAACGGTTAGGGTGCATTGCTAGGAATTCGGTAGCACCACTCGAGAAACCTGCCCCTAAGAGGGTCTCCTCTTGCTCAATCAACTCTGAAAAAATACCGGTATGATATGATCGACGGAGGAGATGCTTATCCTCCAATCCAATACATTTGTTGAGAAAAAGAATTCTTTCCAGACTCTCGTCGATTGGTGGAAGGTTTTGCCTTTCCAATCGAGCTGGTTGCAACGCGCCTGATCCCGACAAAAAAAAAAAAGAATCAACATCAATGCCAAGGCTCCCTGTGATACCAACTTTTTTATCCCTGACCCTTGCGACTTCAAACCCTGCAAAAGCATGACTTATCACTCCCAAATCCAGCTGAGACCAACCAACCTATTCACCCACAAGTTACGGCAGGTTAAGTTATCTTCGGATTTCACCAGGAGGAAGAACATCAGCCAGGCGGCGCTTACCGTGCTTGAATCATTCCAGAGGGGGGGAACTGTCAGCACGATTCCATCAACCCCAACCTGCTTTCGGCATTACCGTATCACCGGTATCACTTAGACTTTAAAGTTAACCGCACTGCAACCCCCAAAACTTGACCACTTCCTCACAAGAGTGGCTGAGCGAACATCCCGTATGTACCTGTAATCGATACGGTGATTACTAAGACCCTCGTATAGGTTTATGCTTTTGATATGCTGTGCAACGGTGAAATGTATTACTCGAGCGCAAAGTGCTGGAGTATGAAGGGGAAGTGTACTTTTTTTTTCTTTTCTTTTCTCCTTTCCTTTCTTTCCTGTAAGAACTACTCTGGCATGCATTTGGTGACTCAAGGCCACCGTACTCGTATATGCTCGAGCACTGTGGAACAGCTTTTTTTTTGTTCATGGGATTCTATCATGGCGGGCGGGCGGGGGGTTGGATTGGATACAAATGCTCTCCGGTTTTCACTCGGTTTCCAGTAATGTTCTATACTTCTACCGGTAGTCTAACCCTTTTACTGGAATCTAGGGCACGGTACTCGGACACAGTACCGTGCTCATACCTGCCACCGAGAACCAGCAAATACGAGCGGCGGGTTCCTCCTTCATTCATTTTTTTCCCGGTCCAAAAACTTGACCTCTTGAGGCTTCTTTCTTGGCATTCTGCCAAGGTTTTAGTTCACGGTGGTGTGATGGGGTTTGACCTCTGGAAGAAGAGCTATCATACAATATGGGAATCCACTGCGCCCCAACTGCCTGCTCTGCGCCCAGATCAAGGCCAACTTCTGCAACTTGAGGCACACCCCGATATCTGGGCCAGTGGGCAGGTCATCGACGTCTCAATCTTCCTTCGGTCGAATCGTTACTGGGCGATTGGTCGTTTTTTGCCAATCATCATCCACTTTTACTTGGAACTTGCGCTTCCGAAGATTATCGGTACTGTACAGTACTCTTGGCTTAAGTAAGCAATCGGGGCTATGGAAATGGTTGGCAAACTACAGCGCCCGCGGCTAAAGCCTAGTGCGGGAAACGTAGAGAGTAGTAATTTAAAACGAAAATCGGAAAACGAAAGTGAAAATCCGTGCCTATTTTCCATATAAGCTGCAGTGCTTGTGCCGGTATTTGTACTTGGGCTAAACTTTTCCTCAAGGGCCTTTGAGTTAGCTGGTTTTAAGTGATAGAGTTGTGGATTTGATTGAGTTTTGAGGCTCACTGAGACATGCCTGGTAGGATTAACAACTCTGATGAAGGCACACACCGCTAAATCCTATTATCCCTACTGGTACGATATGATCCTGTGCTGTGGACAACACCTAGCCAAGGGCCCCAGCTTCCCACACACTCCAGAGCCACTAACTTGCCACCAACTTCACACACCCCAAAGGCAAATGAAGCGCGAAGCACAAAGTAGGAAAATTGGTCGAAAGGGTAACCACCCCCCCCCCCCAACGTAGCCCACCGATCCATCCACACTATCGAGCCAGCTAACCACCCAACCGACTACGTACCGGAACGATACATCAGCCTAAGGTGGGGGAGAGGAAGGAGAAAAATATGGTAAAACCCAAAAAACAAGAAGGGGAAAATGTCCACACAAACCTCATGCCATCCCCTCTGAAGCGAGGAGCTAGCCTTCTATCAACCCACGAAGCGACCTACGAGGGATCGGTAGAAGACACAGGATACCGGATAGACTACAATTCCGAGCGCCTTGGGCTCCCGCACACAATCGGGCAGAGGCCGCGTCTGCCGAGAGTAGCCCCGCCGCGACCGAGGGGGAATCCGTTCGAGGAGGCCGAGGACGAGGAGGATGATTTGGACGAAGCGGTTACAGGATTGACCGAGAGCATGAATTCTGGTATGAACTATCGGGGGGGCCATGGTGCACCGGGGAGGGAGATGGTTGGAGGGGGAAGGGGCAGAGGAGGGCCTGGTGGGATGGCGGGTCCTGGGAGATATAGTCTGCCGCCGCCGCCGCAGGTACAGATTCCGGTGTACAATCCTGTAGTAAGGCCGGTACCGCGGATATATCAACAACAGGGTGGGGTGCAAGGGTTCCCTCCGGGGCCGCCTATTGCACCTTTCGGAGGGGTGAACCCGGCTCGCCCGCAGCAGGTGGGCGGGGGTATTTTCGCGCCCGGGAGGGGCTCGGTAGTACAAAATCCCCGGAGATCGAGTGCTCCCATGCTGGGACCAGGACCCGGAGGTATGGGCAACATCCCATCGTATAATTATCCACAATGGCAGCCGCCCGCCCCTCCGCCCCCTCGCCCGCCGGCACAAATGGTGCTCCCCATATCCACTGTATCATCACAAAGCTACAACAATCCAGCCTACCGCCAACAAAAAATTCTAACAACCTTAATCCAGCAACAGGAAGAGGATAACCGCAAACGAGATACAATGAGAGACCAGGGCTTACAGCAGCCCGCCTCAACACACAGCAATGTCTCTAGTCGGGAAGGTTCAGTCTTCAACGCGCCAAGTAGTAATTCTTCGGGTCTGGGTCTCCCATATGCTTCAACGCCCACATTTCAGGGTTCAGATAGGCGATCTAGTACTAGTAGTAGTATCGCATCATCGGTGTACTCAAGAAAAGCCCGAGAGGAGGTCCTCCGAAGGCAGCAGGAAGAAGAGGAAATCCTCCAACGGCAGAGAGAGGAGGACAAGCAGCGTGAGCGGCTAGCACCATTGGTGCAGGATTCTGCAACCCTACAGCACCTGCAGAGTTTCCCAACATCTCCAACGACCCCTAGGAGCCCGGGAGCAATAAGAATCGCATTGGCGCCCGGGTGCGCAGGGTGCAATCCCGGGACGGCAGGGCCGGAAGATGCTCCTCCAGGGCTGGAAGTAGCCCCGGCAGGGGCCGCAACCGCCCCGGGCCGACGGCCGTCAAATCCATTCGATCGGCCAGGCACCGCAACCACAGTCGTGAGTCTCCCGGAGCTCGGCAGGAATAGAGTAGACCCCGGAGCCCTACCGCGGAGGCACCCATCAACGCAATCTTGGTCTGGGCCCGATAGGACAAACTCTTTAGAAACGGACGGTGTCTCGGGGCGTCGGAAGCCTGTACCTAAACCTCGGCAAAATTCAGACACTTCACCGCCACCAGCACCAAATATGTCTACAAGTGGAGCGGATAAGAAAACGCTACAATACACCGGTCCCATAGGGCCCTGGTTCCCGGACTCCCCAACATCCACCAATGACACCAAAGACCCCCCTCTGCCCTCACCGACTGAACTCTCGGGGCTGACCGCGACAAAGCCAGGTGCACATTGCATCAGCGACGACATAACCCGCCGCCCATCCATTGCGCACAGGTACAAATTCAATGAAGAGCACGAAGCCCAATGTCTCAGTGACGACATCCAGAACGGCTCACTATTAGCCGGCCAGAAGGGCGCTCTTCCACCGGGATTCTTTGACGGGCACCGGACGGCGTGCATCAGCGATGATCTAGCAAGGGTATACTTGGGCCTCGGTGAAGAAGGCGAGCAGGAATTACAGGCCCAAATGGAGAAGGAAGAGCGCTCGCGAGCGGTGGAAAGGGAAAGGTCGTGCTTGGGTGACGAATTGAGTGATCGGCATACCGACCGCTCGGGATTGATTCCGGTTATTGAAGAGGAGGAAGGCGAAACACCCGCCCATGCACGGCCACATACTGCGGAGATTCCTATGGTGGCGGAGGAGGCGGATCCGCGACGGTGATACCTCCTTTCTATGGAAAACTTTTGGGCACCTCCGTTTCTGACATTTATCGGCGAATGGAGAGGCAGTCGCTCGAAGCTGTTCAATAATCCCGGACATCTAGACCGTCGACCCCCGCCGCCGCAGAAACCTCCAAAGGTACCGGTTGCCCCACCGAAGGTTCCGGAGACTCCGCCGCCCCCGGAGGAGGAGGATGTAGAACCGCCACCACAGGCGCGGTGGGAAATGAGTTGGGAGTATTATTAGAGAGGGTCTGGGTTCTTTTTTTATATCTAGGATTTAGCATTGGTATTGGTATTGGGTACTGGGGACTGGAGTTGAGCGGTGGTATAATGATGGATGATCTGGGCTTCTACGCATGTGCCCGTTTTGACGACTAAGTCACAGTAAATATTTAGATGGGCCTTCGAAAGGCATTTGGTATATAAGTTCTTTACGTGCCATACAGCATCTGGCTATTCAATTCTTGAAGTGAATCGAATTGTCTTTAATGACGCACTCGCAAATCATCACTGTAACACAGACGTAACTTATTCTTAAACCCTGCCTCGAACCCCTCCAGAGCACCAGGTAAAACGGTGTTTCGATCAAAAAGACCAACCTATCAGACCCCGCAATCCACCAAACCGCATTCCGACCGGCGGGCAGATATCCCCGCCCACCCACCAACATAAAACATTTCCCACCTCTGCTCCTTTCCTCCCTCCAAGTTGCGCATATCCCCATCACGGACAGAAGGAGAAACTCCCCAACAATCCTACCCACCCTCCCATCACCCACAAGGCAGCCAAAAAAAAAACTCGTCCCACAATCGACCAGCACATCATATCACATCTAACATAATGATACAACCCAGAGTACCCGTAAGTGCCACCCAGTTATTCCCACCGCTTCCCAAGCCAAGCCCCCCTCCCCGGCATTGGGTGGGCAAGTTACCGTGCCGGTAACTCTCTAGGTGAGACACCCTGTTTATGTACGGAAAATTCCGTACGATGTGGCCTTGGTAATGTAAGGATACGGGTGCGCTCCTGCAGTTGCCTAGCCTGGGCGTTTTTATTCTTGGATTGTTTGGCGATTTTGGATGGTGAGGGGCGCTGGGTTTTTGTGGGGGGTTGGGGAGGGTTCGCGAACGTTGTCATGGGGCGTCACTCGGTTGTGTCTACCTCCTAAAGAGTGTCGGTGGGGTAGAGGTCTGAAGGGGGGGAGGCGGAAGTGAGTATATATGTTTGAGTGAGGGTTTTTTTTTTTTTTTTTTGAGATTTGCAGATGTGAATGGGTGTAAGTTGTCTTTATGCGTTGGAATGAATATAATATTATTATTATCGTGGTGGCCCTAAGTGAGAAGAGAATTGGCGAAAGGTTCAATCAATGTCAACTGTAGGCTAAGTCAGCGTCGTGGCTGGTGCTTTCTGCATCAAATTTTGGTATCTCCTGGTCAGGTGAGACAATCGGAAAATTGGTCTCATGCGTTAGTTCAATAAAAGTAGCTGTATATGGATAAGCCATACACCTGAGGGTTAGCTTTAATGGAGACCGTGGAATAATAGAGTGCTCAATTTTACCATCCTTGGTAATATTTGTAATCAGAACAGGCACTAATGCATGAGACCAATTTTCCCACTGTCTCACCCGACCAGGAGATAATATAATATGTAACTTTTAGAGCCTTATCACTGGGCCTTACCGGACGGAATGCCACACTCTACTCACCCCAGCACAGCACAAAAACCTCATTCGTGGCTTACCACAGTGTACGATGTGAATGAGATTGATGCCGTGTCGGAGGTGCTATCACTTATTATACTGAGTTAAACCCAGGTTTTGTATGATATCATAAAAATTTGATCACATCTTGGAAAAACTTGATATCAGGGGTTAAAAAAAACCTTACTACTAGTAAAGCTTTCGATACTCGAGTAGATGACATGCATATGAGAAAGCTTGAAAAGTGCTGCACCTGACTTACAGATTATGAAATGAAATAAAAACGTTATCGTAATGTTTTTCATATCTCTTAAGAGGTGTGTGTGTGTGTGTGTGTGTGAAAAGCAGTAGAATTCACGGCCGGGTTGCGGGGAGAGGTTGCGGTTTTTCCGAGGAAAGGAAATCCAATGGGGGAAGAAGAGTGCTGTGGTTATTGGAGCACTAAATGGTTGAAAAACTGCCGGTAATGTTCTGACTTTGAGTACGGTAACAGCTAATGGTTATCCAACAAGGCCTTTTGCACAACTGGCTGCGAATTTTACTGTTCTTCCCCCCTTCTAAGGAATTCTAGGATATTAAATTTGATTATTAAAAAAAAAAAACCTTTTCATAATCAGATTCCGTAGTCAAATGCAGCACTTTTCAAGCCTTTTTTTTCCATATGCATGTCATCTGTCAAAAAGCTTACCAACAGACCTTTAGCCCTGACGTCAAGTTTTTTTTTTTTTCCAAGATGTGATCAAATTTTTGAAAACAATGTCATAGTATAAAAACATGGATTTGACTCAGCAAGTGTTATGGCAGGAATAAATAAACCCTACGAACGTCGAATTCTTGACTGAGTGAGTGGTTGAATTCAGCGCTTCGCCTACCTAAACCCTTTACATAATCTCACTATATATATATCCTCTTTTTCACAATCACAGTCCTAGATGTATCGAGTAGCAGCTAGTAGTGACCGCCTCAACTTTTCTTCTTCTTCAAATCTTGTAATACCATTACCCAGTACGAGTATCATAGTATATCACTCGCTGAAGCACTAGCTTTTTTTCCTGCTATGAGGTGATAATTGTTTTAGTTGTCTGCTACTTGGTCACTATGATACTTCGAGGTTTGTCTGAAGTGTAAGAACGGGGAGGTGGGGGAGGAATTTCTCCGCCCCTCACGGGCCTAATTGGAGGAGGATATATATATTGCCTTCGCACCGCAGGTACATGCCTTGATTTTTTTTATATGATACTGGCCGGAAAGGGTCCCTCAGAACATGATTTTCAGCTGTCTGATATGTGTGGTAAAGGAGAAGTGAAGGATACAGTTGGCATAGCAGGGCACCAGCCACCCTCGAGGGTCAGGAAGGGCCAACAGGATATTTGAGTGGGCGGGCGGGCGGGCGGCAAGTTATATAAGAGCAACACCAATTTCATGTCCTGCCATTACATCACTGGTTCAATAATTTTTCTACTTTGGGTACCAACAGTTTTTCGGAGAAGGATCTATTGAATCTCTTCCTCGGAAATTATTTGCCCCATATCGTGCCTTCCAGACTTCTCTCTTCACTGCTGCTGCTGTGGCCTTAGGGTTATCTGCATCACGCCCGTTTCAAGCTCCCCCTGCTTTGCTTCTGCCACTGTCGCTATCACTACCACTGCTATTGATTGATTTCCCGCTGTGCCCCTGTGTTTATTTTGCTCTTCTCTTGTTGTGGGAACTTTCCGTCCTCTCACCCCTTCCGCCCAAGCCGGACCAAATGTGTAAAACGCACTATACATACCACCTAGCGAAAGGTAAGAATTATCGAATAATGCTAGCAAAAAAAACAAAAAAAACATGTTAGCGTGTTCATTTCCGTTTCGCCTAGTGTGCCTGCAAAGTATCCGGGCATATATGGAACCGGAGAAAGAAAGCATTTCGGCTTTGGATCGGGTGTTTACCGCTCCTCCGGTGCCAGACGTGTTACTTTAATGTGTTGGAAAGTGCAAACATGTCCAGCTACTCATAGTACTATGAGACTACTTGTTGCATAGGGGGTTCGGGAAATGGCTAGAGCTGTATCGATGTATATATAGACGCAGCTTATTAGAATAAGTGGGGCGGTCCAGGCCCATAGCCAAATAAGTAACTAGAGCGCATACCGTGCTGTTGGCATCTATGAAGCCATTTTTCTCTGTCTTCGCTCTCCCGCTTCTCTTGCTCGACCTCTAGCATCCCTTGTTATCTTGAATCCTCACACCCAATGTGCTTCGAAGTCCACACATTTCCGATCTCAATTCCTAATGTTTTCTAACACCTCCAACACTCGTATTCCGTCCAATCCATGCCAATGTATACGCATGCCCTAAAAGCTCCTGGGAACTATAGCAATCATGCTCGGTCACTCCGAAGCCTGCAAGTATCTGCAGTCTGGCTAGGCCCGGCCGGATAAGCTCCGGAAGCCGGACTGCAGCCGACAGTCCAGCCAGCCGAGTCTGTTGCACTAGAGACTCCGTATAGTATTGAGGAATTATACAACTGCTATCATATGGATCAGCAGGGAGAAGAAGGGGGTAAAAAATAAAAAAACTCACCCGCCGATCGCGGACCACTTCCCTCAGGGTCTGGGTCCAGAGTCGGATTCTGCCACCTCTATCTCCCAGTTCCAATAGGGCAGGATTTCTTGATATCCCAGTCAGTCTCCTGCCCTACGTGATGGGTTATCCAATAACAACTCCTTCCAGAGCTGGAATTGAACTCCTGGGCTCCTGCTAAATGCACAGGAGGTTAATTGGTTCTTGACATATTAACCACTGCGCCAGCTAGGTATTTCACACAATATTGCTATAGGAACAAATACTTATCCTACCAGTGCACTGTACTCTACCACTGCGGCGAGCATCATGGGTATGCAGCAACAAGTTTTGGAGCGAGTTCTTAACCACTCTTTCCCACCATTGAGGTCCCCCCCCCTTTCTGTTCTATTGAGCTTCCGATACATATATGATAGAAGAGCTCTTGCCTGCCAGTATCATACCAACTTGAACGGCTACTACCCCTCGAGCTCCCCGATCTCAATGCGGCGACAGAAAATAACAGCCATATCCCCCAATACCGTAGCACCCCACAGCTGTTCATCTCGGCAGGATGCGAATCATCCTAGTATAGTATATACAGCTAAATTTACACAAGTGTATATGTAAGTCACGTCATAGGATACCAGATAATATACAACCTTAAATCCTTTGACATCAATTAATTAAATGTATTATAATAGCATGTATATTCTCCAAAGTTACTTTTTTTCCTTCCACTATTTTCTTAATGGCTGTTATTATATTTTGTATTTGCCCGTACAGGGAACCAGAAATCGTCATTAGGGTGGTAAGGTTTGACTACAGAATAATGGAAAACTCCTTTCTTCCTTCTTTTTTTTTTTCGATTGGGGCTAATTTTTTTTTTTTTTTTTTTTTTTGTCAGTATTTTCATAAGGTATGATAACTTAAGAAATAGTTGTCTGAAGAGGAATAATAATAATAATATTTAAAAGCTATTATAAGTTTTACCGTATAATAAATATATTTTGCATTTATCTTTTGTCGAAACTTAAGTGAACAAATTATTGGTTTATCGTGAGTGGGTCCCCAAACGCGTGTGCACTGCCCAGGACACCAGCGTAGGGAGTGGGGGGAACCAAGAACTCTTATCTAAGCTATTGATGAAACATCAGTGCAATTCCGCCCACCCCCTCCTCTCTTACATATCTCGCCAACGATCAAAGGATTGTGAAGCGTCTCTTCCGAGAACCATCTTCATCGAACGCTTCCCTATCGACCCCAGAACCTCTATCCGCATCATCGCCGGCGCACCAGTTCCACTAGCAAAGCCCCAAAAGAGGGAGGCATTGTAAGATCCGCCACTCCGCGCCTACTGGCGGTAAGGGTTAGGGTTACAGAAATCAATCGCTTCGAATCCTGTGAATCTCTTGTCATCACTTCCCTAACCCTATTTCATCTGCGCGCCCGCCCCCTCCACGGCAACATCTATCATGTGTACGGGAAGCTATCTGCTTCAGCGAGCTCATGGTTAAAACTCCCACCTTTCTCTACGGCAGGTACACCAGACTAACTTCCATAACTTCAAGACCTCGGCGCCTTCCTCTACGCCAGACCTGTCCAGATAATAACCTTCCCGACAGCCATCTTTAATTCCAATGGTACTGTTCTGCGACAAGAATATTCCGCATTCCTATATCCCTCCAACATAACCATTCACGACGTTCAAGCAGGAGTCGGCGAGGAGTTGCTTCGAACGTCTAGCTCATGGGGTAGTATTTCAGCACTCGAAGAGTTAGTCCGGCATCTAGAACGAGAGATCGGGGACATTATGAACAATCGCGGGGGAAGCCTACATAATATTAGTAAAGTATCTTCCTCTAAATTCCCCACCAAGTTTCCTAAGCACCTACTAATTATGTAGGTATCAGTGGCCCCCACTCCGCCACTAAGCCCAGCAGACTTCCCCAAGCCTCCATTCCCGATATCCCAGGAGGCACCACCTTCGCCGCATAGCCATCTGCAAACCCTAAACACTCAGGTGGCGGGGTCTGGGGAGCCGGACGGCGAGCACACACGATGCTAGCGATGTATGTAAGCATGCTAGACTTATCACACCTACTATGAGCCAGAGCACATTCATGGGGCAGGCCGGTGTGGGGGAGGAGTTGAGGACGGCCATTCGGGAGGGTTATTCTGGAGGAGGCTGATGCTGTAGTAAGGAGGTCATTGAAGAGCCTGTTGGGGGGGGGGGGGTCGA
This sequence comes from Tuber brumale, assembly GCA_014065205.1. Lineage (NCBI taxonomy): Eukaryota > Fungi > Ascomycota > Pezizomycetes > Pezizales > Tuberaceae > Tuber > Tuber brumale. Next base: position 366,487 of record JACCEG010000085.1, on the reverse strand, counting down.
GAGGTGGTTAGTATGTGAGGCGAGAGGTGACAATTTCGCACTTGTGATGAAATGTATCGTACCCCAGACTCATCCTTAATCTGGCTCATGCGAATTAACGAGCATCGCGTATTATAAGCGCCCACAACTTTCTAATCTGAGAGTATTCCCTCCACCCGTTAAGTGTTCCATCCTTCAAAAATCGCTCCCTCTCGAGAGACAGATACCACACCTAGCATAGCGATCCGGAAGGGCTTTTCATACTGGGTTTCCACATGTTTCCACGGTAAAATTCGAGGGAACCCAAAATCGTTCTTTCTAAGTACTACATCTGAAATACCCCCCCCTCCTCTCTGCTGGGAATAAATTGGGTGATCCCATGGGCCAGCAGTCCGGCCGTAGTTTTGAAAAGCCTAGGTCAGCCAGGCCGAAATTATTCAGTGCCAAAGCCCAGCCATGCCCAGGCAAAGCCGCCAGATGCCCAGGCCGGATGAACTGGGCGCTTGGGCTCACTTGAGATTAAAAAGGGTTAGAAGCCTAGAAGCTTACACAAAACCAGCCAACAATCATCCAACAGAGCCCAGGTCAATATTCTCATACATAAGTACAAGACGGGGATCCGACAAATGGACACGCTCTCCTCATATCATATGTGCAAACCCTGTTTTACCGCGCCGATCGCAATCCGGAACTCCACAGGGACATCCTTTTTTTTTTTTCTTCCCTACGGTAATAACCTGCATTCCAGACTCTATATTTTCTCCAGACTCCTCCGAGAAATCCTCCATCGGTTGGGTGCAGTAGCGGGGGCAGAGACCAAATGAGTAGATGTAAGATTGATATTGAACCATCGATTGTTTTATAAAAGGGGATGAAGATTATTAGGAAGAAACAAAAAAAAAAGAAGGGAAAGGGAGCGATGCCTAGAGAGAGGCCTCACAGACAAGGAGGAGAGCGACTCAAGTAGTCACCGAATGTCACTCGAGGCTGGGGTTTCAGTCAGAGTGCAAACACGATTTCCAACATTCATTTCCAACACCAGCACCTAATGATTAGCCACAACCCCCTCACTAACAATCACTCGCGCGATATCCACGCTAATCCCTTGTGCACCCCCCTCGTTCTTCCATTGTCCCGATCACGGCGTTATGGAGTATGCACCGCAGCGCAAGAAAAACAGGCAAACCAGAGTGAGCCGATGGAGTTCCAAGAGGCCTTCTTCCCAAGCACCTCCCAATCCCAGCCGTTGCAGGGCAAACCAGATACTAAGTTAGATGGGGTCCTTAGCTAACTCGAGTGGTATAAGTGTGTAAATTCTGGACATAATACAGTCGTGTCCGTTTAACAAGTATAACGTATATCCGACGGGGAAGTTAGCCACCCAACCAAACTCAATGCATAACCTTAAAATTTTGAATGCGCGCACAAAAAAAAAGCAGAAAAGCAGAAAAATGGAAAATAATACAATAATAAACTTGGAACTCATGTTCAATGGACAATGCTGAGAGCCGGCGAGGAAAAACAAAAGGCGGTCAGAAGAAGAAATATCGATGATCAAGTATGAAGGAATCATACAAAAAAAAAAAATAGGTAGCAGTTAAATAATTGACTTGACGGTTCTTATTCACAGGTTGTGAGTAATTTGCTGAAGGGGTAGGTGGTTCTGGCTGCCAAGTGTGTTTGGTTGCTGGTTATTTTCAACTTGACATGTGCTTCAGGTGGCATCATAAAAGACACTATCACTCGCTGTAAAATTTTGTGGTATTGTTGTATAGAAACTTATATTCAGTGCTCAAAATTATCCTCCCTACTTCCTGCCTAAGAGGAGGTCTTATATACTGCAAGTACATAGCAGTCACATCACACAACTATGGTAGTGACAAGGTGGCCATCTCGGCTTCCATATACCAGAGTATATGATGAGGTCAACGGCCTGTAATCGGATCCCAAGAAGCCACATATTCCAACAGGTATCAAACTAGTGACCGTTTTCCCGGCATTGCGCCTTACACCGGGAGTTTGCGGTACCGTATCAACCAATTTAAAGTACGGCATGTAGCATGCAGTGTATTCCCCACCCGACTAAGATTCCGGGCATATGGTACCGTCACACTCGAACCCGGGTATTGCACGGAATACCCTGTCAAGGTGAGAAAGAAAGAAAAACGGCTGTAGTGGGCAAAACAAGAAAGGTACAGGACGGGCAATTCCTCAACCCTCTCCCTCGCTCGTAGGTCGATATTTCACGGATCGCGGTGGACCGTTCGGTCGCTCTTGACAAGCCCCGGTAGGATACCGGTTGCCAGTGGAATGGGAGCTAATTTCATTGATAATGGGGACTCTTGACTGTATCATACTAATTTTTTCCTTATAGGCAAGACTTAAAAAAGGTGCGGCCAGCCTCCCAGGCTCACCTTCAAGTTGACGCGCGGAGGAAAGTGGCATGGAAGTGCCATCTTTATTAAACTGTTGTCCAGGAGCGGAAATCCAATCACCACTCACCACCATAACTTAGTCAGCACCTAGCTTTTACGTCACTTTTCACAAGTGTCAGGAGGACTCGCACTTCATATTTTCTGCTTCTCTATATCATACCCGTGTCTAAACAAGACCTACATCTACACTTCAGAGGAGAGGGGGGGGGGGTATGATATGGGCACAGTAGAAAAAATAAATGAACCATAAACACGCAAAGAGAATTTACAACCAGGAAGTAAAAGAATATAGGTTATGATGGAGATCCAAAACCACACTAGCTTATCTTGATACAGTAGACACAACCCACAACTAACTTACCAACGACAACCACCAAATTATAAACAAGTGATCGACAAATTCTAACTCGATTATATAGGACAATCCGTATATCCTAGAAATTTGGATGGGCACGTGGTAGATATGTGCAGTTCTATTGCATAAGATTTCGTTCAATCAGAAGATAATATTTAAGCAGAATTTCTATGGTGTTTGAAACTGCGGGGGGGACTGGGTGCAGGTGACAAAGGGGGTAGCAATGGCGGCGACAGATGTGTTCATGGAACTGTTCTAGTCCTTGCAGAAACGGGACCTAGGTTACCCGAGTTCAAAAGTGGTAGGGGTATACCTGTAGTAGCGCTATCACACCCAAATGATCACGCTTAGCAGCCCAGCAGAATGGTGTTTGACCGTCGTTATCTGGTTGTCGGAGTTGACAACGTCCCATCCAAGTACCGGTAGTATTTTCACCACGTCCTCGTGCCCATTCTCGGCAGCAAGCGAGAGTAGTGTCCTATCCCCATTATCCTGCCCGTATCCCGTCTGCCAGGGTTGACATCGTCCCGTCCGAATAGTATTTTCACCACTCTCTCGTGCCCGTTCAAAGAGTCCACACAAGACGTGCATTACCCAAGCAGTGCTTTTTGTTGATATCACAACCTTCCACCTCAGCCAAACTAGCTACAATATTAATAATTCTGAAGAAGGATGCGCAGCGTAAACCACTAAACTGAGAGGGGTTTTCGAAACCAACAAAGTGCCACCACGGTTTCCATGCCTTCAAGAGGATATTAATGGATACGTAGTTCTTGAAGTCGTCAAATATCTTCAGCGTGAGCCATTTCGCGCAACCTGAAAGGTCTCTTTTTTTCGTGGACTCCCCAATATAGGGAAGGATATTGGAGAAAATGTCTGTCAGGGGCTGATCGGAAGGGACTTGATCTGCTCGGAATTTAGATAGTTTAAGTATGATAGGCTCCCACCATTGTTGCATGAGCCGTACCGAAAAGCTTGGGATGGGCTCGGGGGTACCCTTGTAGGGTAACGTGGATCAACCGGGCCATGGAAGCCTCAAGTCCTTGACAACAAGCCAACAAAGCCCTTGCGGTATAGAAGGAACACCGTCGACATTGATATCGGGTAACCATATTTCGAATGCTAGGGCATGACACGGTTCGGCGGCCTTCAAGGGCCGCTCCGAGCGAGATCCACATCAGGGCCACGGTTCCAAACCCCGATCCCGCCCCCACCCTGTGCCTTTATTCGACCCACCTGACTCCAAGCCATTGGTCATTGTGCTGAGCATTTGCCGCTTGTCACGGGTTGCAGCTTCCTGTAGAATTGCATCCATATTTAGCGAGATGAGTAGAGATCTGGATATATGTCAGTGGATAACTTGAGATAACCTCCCCGGTGTCGATGCTTCTACGTACATTTCCGAAATATTCGCAGAAATTTTCCTCAGGATGTCTGCCTCCAGACCATTGCCCATGACATCCGGTGCGAAGGTAACTAATGATATCACCTCCCCTGGTAGTGATGGATACACTCCTCACGCTTCCCGAAAGACGGTTCCCGATTTCATCTTGAATGTGCGGTCTTCACCCCCCCCCCTTTCACAAATATTCAAATGTTGGGGAACTTTTTGCAGGATTTGGTTCAGCGAATCAAGAAGCTTGATCCGATATCCTGCCATAGATTCGTCAAGAGCGTCGACGCACATGAACATACGCTGTTCAGAAGAGGTAGTCTGCAGCATCTTTACAACATCGGAAAGTCACGGTGCCCCCCCCCCCGCCTACTATCCAGCAACCAGCCTACCCATTTTTTTTTTTTTCCCCGTCTCCTCCCATGATGCGATTTACTATATTTTGAGATCATCCTGCAGAATTAAAAATTTATCACTTTTTTTTCCCCACAAGTTGTGCTGCTTTTCACTTATTTAATACTAATGGTTGGCCAAGCACAATAACAGATGAGCGGCGACCATTACCTCGTGAGCATTTCGAGCACAGTACTCGGGTGTGTCCTTAAAAATCGGAAACTAAGGGTGGCAAAACAGGGACCAGAGGGATTGTGAGATAAAGGTGTCTGGAAAGTTCCACCATGCAACCAGGCATCTTTTAACAAGTTGTATTGCACCAAGTGAGATATATCATGATGATGGCACCAAGTAGGATATCAATAATGTCAACTGGATGGTGAAAGGACAGGTGAGAAGGAGGGTGTTACAGTTTGTTCTAGTACATCAAGGTTCTGTAATTTATTTCACTGGATTCTGCTCCAATACAGTCTCTTCACCCCCATGACATGCTATGGGGTTCTTGGGCTCAAGATCCCTCTTTGTGTTTTCCAGATTTTGTTGTTTTCTGATCACTAACCTTGCGTGACAGGGATATTGATCTTTCCGATTTTTATGGACACACCCGAGTACAGTACAGTGCCGCCATTTAATTTGAGCCTGAGTACGGCAAGTTATTGGTGCTTCGCGAAGGGTGCTACAATGCTTGTAGTAGAAGGCGCGGCAGTTCGTTGGGTCGGCGGTTCGGATATAAATAACCGAGATCGTCACCCGTTGGTGCTACCGGGACTCCCGAACGGGTGTGGGAGCCAGGCACAAGAAATGGCCGGGTCAGATGGGTTTAAAAAAAGAAAGCAATCTTGAAAAAAAGCTCCTCCCCCAAAGTTGAGGAATGAGTAGAATTGACGCGGGGGACGGGGAAGAGAGGGAGGGGAAGCGAATTATGGATGCAGGGCAGGAAAAAAAAAAAAAAAAAAATTTAATGATAAGGGGATGTTTTGTCTGTATCGGACCAGTGGTAGTGATCCTGTTCCTGAGCAAGGGCAGTCTTTTCCGGTAGGGTTGGCAGTTGAGTTGCGTGTGGGTGTGGGTGTGGGTGTGTATGTTAAGAACTCGAACGGCAAACTGAGTGCATGTCCACTTGACAAATAGCCATGGAAGAATCGGTCATGGGAGAGAATTACTGGCTGGTTGGGTTTCCGAGTTCCTCCCGCACGAGGAAACGGTGCACAGCGACGGAATTCTCGTTGGTCAGTGGATTGGCTGGGGTGGTGGGTGCGGTAGGGTATGGTGCAGTGGTATGATAGTTACACATGCGAGTTCAGCAGTCGCACTGTGCTGCCATTTGAATGTTGTGTTGTGCGCGTGTTCCCGTTCACTTCCATAGTTGTGCTCCATCTTGCGCTCGTACCGTATGCCCCAGCTCGTGCGTGCAGTGATTCTGCATCCAAGCAGACGGAGGGTCCGTGCAGCAAAGGCACGCTTCCTTCAGAGAGTGCGGGGAGTGGATTGCTGCGATTTGTGAAGGATATCTTGTCCTGTCTGCTGCGTAAGGCATCGGAGAAGGAAGGAGGGGATAAAGTGCTATACGGCAAGGGAGACTCTACAGATTGAAGCACCATGTTATGCACTGTTCGGGTCATCCGCTGTCCCGGCGGGCTCCCCTTCCTGCCGTACTTTGCAAATACTGCACCGTCGGCAGAGTGACAAGGAGTCAAAGACGACGGGCGCTGGGACTGCTCCACCCCTTCATTTCCTTCGGGATCATGGCCCTGGCTCATTACGAAATCCCAGCAATCTGGTTGGTCCGGGACTACGTTTTCCTCACATTCAGAGTCTTTTTTTGCAAAGTCTCTCTATCATTGTGGAATCCAGGTACTGTACCGGTATTGCACTCCCTCTCGGACCGTGTTGGATTGCCCAATCAAGTTGTAAGTTTTTTTTCGAGTTCCTCAGCCTCATCTGTAGGGAGGCCTACCGAATTGTCCAAGTATAGTATGAGCACCCGTGTTTATATCAGTGCCTTGACACCGTGGCAAAAAGTTGGCAGGTGGTTGAGTCCGACCGTTGCACCAGCCAGCACTTGAGTGTTACCGGTATTTCTTGAGAGAAAAATCTTTTTACCACGAGCAAGGAAGAGTTTTCCTTTTTTTTATTTCTTTTTTATTTCTTTTATCCCCATTTCCTCTCGCTCTGGCACGATATCGGATCCCGGTTGGCTTGGGAGGCTTTCTGTAAGTCAACACGGGAACGCGTGGCGCCGGAGCGAACGTCTCTCTGGCACGAGCATTGTACTGTACAAGAGGGTAAAAGGGGTCATTGCGTCTTATTCTTTCTTTTCCACCTCATAAAATGACCACAGCCCTTGCCCCTCTTTGCTTGTAGCGGGGTCAACGATTTATCCGACCTTTGTCTTTGTCTATCCATAATGTTTTCTTCGAGCGCGGAAGAGTTAGACTGTTTTGTGAAAAAAGGGCTGAATGGATACCGGTACCAGTACCGGTAGTTTGTTTGGGACTGTAGGCGAGTGTTGCCAATAGTCTTGAGGCTTGTTCGTTCTGAAACACGAGGGGACGGGGGGAAGAGTGAGGGGGGGAATACTTTTGTGGTGTACCTGTACGAGCATCATCGTGATCGTACTCGAGTCCCCTATTCTGGGTCCGTGGGGTAGGCCATTCAACAATTTTGATTGCGGTGCGCTCGGCCAATTCGAGTGCTTGTGTCCAAGTACTCGAGTGGGCTACCGGTACTAGTTGATGCATATAGTACCGTATACTCGAGTATAGTAATGTAGTATGGTAGTGCACTGAGTGCAAGTGCATACTGGTAGGTACCATGCCAGGGGGGGGGTAATCCTACTTGAAGATTGCTCGTCAGGTCACCATCTACAGTAAGGTACTGGCACTTATTATCATGTCCTACCATACAGGTTACCGGTACAGTACAGCACAGGGATGGGGCAGGAAAGTCCACAGGCGACGATCCACGTCAGCTCCCTCCTTCCTCAGTTGCGATCGGAGAGAGCGGAGGGGCGAAGCTTCCTTGCGAGCGACCATTACTCGAGTACCGGTACTGTACTCGTACAGTACCGGTATGATTGAATGGCAATGAGTGGGGGATATGAAGATTGATCTCATCTCATAAGGTAACTCATGATACGCCCAGAGATTAAGATCCTCAATTTTAACTTATCCTATTCGGTCGGTGCGCTGTCCAGTTGCCAGTACCAAGGGCCAAGGCGACGAATCGCCATGCAACGGCCGCCACACAAGAGAGGTGTGGGTGGGCGGATGTGATGTTCAGGAACGGAAACTGGGATGCAGGTACGACACCAAGAATAATCCTGCTTGTCGTTACTTGGTCCTTCTAACCCTGATAATTACCCCCCCCCCCTTTTACCCTTCTCACTCGTTGCAATAGAATGGGCGAGAGGGCGAATGGGCGAATGGGCGAATGGGCGAGTAGGCGAATGGGATGCGTTGCTTGAAACACAAGCGCTCCACAAAGGGCGAAGGGGTTGCTGTGCTAGTCGCTCGCCCTTGATTCCTCCGGCCATTTTATTGGTGGAACCATTCAAACTGGCCTGTCTTGTCTTGTCGGGTGTCTGCTATATTCCTCCTCAAGTCCCGTCCTTTTATTCTGAGCTTTCCCGCCTGACTCTCAAACCCTCTTTTCTTTCTTTTCTTTGTTGCCGGTACATTCACTCCCCCTCCCCCCACGCGGCTCAGATTCACCTACAAGAACCAAGGACTTGCTTCCACAGGTGATTCTTCCATCCTCATCCATCTCCACCCCCTTCTCTCTCTCCACACTTCTGTCGTTTACTTTCTTGTGATATTTTTCTCTTCTTTTCAATTGAAGCATACGCTCCTTGCTATACGCAATAACCCACATTCTTTCAAAAAACAGCCCCGCACGCCCAGAAGCCCTATCTATACCCCTTCCTTCTTGCTAGCTGCACTCCTTTTGCTGCGTCACCAACCTCTGTCTTCTGCCACTGTTTTATCATCGAGCAAACACAGACACAACGCCTCCTTCGGTCAATCAGATTTCACTCATGCAGACTTGGTGTCCCCCCCCCCCCCCCCCGGCGGGTTTATCCTTCGATTTTTCCAATTCCCCGAGCATATCTTATCCTGTTTTAGCTTCTTCAAAATCGATAGAAAATGAAGATTCAATTAGCTTCCTTGATCTTCCTGGCTGCTTCCGCCTCAGCCCATTCATGGCTTGAGTGTGTTGATACTGACGTTGCTAACTATGAGGCCGCGAGAGCTAATCCTGATCTCGAAGTGTAAGTGGTGCTGTGTTTTACCATTATTTGCTTTAATCTCTCCCATTGCCATACCTGTCTCATCCATATATTTCCCCCCCTTGCCTCTCATTCGTATATGCTCCTCTTATTCTGACATTCTTATAGTCAGCAAACTTGCAAAGGGTACCCACGCAACAAGGTTAACAATGGCGACTGGATTCAAGAATCCAAGACTTATCTCTGGGACATCAACAATGACTCGTTGAATCCTGATGGCCTTGCTTGCCGCCCATCCCAGACGAACAACTATCCCGCCGGTGTTCCTATGACCACAGCGAAACCGGGTCAGACTCTCCGCCTTCGTCATTGGGGGAATGGCCATTCCCGCTATGATATGGGTTCTCCCCTCCACAAGGACCCTGGTGTCATGAGATTGTATTATGCTGGGAGGAAGGAGACCGATCTCAGGTTGAAGAGCGAATTGGTAGAGAAAAACTGGATCAAGGGTGCTCAGGCCAACTTCAGCGGAAATGCCATCATTCAGATTACTGGTGACAAGATGAATGAGAAGGCCCTCTATTACGACTTTGTTGTCCCGAGTAGCTGGGAGAATGGTCGCCAGTCGCTTGTCTGGGCCTGGGCCTGGGAACGGACTATCGCTTCGAACCCTGCCAACTTTAATCCTGCCACTGATTACAACAACGCATTGATGAACTCCTGGACTACGTGCTTCGACATTATGATTGAGGGAAGTACTGCTAGTAAGTAACGTCCACTCCCTTTTGAATTTAGCATTTCATTAACCGTTTCACAGCTGGTTCTACCGATACTGGGTCCACCACGCAGCCATCCTCTAGCTCATCCGCCGCCAACATGTGCTCCTCAGGGACATGCTTGAGGGGAGGGATGGCTGCCAATCCCTGCACTGGATATGATTGTCCAGCCTGCTGGTATGCAGCAGGTGACCACAACAATTGCTTCGACTACAAGGATGGCAAGTGCCCGTTCGGGGGAGCCTACGATTGCAGGAAGAACCTTCAGACCCGTGGAGCTACCAGATTCGAGCGCACACCTTTCGAATAAGCTTAGCGACTAAGTAGAATCGAAAAGTTCTCGGTCCAGGGGATACAATACCCCTCCATCCTCATTTAATCCCTACTCTTGATGAGCTAAGGATGTTTTCCGTATCATCTTTTCAACTTTTTTTTTTTTTTCTGGCCTTTTTTCCTCGTCTATACCCTCTTAACTTTTATATGCTAGTGACGCTTGCGTCCCGTGGTGGGTGCCTTGTGATATGTGCTTGCACACCTCTTTGTTGACTGGGGGGTGGATCAATGGATCGTGTATCTTGCCGGGCAATTATCATTGCATTTAAGGGTTGACGTCTTTTTCTTCTTTCCTTCTTTCCCTTCGATTCTAGTAACATACCTTTTTTTCTTTTAAAATTTTTATTTCATTTTTTTTTCTTGCGGGGAGACACTGTTTGGGGAAAGGGGACCCGACGAATTTTTTTTCTCTCTTGGGATAGAGGTTTGATGCATTTGTAAAAAAATAAAGTTTGACCTGCGGGATGGAAAAACAATACTATGCATTTCCCATCAAGTTTGTCCATATTTATCGCGTGTAGAGTGAAGGGTATGATACTCCTACTTCTTTGGCCTCTCCCGATTGTCGTGAGCTAAAAATCCAAATGGGCAGTTGAAAGATCAAGATCCCTCTCCTGTTACCCGAGTATAGTACAGGTACCGTATAGTACTATAGAGAATGTTTAAGGGCTACTCATTCATCTATCCATGTTCAACCGACTCACTCGCCCACCGTAGCTTCCTCAATTGCGAAAAGCAGTAAAAAAAAAAAAAAGAACAATCAAAAAGAACAGGCTAAAACATCGTGCATTTGGAATGCTTATTTCCCCAACCGACAGACAGTTTTTTTTTTTTTTTTTTTTTTGCTGGTAACGGAGTCGGAATTTACACGTACATAAGATGAAAAATAATGCTTGAGAAGCTGGATGTGTCCATAGATCACGCTCGCCTGTTATGGCATGGGCTCATATTGTGCGCGTACGGCATCATACTCGTACAGCAGTCGGCTAACCTGGCGGCGGTGAGGAAGATGTGGTTTTTAGGTTTTTAGGTGGGTGGGAGGGAGGATTTCCAATGTGCTGGGGCGGGCGGACGGATGGGTGTGTATGATATGATATTCGATGGTTAAAGGGTGATGGAAGGGGGGCTGATGTTGGGGCCTAGTCGATGGTAACTAGCTTGGGACGAGTGATTTCTTGTGAATTTGTTTCCTAATTAAACTAGTAACTTATTTCTTAATGGGGTATAAGATAAGAATAGAAGAAACATGTTTACCCCAATTTGAAAATTGCAGGAGGGTAAGGTACCATATTCGACGGGTTGCTCTTTGCGAGTATCACACTACCGGCATTGTCAATAAATAACTGCTTAATTCGTATGTGTTAGATTACCGCACTGTACTCGAGTACTGATAAGTCTGAGCTATGTACTCGAGTATGATACAAGGGGTATGTCCGACGCGGTACTACAAATCTCAGAGTTTACTACCCCATTCTGGGTGCCGATTGCCTATTCCAGGTGTCACCCGACTTTTGTCCTCCACACAAAAAAAAAAAACGCCACAAACCACGTTTGCTTTGGTGAAAATCCTCGTTCCCATACGTGGGTGTCGCCCGACTTATGGTACCCCCCCCCTACATTTCATCCCGCCCCCCCCCATCCCCCCCCCCCCCCCCCCCCCCCCCCCCCCCCCCCCCCCCCCCCCCCCCCCCCTTCCCACGCCCAAACACCCCCCCCCCTTTTTCCCCCCCCCCCCCCCCAACAGGCCCTTTAATGCGCACTTCCCCCCCCCCCAGCACCAGTCTTTCCTGAAAATGTGCTCTGGCTCATAAATAGTGTAGCCGATTCACTGGGTTATCCACCGTTGCTAGCATCGTATGTGTTTGTCGTCAAGCTCTCGGCCGCCACCCGAGTGTTTCGGTACTGCACATACTTGGGTTTTACACGGCTATGAGCCCTCAATGTCCGGGTAGGTGTTGCTCACTGCTGCAGGCCAAAGAGGGTAGCGAAGACATTAACAGCTACCTTACCGTGTTAATGGAGTTTTTGGAGGCCTGGGGGGTGCACCGAGGGTATGGTCACACCCCGGTATCCCAGATGGTCAAGATTTCAAGATTTCATCTAATGGAGCAGGGCGTGCATACAGGATAGTGGAGGAAGAAAGTTTGTGACACCTGCAGCACCAAATAGGTAGGTCTTCTCTACTCTGCCGATATTTGTGACCTTTATCCTAAAAAGCACGGTTGAGGCTCCTGCGATTTCTTTCTCTCCTTATTGCAGCCTGCGCTTTAAATTATTTTGCAGTATTAGTGGAACATACCAGGTAATTCTTCGGGGAGAGCAACTCCTTCTGTTGTTTATAAGATGCAAAAGGCTGGGGAACCGCACCTTCTGATACCACCAAGCCAGTTCATCACCCAGTTATTCTCATCCTTTCTTCCTCATTTCCTTTTTAGGGATAGTCCTTTCCAGATTATCACGGGGAAATTGTTCAGCTGGGTGGAATTGCATAGCAGGCGGCAGGGTGCATTCAAATTCCATATTGATCCGAGCATCCTTGCTTTCTGGTGTAGCGAGTGCTTTTATATGAGAATCGGAAGCTGAAGGGTTACAGGGTTTCTACGGAATAGTGAGGATGCGTGATAGTGGACCACTTCACTGCTCCCTCTGTGCAGGCTTTCTCCAGGAAGGCTCATAATCTCCCCAATTTCTTCCTCTAACGCACTGATGAGAGTATAGAGTCAGTAGGCTGTTGATGCCCCTCTTGGAAGGGTGCGCAAATGCGACGCAGGTATCGCACTGATTGCGACGCTTGGCGGTTAGTATTTGAATGGATTGGGGGCAGGGGGAGTTGACTAGGTCTCTGTGCCGGGCCGGCTAGGCAGGGTAAAAGGAGGAGTCGGAGGAGCCGGTGGAACGTTTAGCATGCACCAGTATGCCCTCTTTGTTGGCTGTGTGTACTGGCCGTGCCATTGGTGTTTGAGTGGTAGCTGTGGTGATAGAGAGCTATTTAGCTTATCGTAGAAGAGCTCCCGACGGCATAGTCAGGGTGTGATGTGACCGTCCACATGCCTTTTTAGTTTACGCAGTGCGGGGGGTTGTGTTCCGCAGCACGGAGCCCAATGGGTAGCATTGCAGGTGTTGAATAGGGATATTTTGGTGGTGATATCATATCATCGAACCCTCTATTCTGGCCTGTTGCTAATGACGATTGATCGGATTGGGATTACTGCGGATCGCAGGGGTATCTCGTAGTGAAGATTGCTATCCTGTTCCATGCTTCACACTCTTGCTTGGATTGGCGGGAGATGGAACAAGTGGCGATGTGCGGATAGACTGAATCATCGTGCTGGCTAATGCATTGCCAGGTCAGTGACTACCAAACTCATTACCTCCTTCGCGTGTGCGCTGGAGGCTGTCCGGACTTGGGGGGAGTATTTTGGTACCCTACTGTATTGTTTGTGCTTCCCCCTTGGACGGATGATAGTTGGGCTTGCATGTCTTGAGCACAGCATTTGTTTAGCTCCAGAAAACGTGATCGGATAAGTGGGACTGTCCGATCGGCTTGTAATTGGAAATTCGTAAGGCTCCCCCGCAACAGAATATTCCTTGGTGAGAGCTGGAAGGTGGGATGGTTTAAAAAACACAGGAGGTACCTATAGCCATGTCAGAAAATGGTCAATGTAACTTTTCCTGTGCCCCCATCATGGCTCCAGACTGCATCAAAATCGCTGTATGAGACGCCAGAGCTTTGTATATCCCCAAGACAAAGGCTTGTCCGGTAACAAATCTAATATACGAAAGAGGATATCATACTCGTGAGAAGAATCCTTATCAACGTGCGTAAGCCACCCTGCAGCCCACCTAGATCGAGCCTTCCCAAAAGTTATGGTAGCAAATGTCATGGAAGATCACTCGACTTGGAGGGAAGGGATGGGGGGGAAAGGGCTCGTGCGAAGCCGGATGCGCCATACTGCTATTATCATAAGCAGCTCCTTTGATACGGCCCCCACTCCTTTAAATTTACCGGGGGGGGGGTTGAGGTTTTCAGAAGTTTACTTAAGTCGGCAGGCCTGTTTGTCAAGTTACCTCCACTGGATTGCACCATATCTCCACGAACATGCCGGGTTCCTGCATGGCAAGAAAAGAGAAGAGAAAATCGTGATTCACACATAGAGTATGTGAAATCGCTGTCGAAGTTGAGCTCGCAGACCTTCTTGTTTATCTGTTTAACCCTTGAGTGTAAGGTAGTGGGTAGTTGGGACTAGGTACAGTCGTGTTCGTTTAATAAGTATACCCCCTATGGCACAACCACAACGACCTCTATCAATGAATTCAACTGTATGAAAATAAAAACAAATAAATACAGTATCAATTAGGAAATAGGTGGAACTATATGCCCTATGTTTTAAAGAAATCTCATTACCATTTTGTATGACCTCCATCTGCATCCAGAACATCCTGTATCTTCTCAGGCATCTTAACTATCCAAGCATTCAATGGCTTTTGGGGAATTGAATCCACTTTTTCTTTGCTATTTAAAATAACCCAGCAGCACTGTGGGGACTCCTTTTCAACCTGGAGAATCACTTTCTAAGGCCTCTTCTGAGGAGCACTCAGGTGTTCTCAATAGGATTAAGATCTGGGCAGTTGGGTAGCCAGGGCAATTTCTGGTATCCATAGTCTAATTGCAAATTTGGTTCTCCTTACAACTATGCCAGAATTTGCTGTTTGGAGTAAGATAGATGTTGTTAGAAGGTCTATCTAGACCTTCCATGAAAGTAATAAAGCCTGACTGGCGAATCTCAGTTGCATATTGGTAAGAGTTGAGATCAAGCCTGCTGTCTCTTTTACTGACTCTTTCCTCCTCCTTCCTCTTTCTTACAAGAATCAACTCAGTTCTAACCCTGAGACTAGTAAAAGGATGAGAAGTTTTCAGGATCAAACAGTGTTTGTACTTATAAGATTCTAGATATTGGCTTACTAAAATCAGGATGGTACTGTTAGGTGGACACCAACTCCAGTATGACTGAGAGACATAGGCTAAAATCTTTGATTGAGAGATTCTGTTGAGAAAAGCTCGTCTCAATAATATATGTAAAGTAATGATTTAAAGTGTAGAATAATATTATATTGATAAGATTTCTTCACTGTTACTTGATGATCTCTGTAAAGCTTGGGAGGCACTTCGATATTTATATTCTGTATCTGAGTGTTCACAGACTACTTCTAACTACTATGCCTCCGAACTACTATTCTGGTTTTAATATGCAAACATCCAGAATCTTATAAGTGTGAGTAATGTTTGACCATAACTCTGAAGTTTCTCACACCCTTTTACAGTCTCAGAATAGTATTCTTCCACTATGATAACTGTGCCATTTGTTTTACCAAACAGATGTCTTCAACTTGGTTGACCATATAGACTATTATATTACTTCATTCTTATTAACTATTATTTCAGTAGTCTCTTCAGTCATAAAGTAATCAGTTTCATACTGGACTACCTAGTGCTAATCATAAGTTCAAGCCCGACATGCCAACGTCTTATAGGTCTTTGACTTATTTAGGTCTTCCTATCTGAGTGTGCTTTCCCTTGGTCTGCCTGTCTCCATAGAGGGGTCTTATTACTAAGACCAACTAACTTACAGCTGATTTCAGAAGGGTATGGGTGGATTTGGTATATTCTCAATAGCTTCTACCACTGTGGCATCTTATTGGAGTACTAGTATTTTGTCAAAAAGGTCCCATCACCTTTGGCCCATAATTAGAAAGCCTGACTTTGAATCCTACTATCTCAATGTGCCTTCAACAGATTTCTTTTGTTCCACTTCTCAGATGTGGTCAAATGTCTCTTCTCATATATCCTGCAAACAGCATGTGGTCAGATAGATGGTGGTAATGTATATGATGTTATGAAGTGAGCTTCATTGATATGACATTTTAGTTACAGGATACAACTATTGAAATCTCACTAATGACATGTGGGACCTATAAGGAGGCTAGAAAGGGGTGTTGGCTCTCTGAAAAATCGAAGATCTGTGCGCAGTTACCCTACTGTGGGGTCTGTGCACTAGTCTCAGATTTCCATATGCCTAACAGGTACTTCATTTACTTAGTAGTTAGATAGTCTACAAATACTCAGGTATGGGATATATATTGAAGTACGAGGCTGGTGACAAGAATCACTGGTAGCAACCACAAATCTCACAAATGAATGATCAACTACTTCAAAGCAACAACGATATCTCAATAACAGAAGTAGTAGCAAAATTTAAAAAAAGTCATCATAGTAGAGAGGATGAATAAAAATAAATAAAAGGAATTAAAACTCTGTTTGTATCCCTTCCTGTTCTTGGACTTGCATGATTCTTGTAGGCATACTATCAATATAGTAGTTCCACGCAAATGGCTGTAAATGATCCCACTCTTCCTGAACAGCTTTTCTCAGATTGTGAATACTTTGAGGAAAAGTCTCCCATGTCTTGATCTTTTACTTGAGTATCTGTCACACATTCTCAATAGGATTGAGGTCAGGTGAAGAAGGCGGTCGATCATGTAGTAGAATACCAAAAGCATTTTTGGTCTCTCAACTTCCCACCAGTCCCATGGATCGGGGCTTGGTCTTCAATATACTCAGCCTCTGGAGAGGCATTATACTCGAGGAGGTTTATGAAAGCAGGAGCAACAATTGGCTCAAGGACTTGATATGAGTAGTCCTTTGCAATTATCCCCCTTGGATCTGTACCTTAGAAAAAGACGAGAAGAGACTTTCAATCATAGCTGATAGCCTCCAATACCATAAAGGATGCACACCCACAATAGAAACTATGCTGCACATAATGGTCATGGTAGCACTCAGTCAGAAGACAAGTGACCCAAACACTTCTCCTTTGAGACATGTCAAAACTGTACTTATCGGAAAACATAAGTTTTCGCCACTACTCAATTGGCTTATATATATGTTCATCAGTATAAGCTTTATACTTCTGCTGATTCATCCAATTGATAAAAGGCTTTTTACAAGCCTTGCAGTGAGAGTAACCTTCCCGCTACAAAGCTTGCTAAATTATTATTGCAGAGGCACATAATCTTACCTCTTGCTTTAACTCTCGCTAGCAGATTTGTTGTCCATTGCAGCTCTTTTGGAGATGAAAGATTAGGCGTTGGATATCACGTTGTGAGAGGAAGTCTGGGCGCCCCGGACATTGGTATTAATGGCAGTGCTGCTTGTGTTAGGCAGACGCTGATCTCTAGTAGGACTGAGAGACATAGGCCAAAATCTTCGTTTCAGAGAATCTGTCGAGGAAGGCTCGTCTCAAAAAAATAAGTAAAGTAAAGATTTATGAGGTAAACAATTTAATATTGATAAGATCTCTTCTCCATTGCTTGATGATGTCTGTAAAGCTCAGGAGGTACTTCGATATTTATATCCTGTGTCTGAGTGTTCGTGGACTACTTTTAACTACTATGCTCCTGAAGTACTATCCTGATTTTAGTACGCAAACGTCTAGAATCTTATAAGTGCGAACACCATTTGACCCTGAAACTTATAACACCCTTTGATGGTTACGGAATAGTATTCCTCCATTGAGATGACTGCGCTATTTGTTGTACCAAACAGTGGCCTCCAACTTAGTTGTCCACATAGTATAACCACCTCGCAGGAGATACGGTAAACGTAGGGTTAATGGGCTTTGTTCTTTACCAAAGTTGGTAACTTTAGTGAAGCAAAGTCTGGAGGCTTTAACTGAGGTTGCTGAATAGACTTCTTACTATATTACGACTACTGAAGTCTCCGAGATGTTTGGCAGATTTCAACTAAAGATTCTTGAAGCAAACTGAAGAAGGTAACTGTTCAACCAAGTATATTGAGAACTCTGTCTGCCGAAGTCTGCTTCTTCTAACGTGAAGAATAGCAGTTCTTAAATACACTTCTTAGGCTACCGAGAGCCTTGTTCTCATAACATATAAGACTCCAAAACGGTAGCCTTGAAACCAAACATAAAACATATAGAGTATCAAACTGATACTCGAAACCAAATATAAAACATATAGAGTATCAAACCCTATATTCTCAGGCTAGAGGCACTCCTCATTTCCTGAAACAATTTGAAAACACAATCAGTATCAACTGATACCTGAAAATCTTAAACCAGTAACCTGTACCGGTTACACATAGACTATTATATTACTCTAGTCTAGTTGACTATCGTTCCAGTAGTCTCTTCAGTTATGAAGTGATCAAGTTCATGCCGGGCCACCTAGTGTCAATCGCAAGTCCTAGGCCAACGTGTCAATGTCTTAAGGGGCTCCGACTTATCTAGGTCTTCCATTCTGAGCATGCTTCCCCTTGGTCCGCCGGGCTCTGTAGAGGGGTCCCATTGCTAGGACCAACCAACCTACAGCTGATCTCAGAAGGGTATGGGTGGATTCGGTATACCCCTAATAGCTTCCGCTACTGGGATATCCTCTTAGAGTATTTCGCCGAAAACGTCCCGTCACCTTCGGCCCATAGTTTAGGGAGCCTAAGTTTGAAGCCTATTATCTCAATGCGCCTTCCACGGACTTCCTCCGTTCCACTTCCCAGATGTCGCCAAAGGTCCCCTCTCATATATCCTGTGAACAGCATGCGGTCGGACGCACAGCGGTGACATATATGGTGTTATGAAGTGGGCTTCATTGAAGTGACATTTTGGTTATAGGACGCAACTCTTCGAAATCTCGCTAATGACGTGCGGGCCCCATAAGGGGGCCAGAGGGGGGTGTTGGCACTCCGGTAAATTGAGGGTCTGTGCATAGTTACCCTACCGTGGGTCTGTGCACATGTCTCGGATTTCCATATACCTAACATGAGCTCCCTCCTACCAGGCTTCGCCTCGAATGCCTTTATAACTTCTTTTATATTTTCTTCTAAATACATTTTAAGACTCAGTGTGGTCAGGGTAAAAAACCTCACGCGTTTACTTGGCCACAGTAGGAAAACCTTTTCCTCACTATCTTACTTCTGCCCTTCCTGGCATGTCTGGATTTTCATTATGAAAATTCTCCACAACTTCCTCCGCATTTTCCATACCGGTAGCTGTTAGGTATCTTACCTATCCTCTGATGTCAATATGTACTCTGCGACAGGCAACAGCTCTCTGTTAGTCCCTTTGTAATAGTGCAATACTTCTCTTCCTTAGCGTGTTGTTACTTCGCTCTTTCTTCCTACCAAGACCCTGATTATTATTCTTAGACCGTTGTCTATATTCCTTCTTTCGAACGCTAATAATCAAGTGGTATTGTGGTAGAATTCTTCGAAGTAGTAGAATAGATTCTATTCTGGTAGTATAGGTAAGAAAGTATAATAGGTGGTTGCGTGAAGAACTAACTACCAGGCTCTACCGGCCTCCTTTTATAGTCCTTCACTCAACCCGCTTATAAATCAAAACAACTATTAGTAAAACATCATATGACCTCATCATTGGTCATGTGCATAAACCACCTGACCTCGTAATAGGTCATGTGCATGAAAGTAAATCAAACTGCGCAGCCCTCTTGGTCTCGTGCGCTGCCCCCATGACCTCTTAATAGATCATATGCGTGAAAGTAAATCAAACTGCGCAGCCCCCTTGGCCTCGTGCGCTGCCCCCATGACCTCTTAATAGATCATGTGCGTGAAAGTAAATCAAATAAAGCCTCATGATGAATATCCTCATCATGGTGAAACATCTCCTTCCACTTCTTGCCACAAACTTCTCCTTCCACTACCTGCCACAAACGTCTCCTTCCACTATCTGCCACGCGACGGTGACAGTAGCTGGCTCCCATGTGTTCTCATCTTCTGAACACCCTTGCCATTTGACGAAGTACCACAGTTCGCGCTTCTCTTGGTAGCGACCACGTACTCGTTTCCTGTAAGAGCGAATCTCGCTTCTTACTATTTTTTCAACCTCCCATTGTAGATTGCCGTCAATGTCTCCTGGTTCTCTAGGGGGTTGTTGACAATTGTCATGAACTGACTCGCGGTAGGGTTCCAATAGTGCGATGTGGAATACTGGATGAATGTTCCATCGATCGGATATGTTGAGTTTGAAGGCTTGTGATCTGCGTCTCTCCATGATTTGGAAAGGACCATATAGCTTTGAACTTAGCTTCTTTGATTTCCATTGGGTACGAATGTTCTTTACGTTTAATATTACTTTGTCCCCGATCTTGAAGTCTGGCTGTTGTCGAGCTTTCCGGTCATAATATTTTGACATTCCTTCCCGTGTCTTTTCTAGTGACCCTCTTGCTTGTTTATGTATTGTCTTAATCCAGTTCGCGTAGAGTGTTGCTCCTGGATTTTGAGCATCTCGCTCCTTCATCCACTCTGTCTGTGGATGGAAACTATAGTTCGCATAGAATGGTGACATCCCGTGAGCATTGGTTGCGGAGTTGTTATAGGCATGTTCAGCTAGCGGTAGTAGCTGATACCAGTCATCCTGATCATAGTTGACAAAACTTCGAAGGTATCCTTCCAGCACTTGGTTGGTACGTTCAGTTTGTCCGTCAGTCTGTGGGTGATATGCCGTTGACATTCTACGCTTAATCTCCAGTGCTTCGCAAAGGGATTCCCAAAATTCTCCTTCAAACTTTGAGTCCATGTCCGAGATGATTTCAGTTGGTAGACCGTGCAGCCTCCATACTTCGTTCAGGAATGCGTTTGCGACATCTTTCGCTGTTGCCGTTGTCTGTAGTCCGATAAAATGTGCCATCTTCGTGAATTGATCGACTACTACCATTATTTGAGTGCATCCTTGCGACTCTGGTAGTTGTGTGATAAAGTCCACTGAGATGGACGCCCATGCTGCGTAGGGTATTTGCAATGGTAGCAATAATCTGTACTTAGCGTGTTTAGGTGATTTATTATGTTAGCATTCATCGCAGGATCGTACGTAGTTATTGACCCATGCCGCAAGTCCTTTCCAGTAGAAGTCCCGCATAATAATCTCCAAGGTTTTCTCTTGTCCGAAATGCCCCGCTACCTTAGCGTCATGACATCCTTCTACGATCTTGGTATATAGTGTCTGACTATCTGGTACAAATAGTCTTTGCTTGTAATATAGTAGATCGTCGGTTAAGGTCCAATCCTTGGGGAAATCCTTTCCTTCATCTTGTAACTTAATAGGTTCTTCCCTCCGTTGCCTCCAAGCTGTATCTGATCCGATAGCTGCCTGTATCTCGCTTAGGAATTCAGGATTGAACTGCTTCATACCTTTTTGCAGGATGATGGCATTTGACATTAGAACCTTTTCGGGTACTTATGAAATGTCATACCAATGTTCGTTGTCTTTAGCCGATGCCTGTAGGTAGCTGATGCTACGTTCCTGTTCCTTGACGATCAAGGATCTTGTCGCTATATTGGTGCTGCCGAATCCCGCGGCTCCTCATTCCGTATCTTCCAAGTCGTCTACTTCCATCAAGTCTGAGGTGTTGACTTTTTCTACTACTAGTTGAGCTATGCGATCACCCATTCTTATTTGGCAGTCCACATCTTTATGGTTGAAAAGTACGACTTTGAGTTCGCCGGTGTAATCAGCATCGATTACTCCTGCGCCAGTGGAGATTCCGCTTTGGACTGCTAATCCGCTTCTTGGGGCAACTCTTCCGTAAGTTCCTTCGGGTGGCCCTACAGCTATACCAGTTCTTATCAATGCTTGTCTCTATTTCGGGACAATGTCATCCTCTATGGCATACAGGTCATGTCCTGCCGCCATTCTTGAGCCCTTTGTCGGCAAGTATGCCTTTTTGCTCAATCTCTTGACTCTAATTACGGGTTCCGTTCCACCTCTTCGAGGTTCCAAATCCAAATCCTTATCTCCATCCCAGTCTTCTCCTTTATCGCCTACCCTCGCTACCAGTGATACCAAGAAATTTTCTTCTTTCAAAATTTTCTGTTCGCGATGCATAGCTCCCTCCTCAGGGTGGTACTCCGGCTGTCTGCTTAACGCATCTGGTTTTCCTCCTTTCGTGCCTGGTCGGTATACAATACGAAAATTGTATTCCACTAGCTTCTGAGCCCATCGAATTTGACGGCCACTCCAGACTTTCGAGGTGAGGAAGTATTGAAGGTTTTGATGATCGGTAAAGACTGTAATCGGTTTTTCCATCCCGATTAAGTAGTGTCTCCATTCTTTAAATGCTTCGAGAATTGCGACAAGTTCTTTATCATGAATCTCATAATTGCGCTCCGCTGAATTTCATTTTCTGGAATGGAAGGCTACTGGATGTAATCTTTTCTCAAAATATTGAGAAAAAACACAACCGAGCATGAAGTCGCTAGCGTCGGTTTCTATCACTGTTTCTCTTTCTGGGAAAAAGTGATGTAGTATGGGGGCTGTTGTGAACCGGCATTTTAGCTGCTCAAAAGCCGTATCCTGTTCAATTCCACATTTGAAATTCTTCGGATTTCCTTATAATGTCTCGGTTATGGGTTTGCAAATAGCTGTGAGGTTTTTGATAAATCGTTGGTAGAAGTTAGCGAATCCAATGAAGACTTGTAACTCTCTAACTGACTTAGGTGCTTTCCAAACCATTATGGACTCCACCTTGCGGGTGCTCATGGACACCCCATTGACTGCTACCATATAGCCAAGGAATTCTACCTTAGTGGCATGGAAAGTCGATTTCTTTAGCAATACCACTAATTGAAAGTCCGACAGACTTTGTAAAACCCTTTTGACAGCTTCGCTGTGTTCTTTTTCATCCTTTGAATAGATGAGGATATCGTCAAGATAACACACGACTCCAACATCCAGGTATTCTTTTAGTACCTGGTTCATCATATCTTGGAAAGTTGCCGGAGCGTTAACCAATCCAAAAGGCATAACCTTATATTCGTAATGTCCGTATCTTGTACGGAATACCGTTTTCCATTCATCGCCTTCCTTTATCCTAATCAAGTGGTAACCGTCCTTAAGGTCTAGCTTGGTGAAGATCTTTGCGCCGGCTACTCTATCTCTGAGTTCGGACATAAGTGGAAGGGGATGTTTGTTGAGGATAGTAATCTTATTTAGATTTCAGTAGTCCACAACTAGGCGTAGTCTGCCATCTGGCTTAGGTACGAATAATGTGGGTGCTCCTGCTAGCAATTGGCTTTGAGTGATTTTTCCTTGTTTGATCATCGTTTCCAAGTATTCCCGTAAAGCTTTAAGCTGTTTTTCGGACAGCGGATATATCGGTCCCTAGGGGGGAGTTGATCCTGGAATTAATTTGATTTCGTGATCGAATGTTCATCTTGGGCTAGTTTTTCTGCCATCTGGGCTTCAAACAAATGTTTGTAATTCCAGTATTCTCTCGGTAATGATTCGAGTTCCACCGTATTCTCGATGGCTCTGATTCTTCCGATGCGGCAGGCATTAGGATCCCAAGCCACGTATTCATCATATTCGAACATATCTGCTATTCCTGCATCTTCCTTCACACAGTTTTCGCAACATTTTGCGGGGAAGGTCCAATTTTCTGCATCTTCTATGTGAGATACTGGGTGTTCACGATGCCACCAACCAAACGGAATTATCAATCCATAGTGATCCGCTTTAGCCACTTTACACAATACTTCAGAGATGTGTCGGTTTTTTCCTATCTCCAATTTAATAGGGAGAGTGTAATACTTCCCTCCTGAGGCAGCTGACAATCTGTCAAAGCCTAAGATATCAACTGCATTGTTGCGCTCCACTGTAGGAATGCGAAGGTCTTCAACTAGGTCCTTATTTATAAGGAATACGTTGGATCCTGAGTCTAACAAGACTTTAACTTTGTATTGCTTATCGTGTATGTAGAGGTAAGCGATCCCCTCCGGGCAGTTGTATCGTTTTGGTTTCGGAGCTTCTAACTCCACGCGCTTAGCGTGGGTAAGATTTTCTTGGTTCTTTTGTTTAGGCATCGTTGGTGTTAGGGGTAGGTAACAAGATGTTTGTTACTACGCCCACGTAGTTTCGACCATTGAGGTCTCCTCAGACAAACTAGTAACTCTTTTAGCTCTAACAATCTGGGTCTACATAATAAGCGGCGTTTCACCGATACGCAATTGCGCACGACCAGTTTTCAGGCTGGATGCCTTCTCCCGACACGCCAGACCTAGGCTCATAGCAGATTTTGGGGAGGTTATTAGCCATTTTACTCCCCTGTTTTGGGGTTCCCATACTCGCCGAATCCTTTCCCTTAGAGTTTCGGTTATCTGTCCAGCTTCCTCAGAGGAGCCTTGCACACCAAAGCGGTACATCCCTATCCCACACTCTGGCCAGAAGGCAAGATAGTACATACGTATAATACGACTCAGACTCGTGTGGGAGGTGGAACGGCTTGCGTCGGTTGTCCTCCTGTCGTGTATTGTTATCAGGTAGATCTTGCATTGCTATGTCCCAACTTCTTCTGTATAGTAACTTGCTTGCACACGGGTAGCAGGCAACCACCAGGTGACTCGAAGAACTTCGTACTGTTGGCTCTCAGGCCATGTGGGTATGTTAACTATCCTCTCTTTCGATCAAGACTCTCCATATATTGATTCTTGTTTTTTTGCTCTTAAGTCCCTCGTTGTGTTTCTTCACTTATAGCCTACTTGCGTTGATCCTGAAAGGAGAGACTTGCTTCGCGCTGCTTTGATCATTTTGAGTTTCGACTCCCGTAGTTGCACACAGAATACCCAATCCCCGTCGTGGTCGGTACCCAATACACCCCAGCCAAAGGGGGTTCCCATTTCCATTCCAGCTCCATCTGGACACAGAATACCCAAATGCCGTCGCCGTTGGTGCCAATGAACTGACCTAGGTCAGTTCTTCGTCGTCCGCTAGTTTTCAGATTTTATTCACTCGGGCTGGGTGCTGAACGCCCGCGACTTTGCGAGCTAATTTAGGCTTTACAATAGCCGATCTTGCCCATCGTATTCCCATTTTTATCGGTCTTGAGCTGACTGGTGCCGCCGATATATGGGCGTCTCCCCAACATGTCTGATAGGTGTGGTTTTTCTTTCCACAATGTGTACAATCTCCGTCTCGCCTCCGAGTGTCTATCACACTCTGCGGGATACCAGCATGAGCCTGGTCGAAGTTCGTGTGGGTGGTTTTCGTTGCACCGCCCAACCTCTTCCTATGCTTTTCCGGCTCATTGCCCCTTTTTCGCTTTCGTGTTGGGGCTCCACCTCCCTTGAAATAAGGTTTAGTTTCCCTTTGTCGTTTCGGCTTAGAGTCCCTTCGGTCTTCTCTTTTGACCTCTTGGACTATTTTAGGTTTGGACAGTTTGTCTTGCCCAATTTTTTCTCTGGCCAGAAGTCCTTCTTCTGACCACCGCACAGCCTTAGCGCCTCTTCCCATTCTTGATCTGTTGTATATTGCAGAGCCGACAATCTGCGGACAATTTGTTTTGGAAGTTTATCTTCGACTTCCTGCCTCCAGGACTCCCCAGTCATGCGTGCACGGATGTTGTAGTTATGCATGATCGTTAGGTAACGTTCAATGCTACCATCATACTCGCCTAGCTTCATGGCTTGAAGCGCTAGTCGTTTGGCTTCCACCAGAGCGAATCGTTTGATCATATCGTGTTCAAAACGAGTCCACGTTGCTAGTTCTGGTTGCTGGGTTTCCCCTTGAAGTCCGTCCATAGTCTTCCTATACCAGACCATGTAAGGAAGCACTATTTCTCCTCTCATACGACTGAGTGCATATATGACTCATTCCCAGGCATCATCCCAGATTCGAGGATTCCGCTCGGAATAGTCAGTGCATTGAAGAATCCAGACATATATGTCTTGTGCGGGCTTATCTTCAAAGAATGGAGGTGGCTCTGATGGTCGCTTAATATTTAGCGCCATCATATTGGCAAGCATCTCTGCTATTCCAGACTGTTCTGGTGTCTGTCCTTGCCTGCGTCGGCTAGGACTTCCTCTCCTTCTTTCTCTCTCATCATTATTATCATCATCGTCACTAGGATCTCCGGGGTCACCTCCCTCGGCACTTGAGGGGGATGCATCAGCGGCTTCCTTGCCTTTCCCCTTTTCCCTGTGTGTCGGCAGAGCGTAGTATTCTCCGTCATCAGTTTCCTAGATAGCGGGTAGAGGTGTGGATCCGGCAGCTTTAGGACTTGGTGCGGCGGCCAACATCCTGTTTATTGATGCCGTTAATACCTTTAGGGTATTGTTCGTCTCATTATTCTGCTGCTGTTGCTGGTCATGTGACCTGCGAATCTCCGCTTGACGAGTAGTCTGGTCTAGACGCATTTGCCCTAGAGTACGGTTGACTTCTCTTTCCCGCATGATGCTTTGGTTTCGGAATTCTAAGAATTCGGCTCTTAGGTTGACGACCATTTGTTCTAACGTCTGATCTCGGGCTAATGCCACCTGGGTCTCTTGCCCGAGTGTCCCATGTAACCTCGTGGTTACCTCTTCATGTTCCTGTTGACGCCTCTCTTGAGCATCTATCTTCTTTGCCACTTCTCGGATCATTTCTTCTTGGATACCCTTGACCTCTTGTTCCACGCCTGCCAGCTGTATCAACAAGATCGCAATATCATTGTCGTGGACATCTTGTCCCGCGGCGATTTGGTGTTGAACCTTAATTAATTTCAAGGTATTATCTTAGGTGACTCCCTTCAAAGGTTTGAAGGCAATATTGGCTTGGTCGAGTGAGGTATCTATATCCTGCCTTATCCGACCCAATGTCAATCCCAAATGAGCGGCTAGCTTAGCTAGGCTCGCAGCGTGGTCTCCACTTTGTTTGAGCGTGGAAGACTGTGATATCCTATGTCCACTTACGACACTAGATGATCGGTGAGAGGGTAGAGCTCCTCTCTGAAATGTTGGCTCTTGAGGTATCACCGGGAAGGGACTATGTGTAGCCGAGTCATTGGTTCCTGACGTCTCCGGTTTATCCGGTTGGGTGTCCATGGGTTCTCCCGCCATTATCCTCCTACTTGGGTCTTGAGGAATTTCAGCCATCCCGTTAAAAACCTTTTCAGATAAATTTAATCCCAACACCGTGTTGTTGGGTTCGGGGTCAGGTACTGTTAGGCGGACGCCAAACTCAAGTATATAACTGAGGGACGTAGGCCCGAAATCTTTGATTGGAGAATCTGTCGAGGAAGGCTCGTCTCGATAAA
>JACCEG010000085.1:312830-338002 GCA_014065205.1 Tuber brumale | reverse complement strand
TAGATAGGACAGTGAGGTGCTTCGAAGATATAATCGAAGTCTGAGCTGAGGGTGGAGTTTGAAGTGAACTCGTAGTTCATATAGTGAGCCTTGGTAACAGGAAAACTATCAATATACTGTTGTTTCACACTTTAAATCTTTATCCTACCTATTTTATCGAAATGAGCCTTCCTCGACAGATTCTCCAATCGAAGATTTTTTGGCCTACATCCCTCAGTTATATACTTGAGTTTGGCATCCGCCTAACAGTATATTGATATGACATTTTAGTTATAGGACGCAACTCTTCGAAATCTCGCTAATGACGTGCAGGCCACATAAGGGGGCCAGAGGGGGGTGTTGGCACTCCGGTAAATCGAGGGTCTGTGCGTAGTTACCCTACCGTGGGTCTGTGCACATGTCTCGGATTTCCATATGCCTAACAATACCCTTCTGAGATCAGCTGTAGGTTGGTTGGTCCTAGCAGTAGGACTCCTCTACGGAGGCCGGCGGACCAAGAGGAAGCATGCTCAAAATGGAAGACCTAGATAAGTCAGAGCCCCTTAAGACATTGACACGTCGGGCTCGGACTTGCGATTGGCATCAGGTGGCCCGGCATGAACCTGATCACTTCATGACCGAAGAGACTACTGGAACGATAGTCAACAAGACTAAAGTAATATAATAGTCTATGCGGACATCTAAGTTGGAGACTGCTGTTTGGTATAACAAATAGCGCTGTCATCTCGACGGAGGAATACTGTTCCGTGTCTGCGAAAGGGTGTGATAAGTTACAGGATCAAACGGTGTTCGCACTTATAAGATTCCAGACGTTTGCGTATTTAAACCAGAGTGGTACTTCGGAGGTGTAACCGCCTCTTGGGAGATGCAGTAAACGTAGGGTTAACGGGCTTTGTTCTTTACCGAAGATGGTAACTAGCGAAGCAAAGTCCGGAGGCTTTAACAGAAGTTGTTGAATAGACTTCTTACTATATCGCAACTACTGAAGTATCCGAGATGTTTGGTAGGTCTCAACCTAAAGATTCTTGAAGCGAACTGAAGAGAGTAACTGTTCAACCAAGTATATTGAAAACTCTGTCTGCCAAAGTCTGCTTCTTCTAACGTGAAGAATAGCAGTCCTTAAATACACTTCATAGGCTACCGCAACCTTGTTCTCCTAACATATAAGACTTCCAAAACGGTAGCCTTGAAACCAAACATAAAACATATTGAGTATCAAACTGATACTTGAAACCAAACATAAAACATATAGAGTATCAAACCCTATACTATCAGGCTAGAGGCACTCCTGGTTTCTTGAAACAAATTCAAAACTCAAACAGTATCAACTGATACCTGAAAATCCTAATCCAGTAACCAGTACCAGTTACAGGAGGCATAGTAGTTAGAAGTAGTCCGCGAACACTCAGATGCGGGATATAAATATCGAAGTGCCTCCCGAGCTTTACAGACATCATCAAGTAACGGAGAAGAGATCTTATCAATATAATATTGTTTCATACTTTAAATCTTTACTTTACCTATTTTATCGAGACGAGCCTTCCTCGACAGATTCTCCCAGACAAAGATTTTGGCCTATGTCCCTCAGAATTATACTAGAGTTTGGCGTCCGCCTAACATTCGACATCTACTAGAGTTAGCTTCTGCCTAATGATAATCCTTGCAGCCTTAAAACTTAATACATGTTTTACAGATTTCTTTTGCTTTGCTTCTAGACTGTTATCAAATAAATTCTATTTGTAATGTATTCTACTAGAGCTATTGAGTGTATCATGTAGTAGTATATTCATAGAGTTATTAGTAGCTAGGCTCTGATCCCAATGAGTGGGACTTTAGCTCAGATAGCTAATAGAGATTTTGAAGGGTTTACTGGACAGCTGTTTATTTCTACATTACTAGCTAGTCAAGTCATAAACCTGCAAGTTATTCTGTTTACCAACTGAAATGAAGTAACCATTTAAGAATATGTATTCAGGACCATGTCTGTCAAGGTCTGTTACTCTAAGCTTTGGAAGATAGTAGTCCTTAAATACATCTTTCTGGTTATCTTGTAGTCTAAAACAAAACCAAATAACTTGGGTATTAATTGATGCCTTAAATCAAACATAAAAAATAATATGAAAAGCTTGCAGGTAGACTATAGTATTCATATACCCGATGTTGTCATTTACGTGATCTAAGTATGGGATATTGCCAAAATATTTTGAAGAATAGTTCTTCATAGTTGCAGAATCTGTCATAGCTATTTTCTGAGTGTGCGGTGGGATCGGACCAGTAGAGGGGGTCAGTGGTGGGGTGGCAGATAGGTTGTTATCAAGAAGGAAAGTAGGTGGAAAAGGATTTGCAGTAAGGATAGGAACAGAGTCTGAGGGCAGAATAATTCAGCCAGAGGATGAATACTGATGCAAAAGAAAGAACTGGGTAGCGGACAATGAGAAGAATATATGTTTGAACTTTGCAGACCTTATGGAAACGACTTCAGGCTCATAACCTGTTGAGAAGAATCATAAAGACTAAGACTGAATGAGTGAATGTAGAGTTGAGATTAATGTCTTGATTGATCTTAAGGACAATAGTTAAGGTGAACCAAAGGAAAGAGGAAAAAGAAGAAAAAAGGGAGAAGCAACAGAGATAGGCTAATGGACAGAGGCATGACGTATGCAATTGCATAGCGTCACTTGTGATGGTCTTTTTTGGAACGAGTAGAAACACAATTCCTAACAAACCACCCCCGCCTGTTTTCCAGTCTGCCCTCGGAACTGAAATCTCCAGCGAGCGCGTCGGCACCGAGATGGAAGAAATGCTCAAAGGCTGCAATCCCCATGCCTCTCTGAGCCTAATCCACGAGCTCGACCTCTACAACGAGATATTCACCCCACCAACCCAAGACCTTCCAGTCCTCCCAGTGCAAGATATGGAGATAGCCGCGGACATCCTGCACCGCCCACTCTTCAGATCCCCCTATTTGCACTTGTTCATTTTTAACATCTGGAGAACAACCAACTAAATAATATTATACAAATTGTGGCTTATCCCCATGATCTCCGGGAAAATCCAGCGCCTGTTCCTCGCCGACAGGAACAGGCCCACCCCGCCACAGCCATAAAAAAGAGAGAGAGGGCCCAAGGTGTTTAACTCTGTCAGAGGGGTAATAGCAAAAACATTGGCAAACTGGAAGGTTATCCACTATGGCCATCCACGTGGAACACTCGGGTAAAGGCAAAGCTGGCCTGGAAATGCTCCCTTTGGGTAACGACTGGAAGAATCAGGTTGGCGCTTGCTTGATTCTCGAACTCGTGGACTTGAGGAAGAGGATTGGTAGCGATGGCAAAGTAGAGGAAAGAGGAGTAATGGATAAATACGAAACCATTCCGCGAGCCATTTGGGGGAAAAGCTTGGGGGAGTCTTTCAATTTTAGGGGTTTGACTGTCTCGCCACCTGCTCTCCTCCATATCGTAATATCTCACTTTCTTGATAACTAGTAATCGTCTGGTTCATTCATTTAGCCTTGGGCGGTTAGATGGAGGCTGCACTGCTGGGTGGACAGACGAGCTCGCGACCCCTACAGGGAAAAGAGCCCAGACCTACCGGCAGAAGAAAGGCTCATTGGTCGAGTTTTTTCTTCGTATTGATGACTGGATTTTTGATCGTTGACTTGCTTATTCCGCTGTAGCTGAGCCAGAGACTTGATGATGGGGAGTTGGTAATGGTACGTAAGAAGGATTCTGCGCTGGAGGAGGACACCATTGGTGAAGATGTAGGATTGTTTGCAGCCTTAGTGAATTGAGTATCTGGAAACTGGATTGGGTTTTGTCTTTCGTTCTTGGAGTTCCATGTCTAATGGTTTAATATCTCTATTGAGATGCAATTGGGGTTTTTTTATGTTGGTCCGGGTAACGGCGTCTGGCGAGTTTAACGTGGACCGCCGCAATGTACTGCACTGCACTGCACTGCACTGCGCTGCGCTCGAGAATTGTGACGTAAGGTATGTAAAACCTTTCGTCCAAACGGGGTTAATTCGCCGAGTGACGGCCTGTGATGGGGCCATCAAACAGCGGAGAGGAGTGGTGATAATTGTTACCTGCCCGAAGATGATAGCGCTCTGGCATGGTGTGGTAGTTTGTGTGGATAAAATGGATCGCAGTTAAATTTTATTATTATTATTATTATTGCTTTACAATGTCATGTATGATGATACTGTGCTGGTCGTCGGTGGGTTTATCCGAGTGTGTGGGCCGGGAACCAAATACCCGGTACCAGATTCCTCGTGGCGACGGGTAACAAGGAAACAAAGCCAATATCGATACAATATGCCTGCCTGCCTGCCTAGTATGGGAAAGTAGGAATGTGCCCAGAGTGTCCCTGGTGGCGGTACACCTCATCATAATATTGCGATTCCTGACGATCGTAATCAACCCTCTGTGCAACTTAGGTTCAATGACTAGTAATAATTTATGATAATAATATTATGATGCAATTTTTTCTTTTTCACAAATCGAGAGCCTAGGACCTGAATCCAGTCATTTGGAGCGATAAAAAATTATATAGTAATCGGGCGAGGCCCAATCTTATTGCTTCGTTCGGGTCCATGGCATCATAAAAGTAGTTTATTTGTCATAAATGCTCTCAGGCTGTAGGACTTGTTGTATTGGAGTAAGGTGGACATGAAATGGGGGGTGTTAGAGATCATCGCACGTGATATTGATAAGGGAATCCTGACCACTTTCCTCAGCGATTCAATAGGTGTCCTCAAACCTGGGATGGGATTGCTTTCCTTCAGCAAAACAACTAATGCTAGGTGCGGTCAGTCAAGAATATTTCAGTGTCCTGGAAGGAACTTTGGACATGCCAAAGGACGAAACCATGTTGCTCACTATTTGTAGTCGCTGTGGCTCATGGGAGGATAGATGTTAATGCCCGATTGTTGCGGGCTCAGAGAGGTACTGAAATCGGAAAGTTGGATGGAAAAGGATTCGGAGCAAGAGATTTGGCGCTCCCTAGCTTTCTGGAGGCTTCAAGGTGCTTTACCACCATACAGATTGCAGAGGAGGGATAGAATAACTTGACCTTGCAAGTGAGCTCGGAACGGATAAAGAAACATGTGGCGGAGGCTGGGGTGGGTGGTCCTCTACTCTGCTGGGGATTTGTGAGGAGGTTTTGGCATCCCTGAGATGGTTTATACCGCCCATGTATAAGTTTGTTAGTTTAATGATCTTGTGCGGAGAGATTGGAATTGTACGTATGAGAATCCGTGGCCACCAAAAACTCCCGAGAGGTCTAGTTTTTGTTCCGTGCTTTAGGAATTATTTGGCACTTGTGTGTTTATTTTCTCCAGTGCCATCTTGGTTGCTATGATACTCGACTGGGTTACTCTCTTGAGAGTCTCAATCTCTCTTTGAAGCTGTTCCTCATACCGGTACTTGGATGCTTTTGGGAGGTTTAATTTAGTAATTGTATGTGGTGGCTGATACCACCGTAGTGACAATCATGAGCGGGGAATTGAACACCTGTTATGCATGTCTCATTCAAACCCGGGCTGTGGGTGAAAAGGCGAGGAAACACGTCACAACTTGCTCACTTTTATCATCGCAAACACCACCACCACCGCCACATCCTCCTCAATCCAACAAGCACCTAAAAGCAAATGTATAGCACCATGCCACCTCCCACTATTATTACCACCCCGCGTACTCTGACCCTCTCGTCCGGCGAAGCAGCCGTGCGAGAGCTCTTTGTCGACGCCGCACAAGAAATAGACAAAGACAGGCCCGATGATGACCGCCTGGTTCTGCGCTTCGTCGGCGGTTGGGTCCGCGACAGGCTCCTAGGACTCCTAGGCGTGGATATAGACGTGGGGATAAGCAATATGACTGGGTACGAGCTCGCAACTTGGCTGTCCGAGTATATTAGTGCAAACATGGATACGTACGGCGCCGAACTGGGCGGGGTACACAAGATCAAGAGAAACCCCCAGAAGTCCAAGCATCTGGAGACTGCTTCTGTGGAGGTTCTGGGATTGGATATCGATTTTGCTAATCTAAGGAGTGAGACGTATTCTGGAGATAGTCGGATTCCACATATGGTTTGTTCCACCTTACTCTCAAATGGGCGGATGTTGACTTGACGGCCTGAGGAATTCGGCACCCCAGAGCAAGACGCCCTCCGCCGCGACTGCACTATCAACGCCCTCTTTTACAATCTACACACTGAACTGGTGGAGGACTTCACAGGCCTCGGCCTACAGGACTTGGCCGCTCGCCTAATCCGCACCCCACTACCCCCGAAAGAAACGTTCACCGACGACCCCCTCCGCATCCTCCGCCTAATCCGCTTTTACTCACGCCTCGGTTTTACCATAGTTCCTGAAGCCATGGCCGCCATGAAACTCCCGGAAATTAAGATATGTAGCTTCTCCTCGAAGACACAGATTATCACTCACATCAACTAACCACCTCCTGCCTGTTTTCCAGTCTGCCCTCAGAACCAAAATCTCCCGCCAGCGCGTCGGCGCCGAGATAGAAAAAAATGCTCAGAGGCTGCAATCCCCATGCCTCCCTGAGCCTAATCCACGAGCTCGACCTCTACAACGAGATATTCGCCCCACCAATCCAAGACCTCCCCGTCCTCCCAGTGCAAGATATGAGGATAGCCGCTGACATCCTGCATCGCCGACTCTTCGGATCCCCCTCTTCGCGCTTGCGTATTTCCAAGATCTGGACAACGAGCAGCGAAAATTACAACGCGTGGCTCATCGCCGCCATGACCCCCTGGAAAAGCCAGTCCCTGTTCCTGGCCAGCAGGGACAGGCCCACCGCCGCCACAGCCCTAAAAGAGGGTTTAAGGTGTTCCAAAAAGGTCACCGGGACAATAGCGAAAGCATTCGCAAACCGGAAAGTCATTCAGAACATGGTCACGAACGTGGAGCACTGGGGCAGAGGCAAAACGGGCCCGGGAATGCGCCCTCTGGGTGCCGACTGGAAGAGTCAAGTTGGTGCATGCTTGATTTTCGAACTCGTGGACTTGAGGAAGAGGATTGGTAGCAATGATGAGGTGGAGGAAAGGGGAGTAGTGGATAAATACGAAACCTTTCTGCAAATCATTGAGGAAAAAGGCTTGGAAGGGGCTTTCGAATTTAAGGGCTTATTGAATGTGTCCCCCCCCCCCTTTTCTTCCAGTAATAGTGGAGCACTGGCTAATTGTCGGGGTTATCAGGGCCATGACCTGGTAGCAGAATACGCCCTCTGCCCGGGAGCCTGGGTGGAACCTATCCTTAACCAATGCCTCCAACACCAACTAGATAATCCACCAAAAAGCAAGCATGAGCTACTGCAGTGGGTTCGTGAGAATCGGCGGGCGCTGTTGGGCGGGCTGGAGTGTGCCGGTGTTGGCGAGGGGTAGTGGAAGCAAACAAGACCAGATAAAGGAAGGGGAAGTGAACAGGATGAGCTAGGGGGAAAGGGGAATGGGCAAGTGTAAGGCCAAAATTTTTTTTATGTATTATACAATGGAGCTTGTGATTTACTACTAGGACCAATGGCAGCAGTGGTGGGAAGTTGAAGTTGCGCTACTGGTATGCAGCTTCTTGAAAACCCCATATCCATCAATCCGCCAATCCGCCAGTTCATCCGCTATATCACATAAGGGAAGGTTGGGCAGAATAGAACGCTGTATAAAAAAAGGGCAAACAAAGAAAAACGATGCCAGTCTATGGAAACCGCACATAAAGCAAATATTACTCATCGCTACCAACACCTTCAAATTGCCTATCCCACTTTTTATTCTGTATTTTTTACGGAGCTTTCCCGAGAGTTCAAACCTCCTCCATTGGGGTCGTGGGGAAGACAAAAAGAACCCCTCCCCCACCTCCAAGAGTAAAAGGAAGATATATATAAGATAGCAAAACACCGCCGCCAGCTTCTAGTACTCAAAAACCGCCACACTTCATCAAAACAACCACTTTCGATTTTGAACCATTTGATCTCTCACCATTCCACCTATAAATTAACCAATTTAATATGTAAAATGAGTCCAAGGTTATGAGGAGGACTGGTGAGAGAATTAAGCCGATAGTTTATTGAGAAATCTAGAAAAGGCCTGATTGAGTGGTTAGCCCTGTGCCTGAAAGCGCTGCCTTTTCTGGCGTTTCTTGGATGGCTTCTGTGGCTGGTTCGATGGATGCCGAGATGCCGAGTTTTGCCCGGTTCTGTTTTTATTGGTTTCATCCACGAAACGAAGGATAATCAGTGGGATAAATAGATCTACATCACTCACGAGGCTTAGGGTGACAGCCGGCACAACTCTCTTTTCCAGCATGCAGGCCAATTCCCCCAAGTATCCGCTTGAGCTCTAAAAGTCGACATTCTATAATCCTTTTTAACAACCAAGGTGATGATACCCTCCTTCTTCACACTGCCTCCCATCGCGCTGCCTCTACGGTCCCTAGCCGTCTCTCCAGCGAGTATAAGTTAGTAGTCCACTCCCGCTTCCACCATCTCCGCGATCCTGGGCCAGCAAGCCTCCCAAAGCGCTCTGCCGGCTTGTAACTGCGGCGCAGAAATCCACTCCTTGGTTGCGTATTGGGGAATGTGCGGAAAGGATGCTCCAAGTACTAGGCAGATTCTATGTCGAGGACGAGGCCGGGCGCGAGAGACTAGAAATACTTGCTAATGGAGCTGTCTATGAGGGTATCTTCTAGCAGCGAGGGGCTGAAAGCCTTGGTGCCGGCGGAGAAGCCTGAGCTGGGGTAGGCAGTATCCGTCATGAAAATGGGGTGGGAGGGTTGACTTGCAAGTGCTAATTGAAGATTGAATTTCCTGGTGAGTTCGGGCAACCAGAGGTAATTGAAACAGCCTGCTAATTGATCTTCATTGCTGAGGTTGGCTTGCATGGTTGCCTGTTTTGCGCTGGCATATGTGCAACCCCTTTACTCTTTCTCTCACCACCAAAATTCCTTAAAAGGGAAACATTTTTTCTTTCTTCATCCTCCCACGAACCACCCGCCTCCCCCAATTCAAACAAAGCATAATCCAAGCATTGCAAAATGTTGATAAATGCATCTGATCAAACGAACCTTATTGGTCTCAATGATTACGGCAAAGTGTAGGACGGGATACCCTCGACGCCCATGGCGAATGCATGTGAGGTCTGGAATATAGGATGCATGGAGAAGGTTTTTTTGAAAAGTCTCCCCTCATCCCGGTGGGCACGTAATCATTCAGAAACACATCTTTCTGGACCTTGCTGTAGATATTCTCAACAGTGCCCGGGCGAACTAGGGCCTGGTCGAGGTGGCGCTCATAGAATGACTAGGAGAGCGATGGTAACAGAGATACTGCTTGACCCAAGCACCAGACAAATTTTCAATAACTGTAGATACCGCTGTGCTGTTGATCGCGTTGCCCAAGGTTTTTTGCGACCGGTGCAGGCAGATTTTGATTGCCCAACGCCATACCGGGACAGCTGTTGCTCGTGTAACTGCGGGTGCAGTAATGTGCTGCCGGCGGGGAGGGGGAGGGGTTGACGGGGGCAGAAGCTTAAGCCCGAAGAAGACAGAGTATTTATAGAATAGTGTCACTTTCGCTGCCTCCTCGGATTTCCACGAACGATATGCCCATGTATCACATTTGAACTTGCTGCTCGGATCCTGAATATTTGCAAGTGACTACGCGTCATCACGCTGTTATGGCCCTAATAGATTAGGGGGTGCTGCATGAGGCCTGCTTAGACTAACCGCACTCGATATCTGCAAGAAATCCTTTGTAAATGTACACTTAGAGGTCCACGAAACCCAGAGACGTTTGTTAGTACCACTGCGACTGCGTTGTGCTCGTGAATACCATTTGGTGAAGAATTTCATAGTTCATATACCTCACCTTCGTCCCCAGGTTCCTTTCACCACCTCTTACCTGCTTCACCCTGAGCAAGCCCAAAATGTCCTTGCTTGCGCTTCCGAATGAATTGCTTCTTGAAATATTCACCTCACCCGAGTTGGAAATACCTGATATTTTTAACATCCACGGTACTGTACATGCCGCCGTTTCGAAAACTTCACCCTGTCTACTTTTGTTCACGAGATATTGAAACGCGAGAGTGACAAT
Organism: Tuber brumale; assembly: GCA_014065205.1. NCBI lineage: Eukaryota > Fungi > Ascomycota > Pezizomycetes > Pezizales > Tuberaceae > Tuber > Tuber brumale. Next base: position 327,905 of record JACCEG010000085.1, on the reverse strand, counting down.
TACTGCGAGTATATGCTCTTCTAGGCTGCCAAAAATCATGACTATGATACCGTTACGCTGCTGCTCGAGAGTGGAATCGCGGAGATCACTGACACTGGGCCAATACTTCTCAACCATGCGGTGAACACTTTACACCACTGAGTGATTGAAGTCCTATCATATTGCGGAATCGACCCGAACGCCCTACGGACGGGGCCAGACACCACTTATGATCGCAACGCTTACCCGTGACTGTGGAATGATACGAACACTGCTGGGTCATGCTAGGGTGGACCTTAGTCGCCCTTGGCTATTCTCTGACTTCACGGCTTTCCACCCCGCTGTCTGGATTGGGGACGATAAGAGGGTGCGGGAGTTTTTGGAACATCCAGAAGTGGATGTGAATAGGGTAGAGAATGTTCGGCGAACCGAGTCGGAAACTATTAAACACGATATTGCTAGTGGATGCCTTCCGAATTTCCTCTGGGACGGATCGGCGGAAGACTGGGGAACCTATTCCTCGTTTCCGGGCTTCACAGCCCGTCATCGTTATATCTTCTCCGCCTATGACTATCGAGTAAGATTGTCAAGAGAACACTTAGAGGGGGATATCAACGAGGATGATGAGATGGAGCGGAGGATAGCAGTGACCATCAAACAACGCGAGGGAGCGAAATTCCTAGAGGAAATGATAGACGCTATGAGAGCTCCCTTGCGTAGGGGGCGGGCCCCAATACACGGAGCAGTTTCTCAGCACGACTGCGAAATCCTGGGAACTTAGAGATTCTCGAGTTGATGTTAATATCTTTTCGGTTGACCAGGAGACGCCACTCTATACGAGTGTACGGTTGGGGAACTCGTTCTCGATTCGGTTATTGTTGGCAAACAAGGACACGCAAATCCATGCAGGGACTGAATCAATCCTTCACTTCGCGATGACCTTTGCAGAAAAATCTGCGATGGAGATTTTGCTGGAGGATAGAAGGATAGATGTTAATTTGCTTGACCGAAACGGGCGGACCGCTCTGCATATCGCTGCGTCTCACGGGAGGGTAGATGTTGTAAAAAACAGCTAACTTTCCGGAGACCAAAAAACTCAGGATACCGCCCTCACTGGCTATCACTCGGTGGAAACGAAACGCCAAGAAACCGATCAAATGAGAGGTAAGAAAAATTTTCACACTTCCCAAAAGCACACTCTCTCTTCGCTTGCTCTCTTGCTCTTAACTAACTCTCTAACGAACAGGAACTAACAGGAGTATAATAACTGATCCAAAAGAAATTCCCCACTCATTCCACCACCCTCCACACTCGTCCATCGCCTTCCCTCTTCCTCCACGTAAGTCCCCTATATCTTATGCGCACTCCCAAGCTAACATCAAAGAGAACAAAAGAAAACGCTGCGCTTCCCCACGTTCCCGGCAACCGTATCGCTCCCACGACCGTACAAGTCCCCCTCAGGTGCGGAGCGAACATAGGAGGGATCTTGGCAACGAATTCTCAGCCCCCAGTATCCCCTCTATGTTCGCTCCGCACATGAGGGGGACTTGTACCACTCACGCTCCCACTTCCATCCCGGGCATGCAATATGGTGCGCGAACGGCCAAAAAGAAATCGCAAACGGTGAACCGCATACGAACGAACGGCCAACAGGCCAGTGGCGGACAAGAAAACAAAACAATCAATCCCGCGGGCAAATGACAGACGGATAATCAACGGACGGTGAGCAGCCGATCGAGGATAAACAAAGGCCCGGATAGGATGCTGTGGGTTGGCGAACATGCCGAGCATGTTGGGTTAATTGCGAGCATCCCGAGCAGCATCTCCGGTTTTCCCTGATTTCCGACATGTTGTTCAATTGCTGATGACTCACAAGGATAGCGAAATCGGAGTGTTGGATGGGGAAGGGTTCTCAGCAAGAGATTTAACGCTTCCCAGCTTCCCGGAGGCTGCAAGGTGTTTTACTGTCATGCAGGTTGCAAAGGAGAAAAGGATAGAATACCTTGACCTTGCAAGTGAGCTCAGAATAGATGAACAAACTTGAAGCCCTCCGGTGGTGGATGAGGCACCCGAACCTATCATGTACTCGGGGTATGTTGGGAGCTTTCGGCAACTCCTCTAGAATGGTTTATACTGTCGATGTATGAGTTTGTTAGTTCAAGGATCGTGTAGGGGGAGGAAATTGGTGCTGTATGAGAATCCAGGGCCACTACTTGTATAACATTCGGAGAGGTGTAGTTTTTATCCTGTACCTTTTCTTATCCCATTCTTTAAAGATTATTTGGCACCTGTACCAGTACAGTACGTTTATTTTCTGTAGTGTTGTCTTGAATACCGGTGCCACTCGGGTGATTTACTCTCTTGACAGCCTTAATGTCGCTTTCGAGCCGTTCTCCATACTGGGAAAACTCTGGATTGTCCCTAAACCTTGGGAAAAACCACTAGGCCGTAGCAGCAATTGTTCTATCCTCAACCGTTGCCATGCGTTAAGGTTTAGTGACTTTAGGGATAATAATTGGAGTTATTTGGTAGTTATTCTTTTTTCCTGAAATTCCCAAATTTCAATCCCCCACTGTAAACTGATTATGTCGGCGCACGCCAAGAAACTAGACATTTCAACTCAGAATTTTGATTTTCCCACAATTCATTATTTTTTTGGCTAGGACGTCTCATCTCAACCCGGCATTGGTGCCATACTTGTACCATATCAAGAAACCAGTGCATGAATGTAGTGCGGTGCCGACACTGTTTCGAGTACGGTACTCGAGAATGCGGTGCTCCTCTCCTATTCGAGTACACCAGCATCCTGGAGGGCCTCGCAAAAATCTTATCATACTCGAGTGCTCGAGCAGGTGGAGCAGATAATTGTGTGCCTGTGCTACTGGTAGTGCCTGCCAACAATTACTGCACGACAATTTGCCATCCAATCCACAACATCCAATCAAGAAGCATCCTCCAATGAGATTGCCATAGTGATATCTGACAAGCTGAGCCTCGGTCTGCCCATGCCGTTTTTCTTTCTAGCCATGATACGAACCATCTTTCCTTCCTTTCCCTTCCATTCCATCTCAGATTCACCCATTCTTTCTTTCTGTCCCTTTACATTGGCCAATAAATCAGATCATATCACTCAAAAGTCGCGCGGCTGAACCCGCAGGAAGGAAGGGGGGGGGGGAAATATAAAAAAAGAGAGGAAGGAAGGAAGGAAGGAAGGAAAAAAATTAGGTTCCTATAATGCGTTTAACGTGGTGACGATGGTACCGGCATCGTGAGATGGCCAGACTTTACAACGCTTTCACCGAGTTGGTGTTCTTTGGAGAGGTTTTAACTTGCACGGCACCGGTACCCGGGTACTCAAGTGCGGTACAGTGAGGGTCTGGGATGGGCTGGTATTGGTATCATATCATACCGTAGACTACAGTATTCGGGGGGGGTCATTAAAAGCCGGAAAGGGGGGTATCCCTGTTTGGATCGTCGAGCAACAAGAACTCAAGAAAACTTGGAAAGATTTACAGGGATCAGTTTTCCATAAACCAGGAGGACCAAAAAGCAACCACAAGACCGATGAGGATAAGTAGAACTAGAGGCTTGGATCTGACTAGAAAGGATGTTTCTTTCTTAAGGAACTTGGTCCTTGGTATGACCATGATAGTACTAGCTGGTGGCCTATCACTCAGTGCAACAAGGGTTGTTTTAAGGCATCTCATACCACTGTCTCTCTTTCCAGACATTGGGTCGTCCGGTTGCTTTGGGCCCTGATTCACCACGGGTAGTTTCCGATTTTTAATATACCCCCCGAGTACTCACAAACGCATGACGTTTGTGAACACAACTGCTATTGCATACTACCAGAATCGTGAGGCTCCGGCCAATTTTTTGCCCGTATGCAATAGCAGTTGTGTTCACAAACGTCATGCGTTTGCGAGTACTCATACCGGTGCTTGGGGGATCGGTTTTTCCACCAGCGCTCAGCGCCTCCCGCTCCCGTCTTGGCAAGGGTCACTTATGATGTATCATAATACGGCTAGCAGCCCATCTGCCACCGATTGGATTAGATAAGGATAAGAGATTGATAAGGTAGGGTGCGGCTCTGCTTATTGTTTGAAAAAAAACAAAAAAAACAGGGTGCAAAATCTTCCGTTTACAAGTTACGGAGCATTCCCAGAGTCTTCCGCCATTGCGTTCTCACAACTGCAATGATACTCCGCCGCCTCCATGCCCTCGCACTACGGAGCTCTTCCATCTCGGTACCACGAAGGTTTTACTCGGAACTATTACAGACGAAATTCGGACAGCCGAGCTTCGAGACACACCCTTGGTTGCTCAAGGCCGGGGAAGGTAATAACAATTCGTCTTCTCCATCCGCCCAATAGCCATCAATCGATAAAGCTATCCCTCAGTACAAGACAAAGCTGACGGTTACAGTCACACCCGGAATCTCAGCACTTGAGTACGCCACGCGTAGAGCAAAGCTTGCATCCGAGCTTCCTGAAGGTGCCGTAGCGGTTGTGCCAGCCGCATATGTCAAGTATCGTTCTGGACCGGTGTTTTACCCGTTTCACCAGAACCCTGATTTTCTCTACCTGACGGGGTTTCTAGAACCAGAGGCTTTATGTGTTATCGGTATGTATATATGTATGTATGTAGTGTGGTGGTGGTGGTTGTGGGAAAGATGCTAATCGGACGAAGAAAAGACGGGGCCGGTCGGGGGTGGCGAACATACCTTTCATCTGTTTGTTCGGGGGAAAGACATCCATGCCGAGTTGTGGGATGGCCCGAGGTCTGGAGTTCAGGCTGCTTTGGATGTGTTTAATGCAGATGAGGTTGTTTGTTTTGCTTCTTGGGAGTTTAATGGAGTCGGCTAATGGATTAGGCGGGGGATATCGAACATGCTGAACACCATTTACGGCCTATACTTGAACGCGCGAGCACTGTATATGCGGATACTATCCCACTAACCAGAAAGCCTTCTGGGTTTGCAAGGTTGGTTACTCCACCGCCAGCAGCTGCGCCGGGATCTTTGGTACAGATACTTCAAGATAAGAGGGCCCTACCGTTAAAGCACTATATGCACAAGTTACGGGTTTTCAAAAGCGAGGCGGAGGTAGCAAACATGCGGAAGGCGGGACAGATATCTGGAAGAGCGTTCAATAAGGCTATTGCTACGAAGGAACGGTTTACGATGGAGTGTGATCTCTGGGCGTTCCTGGAATACAAGTTTCGGATAGGCGGTTGTGAGAAGGAGGCCTATGTACCCGTTATTGCTGGTGGGCAGGTTTGTTTCTCCTCCTGCCGTGCCTTCCCACGCTGATGTGTTAGAATTCGCTGCACATTCACTATACTAGAAACGACGATAAATTAGGGTTTGTTCTACTGTGTCAATTTGTTTCACCCACTCTAAAAAATTGTAGGGAATCCGACCTTGTTCTTGTGGATGCTGGTGGGGTAAGGGCTCTTCACCCTAACAGGAACATCCGCCCTACTAATATTCATAGCAATACGGTGGCTACGTAACGGATATAACTCGCACTTGGCCCGTCTCCGGAACCTTCACTCCGGCGCAAAAGGATCTCTACCAAGCCGTCCTGAATGTGCAAAAGCGATGTGTATCCCTCTGTTGTGAGAGCATTTCCATATCACTTGACGAAATCCACGAGGTATCAGAAATGGAGCTGGAATCCGAACTAAAAAGTCTCGGTTTCGACCTGACTTCCTCTCAATTACGCAATGTGTTGTTTCCGCATCATGTGGGACATTACGTTGGGTTGGATATTCACGATTGCGGAAGTTACTCCAAGAGCGGGCAGTTGCGGGCTGGGCAATGTGTTACTGTTGAACCGTTAGTCTCCCTTCTAGAACACTCGCCAGCGGGCGGGCCGGTTGGTTGGAGTTGCTGTAGGCTGATGGTGTATGGGCAGAGGTGTGTACGTCCCGAACGACTTGCAATGGCCAAAACACTTTCGGGGCATGGGAATACGAATTGAAGATACTGTTTGCGTGGGCGATGAAGGGCCGGTGGTTCTGAGCGTTGAAGCCGTAAAAGAGGTTAATCACCACCCCATATTCCCCTCCTACTTTCACCCACCTAACCTTTATGCACTCGCAAATCACTTGCCTAACCTTGTACAGATTGTCGATATCGAATCGTTGGCAGCGGGCATAACTACCGCCTAGCACCCAGAACTTGACTCCCGACCGGGATTCCACTTCCAATTTTTTTACCTTTATTAAAAGAAGAGGGAGACAAACACCGTTTACCTACCTACCACTTTTGTAAAATTATCGCCGCAATGTACTCGAGTATCACTCTGAACTTGATGTGTATGAACTGATACTCCAAGATGCGTACCGTACTGTACACCGACTTGAGATAACCCCCCGAGAGTCCGTAACGCAACACAACACGACGCAATGATGCAGTGCCCGGAGTTGTGAAAGTAGAAAAAAAATCCATCCTGTCATAATACCGGTATCACACCGTGCCATACCATATTTAGACCATTGTGTCACAGGTCTACTGCATGTTCTACTTATAAAATTCTTTCCGTCCCAACTTTAATCGCTCCTTGCTATTATGCAGCACTGCACCAGTACTGCACAGTATGGTACGTACACACGGGAGGCCACCATTTAGCACCCGGATAGACCAAGCCTTCTAACTCGATATCCGGTACTCGAGTACATCTCCACCGCGATGACCGTGCTGACACAGGTCTCAAAATTTGACACATACCACCACCCTCACCGCCGTAACTGAACTTATGATACTCTGTGATGCGCGGTATCGTCATCGCACCCGTTTCAGGAATCTCATCCGGTCCATACAATACCGTGCATACCTCTCTTCTTCTCCCTATGATGCCGTCGACCTCACTGCCGCTCCTGGCCCCAACCTCATTCCAGATCCCGTCCTCAACAGGATAGACTAACCAGTTCCCCGGTCTATCTCTCCTCCCGCCCTAAACCATGCTTTAGGCATAGACTGGCTCCTGAGTGACATTACATGACCATGACGCCAACCCTCCCAACCGCCGCTCCTTTCCCTTCTGGGAAAATTTGGCGATGGGTGGGCACCGTTGCATCTACCGGTGGGTCGGCCGGCCGGATGTGGCAGCCGGAGTGAGCGAGTGATCGGCGGTTTGGTTGAGGTGTGGGTGGATAAGTCAGACCTATTGGGGGGGGGGTTTCTTCTCCTGTTGGATGTGCGGTGTGGTTGTTGTTCGTGATTACGGTCAGCGGATTGGTTGGTTAGTCGGAGTACGGTGCACAAGATCGAGGCATAGATGCGGTGGAGGGGTAGGTTCGGAAGTGTGAAGGCCGAACTGGCGAATGAATGAAGGCAGCCTTTTTCTTTTTCTTTTTCTTTTTTAAGGGAATAGAGGTCGTACTCGTGTGATAATTCTTACTAGAGTACTGTACAAGTCAAAAGTGCAGGGGGTAATTTCGAGTCCAGGAGGGATAATTGAGAAATTAAGAGAAGGAGAAGAAGGGGAAAGGGGAAAGGGAGAAATAAAAATACCTAAGAAATAAGTTTTAGGGGCAAGAAAAAATGGAGGCATGGAGCGGAAGGGAAAGAGAGAAAAAGTGGAAACTAGAAACAAGATATTGCGGCAAGAGTTTCAAGTAACCCTCCGAAGAAAAGCCTCCAGTTGCTGTGGTGATAATTTAGGCCTCTTGCTCGATTCCTCGGACCGAATGCTGCAGGATCGCTTTCTGATCGGTGAAGTGTTCCTCGGAGAAGGGCCGTTCCGGCTATGACTTACGTACTGGCTATAGAGGCCGCTAGGGTTCCGCTCCCGCGGCGGTACCTGCGGTCGGGCTTCAAGCCACCTGGTGCCGTGGATGGGCAGCGGCATTCGTGGTGGTGGCATGGGCGGGCGTGGGTGCGGGGGTGAGAATGGTAGGTTTACGAGCCCGCCAATTTCTGCATCCCCCAAGGGCTCCGAGGATGCGTCTTCCGAAGACGGGTCGCTGGTTTCGGGAGGCTCACTCGAGCTGGAAGATGTACGGTAGGATACTGTATCGGCATCATCCCCGGCGGCTTGTCTGAAGGGCTTTAGTAGTCTAAGGTAACAGTTTGCTAGGTCGTCGTGCTTTGCACAGTATTCCACTATGCGGGTACATCGAGCGGCTGCGCCCAGGTCCTCTCGGTATTGGGGGTACGGCTGTCCGAGCGTCCTTTTTTGGGCGGTGTAGAAGAGTAGGATGAGACTCGCATTGAACGATGAGTATCTGTGCAATTTGGTAGCTCATTAGACGTATTCGTAGCTACTCGCCCTTGTTCCCGCACTTTGGACCATTTCCACTTGCTTGTTCAAGGAGTGGGACGGTTTCTCACATAGTCACCCAGCAGTTTTTGAAAAGATCTTTATGTGAATACAGATTCCCTAGTAGTTCTGAGGTCTGCCTCCCTGCGGATAGACATGTCTTTGCAAGCCTCAATGCCTCCCCGGTACTTCCTTCGAACGTGTCGCCTCCGGCTCCACTTGCCAGTTCCACGAGCACTCTGCGGGTGAGGAGTATTATAGTCCCCAGGTACACCATGTGGAAGGTTAGCAGTGATGTGTCGGCCAGATAGTCTCCCGGAGTCGATTTGGACCTGCCTAGTTTCATAGACTCCGGCAGATTGTCGTATCGTAGCTTCAGCTTCGCCATGTGGTCGCACACGAATTCGAGGTCAATAACGGGTGGAGTGAATACGCTTTTGAGGATCCTGCTAGCTAATAGCCCGATATTCACAATCTCCGTTTGCAAGGAATTTCTTCGCGATGAATTTCGGACATCGTAGCTCCTTTCCTATGTATCTGTGAGTGATAGCCAATGGGGTCTTGAGGCGGGGGTCTGAACCGATTCTGAAAGCTCGATGCTGTCGTATGTTGCGCTCCAAATGGGTATGCGGCCTAGGGATGTGGCTAGGAAGCTGCTGATATAAGCACAGGGACGAATAGTTGAGTGGGATTGATTTAACCTTTCCAGAAACAATAATGTCCGCCATAACCTTCGATATCCAATCCAATCTGCCTCAGTCATATAACTTGGCCATGTGTTGAGTTGAAGGTCTCTGGAATGGGCGATCTGTAATGCCTTACCTGTGACTCGTATTAACCCACAATGGTGAGGAGATATATTCCCTAGAAGACATACACACATAACCCCAGCTTGACACTTTCTTTTCCGACATCGAATATAACGCAACTAGAGCGAGTATCTTCATCCCTTTCAATTCGTCCTTCTCCAAGCATTGGTCCAAATGAGCCTTAACAGTATCAAAGAATGTTGTGTGCGCCTCCTTTGGAACGCCGTCTGCCCACGAGCACCCTACCGCAGCCGTAGCAAAGAGCTCACACAGGGTCAGTATTTGGCACTCCTTCGCATAGACCTCGTTCAACATCCTTCTTGTTTCAACTTCCTCCGCAAAATATAGGTGTTGCAGGGCAGATTGACACACAAAGAAGCCATCGATCGCTAAGCTTGTGGTAGAATATGGCGGTAGTTGACCGGAATGCGAGGATGCTGAAGATTGATTTGCCGTGGCAAGAAACTTTCCTGATCCATCGTTAAGATGCGTTTGCTGTTTTGGTTTCGGTAGGAGCCGTGCCAATGCTTCCGATAACGATATTTCGGAGGAATCCACGAGAGGGCTTTGTACCTGCCTGGAACAGGGATTTGTAAGATACTGGGCGAAGAGTGGATCGCCGCCGGACATCTCACCTAATGCTAAAGAGGAGGGAATTGGTGTAGAGGAGTGTTGCGTCCTTTTTTTAAGGGAAAAAAAAAAAGATATCGAGGGGAGGGGGGTCTGTATGAATTTGAAGAGTAGGAAGAGGGGGCTTATAGGTGGAAATCTTATCCGGAGAGGTCTTGCAGAGGAGGGTCACGTCATAACGGACCATTGTCTGTTTCACAGATTTTTGTGCGCCAGCCTTCTTCTCTGGTTCGAAATGGGCCAGTGAGGGATGATGTTCTGCTCGGCTGCCGAGTTGAAGTCGGGCACCCTCGCAGTACTTGTACTCTTACCGGTTCTCGAGTAGTGATCGTCTGACTAATACGATAACAAGCCCATGAAGGGCGACACAGTTAATAATCACCCACGACATTGCATACCGCAAAAACTGGGCAAATTCGCTAAGTCCGTCCCAGGATCTGTTAGCTCCGGGTCAGTAGGAATACTGCTTGGCATCTGCTTGGCAGAGTGATGTTGCATGAAGGGACTTTAACGATAAAGTATTGGGAGAGAAATGAAAATTGGATTTCCACTGACCTTGTTACAATCCCTAACCAGTGTTAGTTCTCAGCAACGGGTAGACAATACTTCTCTTGTTCTCTCTCGACGATAGCTCTTAGGCCTATGCCTACGATAAGGTGGGAGAGACTCTTGTGTCTCAGATCCTTATCGCCTATCGTACTCTTTCTTCAACTCGACTCTTATAGTAGAGTCCTCGTCTCGTGTGTAGGTATTCGTAAAGATCATAAAGGTTTTATATTCGTAAAAGCATAAAGTACTAAGTAAGGAAATAATTTAAAACGAAGCGTGAAGAGCCTATCTCCTCGGCCTTCTTTTTTTCTCTTTTTTTTTATCATCAATTTTATTCTGTGTTTAAGGTACCCCGTCGGCATACAGCACTAGCTATGGCAGACACATAAACCTCCCCCCCTATGCCAGCCTGAAACAGCCAGAAGAAAAACCGTCAACAAACCCGAACAGAAGGGCACACAGGCAGACAGGACTGAAACCCCCGGAACATGAAACCCCTTGCCCAAACCCCGTACAGTCGAAAAAGCTCCCCCGCCCCGCAACTTGTAGTATACACAAACGGTAAAGACTGTAAAGGAAAGCCACCCAAGCCCATCAGAACAAAAGAAACCCTACTTCCCGACAGTGGTCCAACCCCTTAGCGAGAGCCACCCTAAACGGTCTTAACCCGGCTGATCAGTGCCACCTACAACGAAAGATTATCTGCGGCTAAGGGATATACCCGGCAAAGTGGAAGGGGAACCGAGGAGAGAAAAACCCAGGCCGAGGAAAGCGAAACCCATGGCAGGGCACAGGGACTAGTGCCATCCAGGCCGAGAAGTCCGGCAGAGACACCTGAAGGGCGTCGAGGTAAGGTAGTCTAGCAGTAGGGTACAAGCCGAGCCCGGGTGTAGCAGTAGGGTGCAAGCCAATCCAACTGTCAGGTCAGGAAGGAAACAGAATGCGACTGTGTCGACTCTCGGAAATCGAGTTCCTGTCTTTCTAGGCGGTCCCCAGAGGCGGAAGGCAAGTGATCTTACCGTGTCTCTCATGTAGTCCCTTGTTGTATGAGAGATAGCGTCACTTAGTGGATGGGATACCACCGCTTAAGCCGACCGTGTGGAGGAGCGAGATCGACCCGCGGGCCTGTTGAGCAGTTCCCGCATACCGCAAACCGTGTTCCCAGCCGTCAGAAGCATGGGAAGCATGGGAAGTGAATGGTCGCCGACCGTGTGGAGGGGCCTCGCTAAGCGAGGAGAAAGGCGGGGACAGGCAGCGTGAAAGGCATACCGGGGCCCAGAGGAAGGAAAGCCTCGACGCGTAAAAAGGCAGAGGAGGACAGTGGGAGGGGATGTGGATGGCCGTCACTCTTAGGCCAAAGCCATCGTGGGAGGAGAGGGGGGGGGTGGATGGTTCGTGAGATCCCAAGCGTTGAGGGTTGATTTCAAGCGTGAGGAAAATAGAGGAGACGGAGGATGGCCTGTCTCCTCGGCCTTTTTTTCTTTTTTTTCTTTTTTTATCATCATGTATTCATTGTTTACGGTACAAGAACTTGCATGCAGCGCTAGCTATGGCATAAACAAAGCCTCAATCTCAAACACGCAAACACAAAAGAAAAGCCCACACCACAATATAAAATCCTCCTAGACGTGTCCAATAGCCGACACAAAATCCCTAAGGAACTAAAGTAGAAAAGTACAAAAATCATAACGTGAAATAAAACTCAACAGAGAAACTCAAAACATAGGAGACATCAGGTGAGCCGAAAGCATAGAGCGGGTATTGCAACTCAGGGCCTGAAGCCATGAATCGGAAGCCCCGTGTCGTGGTGAGCGTTAGTTGAGGAGGTGTCCCAGTCTGCGGGCGGCATGCCAGGAGGAAAGCCAGTGGCGGTCACATTGAGGTACCTCGCCAAGGAGTGCAGGGAGTCTGAGGTTGACCATAGTGGGCTGTCTCTGCCAAAGTCCGTGAGCCCCCGGAGGTGGCGCTTATGAGGTTCCTTGCGAGACTCGCAGTGTAGGATGGCATGAGCGAAGTCCTCCTCATCCTCCTCGCAGTAGGGGCAAAGAGGGGAGGGGTCTTTGGTGAACCATGAGGGGTGGGCAGCGAGGTAACTCTTACCAGAGTGCATTTGGTGGATCCTACCCGNTTGGTGGATCCTTCCCGCAGTGAATCTCCCTAGCCCCATGAAAGGGTGGGGCTTGAGGGAAACGGCGAAGGGGTAGTAGGGGGGGGGGGAACTGGGTGGCCCAATCCTTGGCGAAAGCGTTTCGTAGCTGCAACTTGATCGACTGGTAGGACGGGATCCCCTCTCCCAAGGGGAGCTGTTCAGGAGAGAGGAGGTCGGGCGAGGCCACAGGGACGGGGCCTGAGGCATCGATAAACTGAAGGGTGCGGTGAGCGATAGCGTTGAGCGGGAGGTGTTTGCGTATGGGAGGGCAGGGGGGAGCCGATTTCCAGAGTAGCGGAGCATAAACAGACGACAGGCCTCTAGTGAAGTGACGATGGTCTTCCTGCGCCCGGAAAGGGGAGGAGGTGGGAGAGGATGGGTGCAGTCTGGCAGTTGCCAGGTTGGCCTCGGGGGGGAGGCACACCAGGCGGATAGCAGCTAGCCTCTGGCGGTGGAGAACTAAAAGCGGGAGAAGGGGGAGAGCCGATTCGCATGCCAGGATGCCTACTGGGGTTGATGAGAAGCAGTTTGTCACCCACCTCTGGACAGACCTCCAAAAGACGGACATCCTATCCAAAAGGGTGAGGCTCGGAGAGAAGAGGTCCGCCCCATAGAGGAGGATCGGGGAGATGAGGGAGGATGCTAGCCAGTGGCAGAGGAAGGGAGGGGAGGCCTTTACCAGGCCTGGACATTCTTTTAATTGTCGCAAAGGCCCCCTGGGCTAGTGTGAGTCTTCTGGAGAAGTGTGAAGTGGTGCCTTTGGTGCAAGAGGTGGAGGAGGGTTCGAACCAGTACCCAAGCCATCGGATTAATTTGGAGGAGCGAAAGAGGTTCCCGTCCAGGAGGACCGGGATGGGGGGGGGAGGAACTTTCTGCGCGGGGGTAGTCCAATGCATGAGGTCTGTCTTCAGGAACGAGAAGGACACACCTAACCTGGAAGCCTTTACCGCGAGTACACGGGTGATGCCTTGCAGCCACTGGACATTCCGGCGGTACGAGCTGGAGGCAACGGTGACCCCGAAGTCGTCCACGTAAGAGAGGATAAGGCCCAGAGGAATTGAGGAATGAAGGGATGACACGTAGATGACGAATAGAAGGGGGGAAATCAAGGAGCCCTGGGGCGTGCCGACCGAGACTGGGGAGAAGACCTGGGGGGCCCCCTGGGAAACCAGGCGGCAGGAGCGGCAGTGGAGGAAGGATCTTATCCACGAGACGATGAAGGGATTGACTGCCTTGTTGGCAAGTCTGTCGCATAGCAGACGGGCCGAAACGTTGTCGAATCCACCCTTGATGTCAAGGAAAAGAGTCGAGACCTTGAGTTTGGGGCGCATAAAAAGCTGAACCTCGTGAGCGAGGGTAGCAGCCACGTCGAAGGTACTCAGACCGGGGAGGAAGCCAGTTTGGTGGGGGGACAGGAGGCCCAAAAAGCGGGCAAGAGCTGAGAGGCAAGGCGCCATGACCCTTTCAAGGATCTTGGCGACCGTCTCCAGCAGGACGATGATGCGGAATGAGGCTGGCGTCTTGTAGGAGGGTTTTCCTAGCTTGTCAAGCACAATGCAGTTGGCCATTTTAAGGGCGGGAGGGTGGTGTCCGTACCGGACGAGAGGGCCGAGGATAGACGTCAGGATGTTGGGGTTTGGCGAGTGGACCCTCTTCCAGATGTAGTAGGGGATCTGGTTTGGGCCGGGGGCGGAGGACGAAGAGGAGCTTCGCAGGGCAGCTGTGATTTCCTCCTGCCTATCTCCGCGGCCTTTTTTTTTTTTCCTTTTTTTTTTTTTTTTTTTTTTTATCATCAATTTTATTCTGTGTTTAAGGTACACCGTCCGCATGCAGCGCTTGCTATGGCCGACACATAAACCTCCCCCCCCACGCCAGCCCGAAACAGCCAGAAGAAAAACCGTCAACAAAACCGAACAGAAAGGCGCACTGGCAGACAGGACCGAAACCCGGGGAACATGACACCCCCCACCCGACCCTGCGCAGTCGAAAAAACTCCCCCGCCCCGCAACTTGTGGTGTACACAAACGGTAAAGACTGTAAAGAAAAGCCACCCAAGCCCATCAAAACAAAAGAAACCCCACTACCCGACAGTGGTCCAAACCCAACAACAAGAGCCACCCCAAACAGTCTTAACCCGACCGATCAGTACCACCTACGACAATAAACGTCTACGGCTAAGGGCAAGCCCGGCAAAGTGGAAGGGAAACCGAAAAGAAATAAACCCAAGCCGCGGAGGATGAAACCCGTGGCAGGCCACAGGGACTAATGCCATCCAGACCGAGAAGCCTGGGGGAGACCCCCAAAGGGCGTCGAGGTAAGACAGTGTAGCAGTAGGGTGCAAGCCGAGTAAGGGTGCAGCAGTAGGGTGCAAGCCGATCCAACCGTCGGGTCAGGACGGAAACCAAACGCGACCGTGTCAACTAGCGGAAATCGTGTTCGTGTCTTACTGGGCGGTCCCCAGAGGCGGAGGGCAAGCGATCTTGCCGCGTCTCTCATGTAGTCCCTTGTTCTATGAGAGATAGCGTCACTTAGTGGATGGGATACCACCACTTAAGCCGACTGTGGGGAGGAGCGAGATCAACCCGAGGGCCTATTGAAGAGTTCCCGCGTACCGCAAACCGTGTTCCCAGCCGTCTGAAGCATGGGAAGCGAGCGGTCGCCGACCGTGTGGAGGGGCCTCGCTAAGCGAGGA
>JACCEG010000085.1:281338-292561 GCA_014065205.1 Tuber brumale | reverse complement strand
AAGCAATTATTAAGGCTGATGGATGGTATACTAAGTACTGATTACTGCTATGTATTTATATTATTTTTTATTATTTTTGTTGGTTGATGTTGAGGTGGTTGAATGTATGAGGGTTGCCATCACCGGGCAAATTGTGTGTCCGTTGTCGTTGTCGTTCTCCGCTTAATTTTGTCCACGCACAATAGGTCAGTTCATTGGCACCAACTGCGATGACGATTGGGTATTCAGTGTCTTGACGGAACTGGAATGGAAACGGGAACCCCCTTTGGCTGGGGTGTATTGGGTACCGACCACGACGGGGATCGTGTAGTCGGTGTGCAACTACGGGAGTCGAAACTCAAAATGATCAAAGCGGCGTGAAGCAAGTCTCTCCTTTCAGGATCAATGCAAGTAGGCTCTAAGTGAAGGGACCCCACGAGAGACTTACGAGCTCGAACACAAGAATCAATATATGGAGAGTCTTGACCGAAAGAGAGGATAGTTAACTTGCCCACATGGCTCGGGAGCCAACAGTACGAAGTTCCTCGAGTCACCTGGTGGTGGCCTGCTACCCGTGTGCAAGCAAGTTACTATACCGAAGAAGTTGGGACATAGCAATGCAAGATCTACCTCATAAGAATACACGACAGGAGGACAACCGACGCGGGCCGTTCCACCTACCACACGAGTCTGAGTCGTATTATACGTATGTACTATCTTGCCTTCTGGCCAGAGTGTGGTATAGGGATGTACCGCTTTGGTGCGCAAGGCCCCTCTGAAGGAGCTGGACGGATAACCGAAATCCTAAGGGAAAGGACACGGTGAAAGCGGGAACCCCACACCAGGGGGGTAAAATGGCTAATAAGCGCCCGAAAATCTGCTATCAGCCTAGGTCTGGCATGTCGAGAGAAGGCATCCAGCCTGAAAACTGGTCGTACGCAATAGCGTATCGGTGAAACGCCGCGTTAGTATATAGACCCAGATTGTTAGAGCTAAAGAGTTACTAGTTTGTCTGAGGAGACCTCAATGGTCGAAACTACGCGGGCGTAGTAACAAACATTTTGTTACCTACACCCAATAAACAACGATGCCTAAACGAAAAAACCTAGAAAGTCTTATCCGCGCCAAGCGCGTCGAACTAGACGCTCCAAAACCAAAGCGATACAACTGTCCGGAGGGGATCGCTTACCTCCATATACACGATAAGCGATACAAAGTTAAAGTCTTATTAGACTCGGGATCCAACGTATTCCTTACAAATAAAGACCTAGTTGAAGACCTTCGCGTTCCCTCGGTAGAACGCGACCACGCAGTTGATATCTTAGGCTTTGACGGATCGTCAGCCGCTTCTGGAGGGAAGTGTTACACTCTCCCAATAAAAATGGAAATAGGAAAAATCCTACACTTCTCTGAAGTGTCTTGTTAAGTGGCTAAAGCAGGTCACTACGGAATGATAATTCCTTTTGGTTGGTGGCATCGTGAACACCCAGTGTCACACATAGAAGATGCAGAAAATTGGACCTTCTCCGCAAAAAGTTGCGAAAACTTTGTGGAAGAAGATGAAGGAATAGCGGATATGTTCAAATATGACGAATCTGTCGCTTGGGATCCTAATGCCTGCCGCATCGGAAGAATCGGAGCCATCGAGAATACGGTGGAGCGCGAATCACTAGCGAAAGAATACGGGAATTACAAACATTTGTTTGAGGCCCAGACGGCAGAAAAATTAGCTCCAAGACGAACATTCGACCATGAAATCAAACTGATTCCAGGTTCAACCCCCCCCTGGGGGCCGATATATCCACTGTCCGAAAAACAGCTTAAGGCTTTACGAGAATATTTGGAAACAATGATCAAACAAGGAAAAATCACACGGAGTCAATCACCAGCAGGCGCACCTATATTATTCGTACCTAAACCAGATGGTAGACTACGTCTAGTTGTGGATNACAAGGAAAAATCACACGGAGTCAATCACCAGCAGGCGCACCTATATTATTCGTACCTAAACCAGATGGTAGACTACGTCTAGTTGTGGATTATCGAAATCTAAATAAAATTACTATCCTCCACAAACATCCCCTTCCACTAATGTCCGAACTCAGAGATAGAGTAGCCGGCGCAAAGATCTTCACCAAGTTAGACCTTAAGGACGGCTGCCACCTGATTGGGATAAAAGGGGGAGATGAATGGAAGACAGCGTTCCGTACGAGATACGGACACTACGAATATAAGGTTATGCCTTTTGGATTGGTCAACGCTCCGGCAACCTTCCAAGATATGATGAACCAAGTTCTCCAGGAATACTTGGACGTCGGAGTCGTGTGTTACCTTGATGATATTCTCATCTACTCCCAGGATGAAAAGGAACATATCGAAGCTGTCAAGAAAGTGTTACAAAGTCTATCAGACTTTCAGTTAGCGGTATCGCTAAAGAAATCGACTTTTCATGCCACGGAGGTGGAATTCCTCGGCTATATGGTGGCGGTCGATGGGGTGTCTATGAGCACCCGACAGGTGGAATCCATAATGGTTTGGAAAGCACCTAAGTCGGTCAGAGAAGTACAAGTCTTTATGGGGTTTGCTAACTTCTACCGACAATTTATAAAGAACTTCTCGGGTATTTGCAAGCCAATAACCGAGACATTACAAGGAAATGCGAAGAATTTTAAATGGGGAATTGAACAGGACACTGCGTTCGAAGAACTAAAGCACCGGTTCACCACAGCCCCCATACTACACCACTTTTTCCCAGAAAGAGAGACGGTGGTAGAGACAGATGCTAGCGATTTTGCACTCCGCTGCGTCCTTTCTCAGTACTTTGAGAAAAGATTACATCCAGTAGCTTTCCATTCAAGAAAATTAAACTCGGCAGAGCGCAATTATGAAATTCATGACAAAGAACTTCTCGCAATCCTGAAAGCCTTTAAGGAATGGAGACACTACTTGATCGGGACAGAAAAACCGATCACAGTCTTTACCGACCATCAGAACCTACAATACTTCCTCACGTCTAAAGTCTAGAGTGGCCGTCAGATCGAATGGGCTCAGAAGTTGGTAGAATACAATTTCCGCATTGTATACCGACCAGGCACGAAGGGCGGAAAGCCTGACGCATTAAGCCGATGGCCGGAGTACCGTCCTGAGGAGGGAGCTACACATCGCGAACAGAAAATTTTAAAAGAAGAAAGTTTCTTGGTATCGTTAGTAGCGAGGGTAGGCGATGAAGGAGGGGACTGGGATGGAGACAAGGATTTGGATTTGGAACCTCGAAGAGGTGGAAAGGAACCCGTAATTAGGGTCAAGAGATTGAGCAAAAAGGCATACTTGCCAACAAAAGGCTCACGAATGGCGGCAGGACATGACCTGTACCCCATAGAAGATGACATTGTCCCGAAATATGGACAAGCACTAATAAGGACGGGTATAGCCGTAGGGCTACCCGAAGGAACTTATGGAAGAGTTGCCCCAAGAAGTGGATTAGCGGTCCGCAGCGGAATCTCTACCGGCGCAGGAGTAATCGATGCTGATTACACCGGCGAACTCAAAGTCGTACTTTTCAACCATAAAGATGTGGACTGCCAAATAAGAATGGGCGATCGCATAGCCCAGTTAGTAGTAGAAAAGGTCAACACCTCGGACATGATGGAAGTTGACGACTTGGAAGAAACGGAACGAGGAACCGCGGGATTCGGAAGTACCGATATAGCGACAAGGTCCTTGATCGTCAAGGAACAGGAACCTAGCATCAGCTATCTACAGGCATCGGCTAAAGACAACGAACATTGGTACGATATCTCAGAAGTACCCGAAAAGGTTCTTATGTCAAATGCTATTATCCTGCAGAAAGGTATGAAGCAATTCAATCCTGAATTCCTAAGCGAGATACAGGCAGCTATTGGAACAGATACAACGTGGAGGCAACGGAGGGAAGAGCTCATTAAGCTACGAGACGAAGGAAAGGATTTTCCCAAAGATTGGACATTGACCAACGATCTACTATATTATAAGCAAAGACTATTTGTACCCGACAGTCAGGCTCTATATACCAAGATTGCAGAAGGATGTCACGATGCAAAAGTTGCAGGACATTTCGGTCAAGAAAAAACTTTGGAAATAATCATGAGAGACTTCTACTGGAAAGGACTTGCGGCATGGGTCAACGACTACGTACGATCCTGCGATGAATGCCAACATAACAAATCGCCTAGACACGCTAAGTACGGATTGCTGCAACCATTGCAAATACCCTACGCAGCATGGGCGTCCATCTCAGTGGACTTCATTACACAACTACCAGAGTCGCAAGGATGCACTCAGATAATGGTAGTAGTTGATCGATTCACAAAGATGGCACATTTCATCGGGCTTCAAACCTCGGCTACGGCCAAGGATGTCGCAAACGCTTTCCTAAAAGAAGTATGGAGGCTGCACGGCCTACCAACCGAAATCGTCTCGGACATGGACTCAAAGTTTGCAGGAGAATTCTGGGAATCCCTTTGCAAAGCGCTGGAAATTAAGCGAAGAATGTCGACGGCATACCACCCTCAAACTGACGGACAAACTGAACGTACCAACCAAGTGCTGGAAGGATACCTTCGAAGTTTTGTCAATTACGATCAGGATGATTGGTATCAGCTGCTACCGCTAGCTGAACACGCTTACAACAACTCCGCAACTAACGCTCACGGGATGTCACCATTCTATGCAAACTACGGATTCCATCCACAGACAGAGTGGATGAAGGAGCGCGAAGCTCAAAATCCAGGAGCAACACTTTATGCAAACTGGATTAAGACGATACATGAACAAGCGAGAGGGTCACTAGAAAAGACACGAGAAGGGATGTCGAAATATTATGACCGGAAAGCTCGACAACAGCCGGACTTCAAAATCGGGGACAAAGTAATGTTAAACGCCAAAAACATTCGCACCCGACGGAAATCTAAAAAGCTAAGTCCAAAGCTATACGGCCCTTTCCAAATTATGGAAAGACGCGGATCCAGAGCATTCAAGCTCAACATATCCGATCGATGGAACATTCATCCCGTATTCCATGTCGCACTATTGGAACCCTACCGCGAGTCAGTTCATGGTAATCGCCAGCAACCCCCTAGAGAACCGGAGGATATTGACGGTGATCTGCAATGGGAGGTTGAAAAAATCGTAAGAAGCGAGATTCGTTCTTACAGGAAACGAGTACGCGGCCGCTACCAAGAGAAGCGGGAACTGTGGTACTTCGTTAAATGGCAAGGGTGTTCGGAAGATGAGAACACATGGGAGCCTGCCACCGGTATGGAAAATGCGGAGGAAGTTGTGGAGAATTTTCATAATGAAAATCCGGACATGCCAGGAAGGGCAGAAGTAAGATAGTGAGGAAAAGGTTTTCCTACCGTGGCCAAGTAAACGCGGAAGGTTTTTTACCCTGACCACACTGAGTCTTAAAATGTATTTAGAAGAAATTATAAAATGGTTATAAAGGCATTCGAGGCGAAGCCTGGAAGGAGGGAGCTCATGTTAGGCATATGGAAATCCGAGACATGTGCACAGACCCACGGTAGGGTAACTGCGCACAGACCCTCAATTTACCGGAGTGCCAACATCCCCCTCCGGCCCCCTTTTGGAGCCCGCACGTTCATAGCTCAATGGAAGTATCACGTGACATATACCAAGAGGTCACGTGTTCAATCCCCACCGTCGTCAAAGTTATTTTGGTATGAGATATTTTCTACCAACCGGACATACATGTTCGGAGCTCCCTGCACAACGGGACAAGACCTCCGACCGAGGGATTTTCTACCAATACCACAGAAGGGACTCTGGCTAGAACGTAGGAAGTCATCTGAGAGAAATTGGTAGGTTGGTTGTTGAGTAATTAAGAACTGAAGACGGAGACCCCAGTACCCATATGGAAGTTGCAGTTGATGATACAACGGACAGACCGATGACACCCTACCTACTGAGATCAGCTGTATGTTGGTTGGTCCTGGTGACGGGACGCCTCTGCGGAGGCTGGCGGACCAAGGGGAAGCACGCTCAGTACAAGGCCATAGCTGGAGAAGAGTCCATAAGATGTTGGCGCGTCGGACTCGTACTCGCATGAAGCATAGGCAGCCCGTGGCGAACTTGATCACTTCGTGAACGGAAGAGATTACTGGAACGATAGCAATTAAGTCTAGAGTATCCGGCATAGTCTATACGAGCTAAAGATCGGAAGCTCCTAATAGGAAGCTGCGACTAAGCCGTAGAGTGGTGTGCTCATTCTCAGGGTCAAACAGTGTTCGCACTTAAGTTGAACTCATGAAGAAAGCGAGTGGTACATAGTTAGTAGGAGGATTAGAAGTACCAACTAGCTACTATAAGTAAGATCGACTCAGTCCGAGTTGGTGAGAGATCATCAAGCAACGGAGAAGAGATCTTATCAATATAATATTGTTTTACGCTATAAATCTTTACCTTACTTATTTTATCGAGACGAGCCTTCCTCGACAGATTCTCCAATCGAAGATTTTGGGCCTACGTCCCTCAGTATATACTTGAGTTTGGCGTCCGCCTAACATTTATTCATTTCCACCTCGCGGTCGACAGTGGGTTTGAAACTTCCCTCGCAGGGCTGCGATGCCGGTCTGAACGTCCCGTCTGTATTCTGTGGGATTGTATTTTCCTTTGTTCTGCCCCGTCTTGCCCTCTTTAGGTTTCTTAAAATTGCCAGTCGAGTTTCCTTCTCGATCGCCCAAGCTGCCAATTCTTCGACAGTGTTGGTTGTAGAGTCATAATGCTCAAATTCTGTTTGTAGCTTTTCTGACATGCCCGCGTATAGGTATTGTGATGCCATTGCATCGTGCAACAGTGCTTCTGTTTGGTGGAGCCTGAACTCATTCCAGTATTCCATCATGGATCGGAACCCTTGCTCCATGTTCATTATATGGATCTTAGCTGTGCCCTTTAGATCCACCTCTCCGAATTGCTTTTTTGATGGCTTCTTTGTAGTCATTCCAACTCCTCAATTCTGTTAGTTTGTTGCCTTCCATGTATGGCATCAGCTATTTACTTGTGTCGCCTCGTAACAGACTTGACACGTAGATGATTTTTTCCGCGTCATGTCCATCTTGCCAGTCCGTAGCCCGAAAGTAGATCGTTAACTCAGCCAGCCAATTTCTGAGTTCATACCTATTTCCTCGGTATGTTTGTAGTTCCTTGACCTTGGGTCAGTGTTGTCCCATCATTCGGAGTATTTGTTCCATTTGTTCTCAGCTGAGCTCTGGAGCTGGGCCTGGCTCAGGGCCTGCTCCTTCTCCACCTGCCAATCCCGGTAGCACCTTTCTTTTGTCTTCTTCTTCTTTGGAGCTGGATTCCTCGTGGACTGATTGTTCTTCCGGTGTTATCGGACTTCGTGTTCTACCTAATTGCGATACTATTCGTTGTAATTCGTCTGCTACTTCAGGTAGCTCGAGTAACTGATTTTCGAAAGGTGTAGTACATCTTGATATTGTCTAAGCATCGCTATAAGTGACGCTTTGTAATGTTACAATCCTTAACTAGCGTCAGTTCTCCACAATGGGTAGGCAATACTTTTCTTATTCTCTCTCGACGATAGCTCTTATGTCTATGCCTACGATAAGGTGGAAGAGACTCTCGTGTCTCTAAACCTTATTACCTATCGTGCTCTTTCTTCAACTAGACTCTTATAGTAGAGTCCTTATCTCGTGTGTAGGTATTTGTAAAGAGCGTAATGGTTTTATATTTGTAAAAGTATAAAGTACTAAGGAAGGAAATAACTTAAAGCGAAGCGTGAAGAGCCTATCTCCTTGGCCTTTTTTTATTTTTATTTTTATTTTTATTTTTATTTTATCTTCATGTATTGGTTGTTATTTAGGGTACAAGAACTTGCATAAAGCGCTAGCTATGGCATAAACAATCCCAATTCCTCCTTCCAACTGGCCCAACCGTATCCCCAGGACCCTCTGGTATGGGCCTAACTGCACATCTCGCCCCAAAGAAAAACCCGTCCCTACCTGGCAAGCGAACTCAGAGAATAGGAGAAGCCTAACTAAGAAGAAAGCAGGAAAACATAGGAAGGTAACCGCCCAGAACATCTCAAGAAAAAAAAACAAAAGAAAAACCGCACCGAAGATCCCACAACAACCATGCCAGGTATACGTGCTGGCAGCAGAAAATGTAGAAGTTATCCCGGAACGCGACGTAACCGCGAAAATGGGCCACATGTTGTAAGGTTCTGCCTTCGGATCCTCTGAATGGGGAATGACAGGTCATCATCCATATGTCGTAGAGTCTCGGATACCGGTCGTCCCGGTATTCGCTAAGTCTGTGGTTAGTCGTTCGTCGTCTGATAGTGGATCCTCTCTGGCGTACCGTTTTGGTATTGGTAGAATAGTCTTGGGCCCAAAGGCCCATCCCTTAAGCGTAGCAGAGTTACTTAAGTGATTGCGTGAAGAGCTAACTACAATGTCCTCTCGTCTTCCTTATATAGTCCTCTTCACCGCCCATCGTGACTCATACCTCTTATCACGTGAAGTAGTCATATGACCTAGTGGTCATATGAGCGAAACCCGTGACCTTCAAGTAAGGTCATGTGCGAAAACCACATGACCTCTAAATAGGTCATGTGCGTGAGATACATATCTTCCTGCACAGCCCCCTTGGTCGTGTGCGCTGCCCCCATGACCTCTCAATAGGTCATGTGCGTGAAAGTAAATCAATCGCAATATAACAATCATATAACAAATGAAACCCTATGACTTATAACCGTGAGTCATAGTGCTAAACCAATCTGCCTTGCCATTTGCCTTGCTAAGTCAGTCTAGAATCGTGACACATGTGGGGGGGAGGCAGGCAAGGGTGGTGCAGTAGGGTGCAAGACGAGGCAGGATGTAGCAGTAGGGTGCAAGCCGATCCAACGGACAGAACAGGCCGGAAACCGAACGCGACCGTGTCAACTCTCGGTAATCGTGTTCGTGGCTGACTAGGCGGTCCCCAGTGGTAGAAGGCAAGCGTCTTACCGCGTCTCTCACGTAGTCCCTTGTTCTCAGAGAGATAGCGTCATTTAGTGGATGGGATACCATCGCTTAAACCGACCGTAGGGAGGAGCGAGATCATCCCGTGGGCCTGCTGAAGAGTTCACGCGTACCGCAAACCGTGTTCTCAGCCGTCTGAAGCATGGGAAGTGAACGGCCGCCGACTGTGTGGAGGGGCCTCGCTAAGCGAGGAGAGAGGCGGGGACGGGCAGCGTGAGAGGCGTACCAGCACCCAGAGGAAGGAAAGCCCTGACATCATGAGAAAGCAGAAGAGGGCAGTGAGGGGAGGGGGGAAATGGCCATCACTCCTAGGCCGAAGCCATCGTGGGAGGAGAGGGGGGGTGGATGGTTCGTGAACTCCAAGTGTTGAGGGTTGATTTCAAGGGCAAGGAAAATAGAGGAGGCGGAGGATGGCCTATCTCCTTGGCCTTTTTTTTCTTCTTTTTTTCTTTCTTTTTTTCTTTTTTTTTCTTTTTATCATCATGTATTCGTTGTTATTTAGGGTACAATAACTTGCATGCAGCGCTAGCGGTAGCATAAACAATCCCCATTCCTCCCCCCGCCCGGCCCGACCGTATCTCCAAGACCCTCTGGTATGGGCCTAACCGCACATCTCGCCCCAAAGAAAAACCCGTCCTTACCTCGCAAGCGAACTCAGAGAATAGGAGAAGCCTAACTAAGAAGAAAGCAGGAAAACATAAGAAGGTAACCACTTGGGACATCTCAAAAAAGAACAAAAGAAAACTCGCACCAGGGTGAGTCCCACAACAACCCAGCCAGAGATACGCGCTGGCAGCAGAAAACCGTAGAAGTTATCCCAGAACGCGACGTAACCGAGAAAGGGAGCCACCTGTGGGCTGCCGCGGGAGAGGGTGGAGCAGTAGGGTGCTAGCCGAGGGAGGGTGTAGCAGTAGTGTGCCAGCCAATCCAACCGCCAGAATGGGCCAGAAACAGAACGCGACCGTGTCGACTATCGGTAATCGTGTTCGTGTCTTGCTAGGCGGTCTCCAACAAGCGTAGTCCCAACTTGAACCGTAAGACTAGGAGGGTATGGCCAAATCTCCAAGCGAGACAGGCCCCGAAGTTACTAGCCGAGACGTTCCCCCATGGTGCTCGTGCACACAGGGAGACAGCCGTCCACCCCAGCCAACGCCAAACGGAAACCAAGAAGAGAGGTCCCCAATGAAGGAGAGGAGCGAGGTCAACCATTAGGCCTAAAGAGTAGTCCTCGCGTACAGCAGAAACCGTGTTCCCAGCCGTCTGAAGCATGGGAAGCGAGCGGTCGCCAACCGTGAGGAGGGGCCTCGCTAAGCGAGGAAAGGGGCGAGACCCGGCAGCAGAAAGGCAGTACCGGAACCCAGAGGGAGGACAGCCACGCCGCGTAAAAGAGCAAGCGATGGCAGGGGGAAAAGTGGGCAGGTGGCCGTCACTCCTAGGCCGAAGCCATCGTGGGAGGAGAGGGGGGGTGGATAGTTCGTGAGTACCTAGCGTTGACGGTTGATTTCAATCGCTGGGTGTGTAGAGCAGACGGAGGATGGCCTATCTCCTTGGCCTTTTTTTCCTTTTTTCTCTTTTTTTCATCTTCATGTATTCGTTGTTATTTAGGGTACAAGAACTTGCATGCAGCGCTAGCTATGGCATAAACAATCCCCAGTCCTCCTCCCGCCCGGCCCGACCGTATCTCCAAGACCCTCTGGTATGGGCCTAACCACACATTTTGCCACATTTTGCCACAAAGAAAAACCCAACCCTACCTCGCAAGCGAACTTAGAGAATAGGAGAAGCCTAACTAAGAAGAAAGCAGGAAAACATAAGAAGGTAACCGCCCGTGACATCTCAAAAAGAACAAAAGAAAAATCGCACCCGGGTGAGCCCCACAAACAACCAAGCCAGATATACGCGCTGGCAGCAGAAAACCGTAGAAGTTAACCCGGAACGCGACGTAACCGAGAAAGGGAGCCGCCTGTGGGCTGCGGCGGGAGAGGGTGGAGTAGTAGGGTGCCAGCCGAGGGAGGGTGTAGCAGTAGGGTGCAAGGCAATCCAACCGCCAGAACAGGCCGGAAACCAAACGCGACCGTGTCAACTCTCAGTAATCGTGTTCGTGTCTGCCTAGGCGGTCCCCAGTAGCAGAAGGCAAGCACTTTACCGCGTCTCTCATGTAGTCCCTTGTTCTCAGAGAGATAGCGTCACTTAGTGGATGGGATACCAC
>JACCEG010000085.1:230580-266071 GCA_014065205.1 Tuber brumale | reverse complement strand
GCGAGGACTACTCTTCAGGCCTGATGGTCGACCTCGCTCCTCTCCTTCCTTGGGAACCTCTCTTCTTCGTTTCCGTTTGGCGTTGGCTGTGGTGGACGCCTGTCTCCCTGTGTGCACGTGCACCGTGGGGGAACGCCTCGGCTAGTAACTTCGGGGCCTGTCTCACTTGGAGATTTGGCCATACCCTCCTAGTCTTACGGTTCAAGTTGGACTACTCTTGTTGGAGACCGCCGAGCAAGACACGGACACGATTACCGATAGTGGACACGGTCGCGTTCGGTTTCTGGCCCGTTCTGGCGGTTGCATCGGCAGGCACCCTACCGCTACACCCTCCCTTGGCTGGCATCCTACTGCTCCACCCTCTCTCGGTTACATCGCGTTCCGGGATACCTTCTACGGTTTTCTGCTGCCAGCGCGTATCTCTGGCTTGGTTGTTGTAGGGCTCACCCTGGTGCGATTTTTCATTTGTTCTTTGTGAGATGTCCTGGGCGGTTACCTTCTTATGTTTTCCTGCTTTCTTCTTAGTTAGTCTTCTTCTATTCTCTGAGTTCGCTTGCGAGGTAGGGATGGGTTTTTCTTTGGGGCGAGATGTGCGGTTAGGCCCATACCAGAGGGTCTTGGAGATACGGTTGGGCCGGGCGGGAGGAGGAATGGGGATTGTTTATGCCATAGCTAGCACTGCATGCAGGTTCTTGTACCCTAAATAACAACGAATGCATGATGATAAAAAAAGAAAAAAAAAAGGAAGAAAAAAGGCGAGTAGATAGGCAATCCTGCGTCTCCTCTACACACCCGGCGATTGAAATAAACCCTCAACGCTAGGTACTCACGAACCATCCACCCCTCCTCTCCTCCCACGATGGCTTCGGCCTAGGAGTGACGGCCACCTAGCCCCTTTTTTCCCACTGCCATCGCTTGCTCTTTTACGCGGCATGGCCTTCCTCCCTCTGGGTTCCAGTACTGCCTTTCTGCTGCCCGTTCTCGCCCCTTTCCTCGCTTAGCGAGGGCCCTCCTCACGGTCGGCGACCGCTCGCTTCCCATGCTTCAGACGGCTGGGAACATGGTTTCAGCGGTATGCGTGGAATACTCTTTAGGCCTGATGGTCGACCTCGCTCCTCTACTTCCTTGGGAACCTCTCTTCTTGGTTTCCGTTTGGCGTTGGCTGTGGTGGACGCCTGTCTCCCTGTGTGCATGAGCACCATGGGGGAACGCCTCGGTTAGTAACTTCGGGGCCTGTCTCGCTTGGAGATTTAAGCCATACCCTCCTAGTCTTGGGGTTCAAGTTGGGACTACTCTTGTTGGAGACCGCCTAGCAAGACACGAACACGATTACCAATAGTCGACAGGGTCGCATTCGGTTTCTGGCCCATTCTGGCGGTTGGATCGGCTTGCACCCTACTGCTACACCCTCCCTCGGCTAGCACCCAACTACTCCACCCTCTCCCGCCGCAGCCCACAGGCGGCTCCCTTTCTCGGTTACGTCGCGTTCAGGGATGACTTTTACGGCTTTCTGCTGCCAGCGCGTATCTCTGGCTTGGTTGTTGTGGGGCTCACCCTGGTGCGAGTTTTCCTTTGTTTTTTCTGCGATGTCCCGTGCGGTTACCTTCTTATGTTTTCCTGCTTTCTTCTTAGTTAGGCTTCTCCTATTCTCCGAGTTCGCTTGCGAGGTAGGGACGGGTTTTTCTTGGGGGCGAGATGTGCAGTTAGGCTAATACCAGAGGGTCTTGGAGATACGGTCAGGCTGGGCGCGAGGAGGAATGGGGATTGTTTATGCCATAGCTAGCGCTGCATTCAAGTTCTTGTACCCTAAATAACAACAAATACGTGAAGACAAAAAAAGGAAGAAAAAAAGAAAAAAAGGCGCGTAGATAGGCCATCCTCCGTCTCCTCTACACACCCGGTGATTGAAATCAACCGTTAACGCTAGGTACACACGAACCATCCACCCCCCATCTCCTCCCACGATGGCTTCAGCCTAGGAGTGACGGCCACCTCCCACCTCTTTCCCACTGCCATCGATTGCTCTTTTACGTGGCGTAGCTTTCCTCCCTCTGGGTTCCGGTACTGCCTTTCTGCTACCCGTTCTCGCCCCTTTCCTCCCTTAGCGGGGCCCCTTCTCACGGTCGGCGGCCGCTCGCTTCCTATGCTTCAGACAGCTGGGAACACTGTTTCTGCGGTACGTGGGGACTACTCTCTAGGCCTGATGGTCGACCTCGCTTCTCTCCTTCCATGGGGACCTCTCTTCCTTGTTTCCGTTTGGTGTTGGCTGAGGTGGACGCCTGTCTCCCTGTGTGCACGCGCACAGCGGGGGAACGCCTCGGCTAGTAACTTCGGGGCCTGTCTCGCTTGGAGATTTAGCCATACCCTCCTAGTCTTAAGGTTCAAGTTGGGACTACTCTTGTTGGAGACGGCCTAGCAAGACATGAACACGATTTCCGATAGTCGACAGGGTCGCGTTCGGTTTCTGGCCAGTTCTGCCGGTTGGATAGGCTTGCACCCTACTGCTACACCCTCCCTTGGCTAGCACCCTACGGCTCTACCCTCTCCCGCCGCAGCCCACAGGCAGCTCCATTTCTCGGTTACGTCGCGTTCCGCGATAACTTCTACGGTTTTCTGCTGCCAGCGCGTATCTCTGGCTTGGTTGTTGTGGGGCTCACCCTGGTGCAAGTTCTTCTTCTTTTTTTTTTCTTTTTTTTGAGATGTCCCAGGCGCTTACCTTCTTATGTTTTCCTGCTTTCTTCTTAGTTAGGCTTCTCCTATTCTCTGAGTTCGCTTGCAAGGTGGGGTCGGGTTTTTCTTTGGGGCGAGATGTGCGCTCAGGCCCGTACCCAAGGGTCTTGGAGATACGGTCGGGCCGGGCGGGAGGAGGAATGGGGATTGTTTATGCCATAGCTAGCGCTGCATGCAAGTTCTTGTACCCTAAATAACAACAAATACATGATGATAAAANGAGGAGGAATGGGGATTGTTTATGCCATAGCTAGCGCTGCATGCAAGTTCTTGTACCCTAAATAACAACAAATACATGATGATAAAAAAAAGAAAAAGAAAAAAAAAAAGAGGCGAGTAGATAGGCATCCTCCGTCTCCTCTATTTTACTCAAGCTTGAAATCAACCCTTAACGCTTGGAGTTCACGAACCATCCACCCCCCCTCTCCTCTCACAATGGCTTCGGCCTAGGAGTGGCGGCCATTTGCCCCCTCCCCTCACCGCCCTCTTCTGCTTTCTCAAGATGTCAGGGCTTTCCTTCCTCTGGGTACCGGTACGCCTCTCGCCCTGCCCATCCCCGCCTCTCTCCTCGTTTAGCGAGGCCCCTCCACACGGTCGGCGACCGTTGGCTTTTCATGCTTGAGACAAATGGGAACACGGTTTGCGGTACGCGGGAACTCCTCAACAGGCCCAGAGGCCGATCTCGCTCCTCCCCACGGTTGGTTTTAGTGGTGGTATCCCATCCACTAAGTGACGCTATCTCTCTGAGAACAAGGGACTACATGAGAGTCGCGGTAAGACGCTTGCCTTCCACCACTGGGGACCGCCTAGTCCGACACGAACACGATTAATGAGAGTTGACACGGTCGCGTTCGCTTTCCGGCCTATTCTGTCGGTTGGATCGGCTTGCACCCTACTGCTACAACCCCCCTCGGCTTGCACCCTTCTGCACCACCCTTGCCTGCCTCCCCCCCACAGGTAGCCCATTTTCTCGGTTACGTCGCGTTCCGGGATAACTTCTATGGTTTCTGCTGCAAGCGCGTATACCTGGCATGGTTGTTGTGGGATCCTTGGTGCAGTTTTTATTTTGTTTTTTCTTGCAATGTTCTGGGCGGTTACCTCCCTATGTTTTCCTGCTTTCTTCTTAGTTAGGCTTCTCCTATTCTCTGAGTTCGCTTGCGAGATAGGGATGGGTTTTTCTTTGCGGAGAGATGTGCGGTTAGGCCCATACCAGAGGGTCCTGGGGATACGGTCAGTCCAGTCCGAAGGAGGAATGGGGATTGTTTATGCCATAGCTAGCACTGTATGCAAGTTCTTGTACCCTAAATAACAACGACTACATGAAGATAAAAAAAAAAGAAGAAAAAAACAAAAAGATAGGCCATCCTCCGTCTCCGCTATTTTCCTTGCACTTGAAATCAACTCTCCACGCTTGGAGTTTACGAACCATCCACCCCCCCTCTCCTCCCCTGATGGCTTCGGCCCAGGAGTGACGGCCATTTCCCCCCTCCTTTCACTGCCCTCTTCTGCTCTCTTGAGACGTCAGGGCTTTCCTTCCTCTGGGTGCCAGTACGCCTTTCGCACTGCCTGTTCCTGCCCCCTTCCCCGCTTAGCCAGGCCCTTCCATACAGTCAGCACCCGTTCACTTCCCATGCTTCAGACGGCTGGTCACACAGTTTGCTGTACGCGAGAACTCTTCAACAGGCCCACGGGTCGATCTCGCCTTTTCCCACGGTTGGCTTAAGCGGTGGTATCTCATCTACTCAGTGACGCTATCTCACGGGGAACAGGGGACTACATGAGAGACGTGGTAAAACGCTTGCCTTCTGCCACTGGTGACTGCCTAGTCAGACACGAACATGATTACGGTGAGTTGACATAGTCGTGTTCAGTTTCCACCCTGTTCCGGCGGTTGGATTGGCTTGCACCCTACTGCTACACCCATACTCGCCTTGCAACCTACTGCTCCACCCTCTTTCGCCGTCCCCCACAGGAGGTCCATTTTCTCTGTTGTGTCGCGTTCCAGGATAACTTCTACGGTTTCTGCTGCCAGAGCGTATACCTGGTATGGTTGTTGTGGGATCTACAGTGTAGTTTTTCTTTTGTTTCTTTTCTATGATGTTCCGCGTGGTTACCTTCCAATGTTTTCACGCTTGTCCTTAGTTAGGCTTCGCCTATTCTCTGAGTTCGCTTGTGAGGTAGGGATGGGTTTTTCTTTGGGGCGAGATGTGCAGTAAGGCCCATACCAGAGGGTTCTGAGGATATGGTCGGGCCTAGCGGAAGGAGGAATGGGGATTGTTTATACCATAGCTAGGGCTTCATGCAAGTTCTTGTACCCTTAATAACAATGAATACATGATGATAAAAACAAAAAATAAAAATAAAAATAAAAATAAAAATAAAAGGGCGTGTAGATAGGCCATCCTCCGTCTCCTCTATTTTCCTTGCACTTGAAATCAACCCTCAATGCTTGTGATCTCACAAACCATCCACCTACTCCCTCTCCTCCTACAATGGCTATGGCTTAGGAGTGACGGCCACCCACCTCTCCCCCATTGTCCTGTTTCACTTTTTCACGTGCCGAGGCTTTCCTCTTCCTGGGTTCTGGTATGCTATTCGCACTGCCCGTTCCCGCCCATTTCCTCACTTAGCGAGGCCCCTCTCTATCGTCAATGACCGGTCGCTTCCGATACCTCAGACGGCTGGGAACATGGTTTGCCGTATGCGAGAAATCTCCAACAGGCCCTCGGGTTGATCTCGCCCCTCCTCACGGTTGGCTTAACCGGTGGTATCCCATCCACAAAGTGACTCTATCTCTTGTAGAACAAGGGACTACATGAGAGACGCGGTAAGATCGCTTGCCTTCCGCCCCTGGGGACTGCCTAGAAAGACACGAACACGATTACCGATAGTTGACACGGTCGCATTTGGTTTCCTTCCTGACCTGATAGTTGGATCGGCTTGTACCCTACTGCTACACCCTCGCTTGGCTGGCACCCTACTGCGGCACCGCCTTACCTCGATGCCCTTCGGGCATCTCCACCGGGCTTCACAGTCTGGATGGCCCTAGTCCCTATCCTCTGCGACAGGTTCTGCTTTCCTCAGCTTGGGCTTTTCTCTCCTCAGTTCCCCTTCTACTTCAGCGGGTATATCCCTTAGCTATAGACGTTTTATGTCATAGGTAGTACTGATTCGGCCAGATTAAGACTGTTTTGGGCGGCTCTTGCTATTGGGTTAGACCACTGTCGGGAAGTGGGGTTTCCTTTGTTTTGATGAGCTTGGGTGGCTTTCTTTTACAGTCTTTACCATTTGTGTATACTACAAGTTGCGAGGTGGGAGAGTTTTTTTGGCTGTGCCGGGTTCAGGCAGGGGGTGTCTTGTTTTGAGCATTTTGGCTCTATCTGCCCGAGCGCTTTCCTGTTCATATTCGTTGATGGGTCTTCTTCTGGCTGTTACGGGCTGGCGTAGGGGGCAAGGTCTATATATCCGCCATAGCGAGTGTTGTATGCGGACGGTATACCTTAAAAAGAGAATAAAATTGATGATAAAAAAAGAAAAAAAAAGAAGAAAAAAAGAAAAAGAGGCCAAGTAGATAGGCTCTTCATGCTTCATTCTAAGTTATTTCCTTACTTATTAATTTAAGCTTTTACGAATATAAAACCTTTACGGTCTTTATGAATACCTATACAAGGCACGAGAACTCTACTATAAGAGTCGAGTTGAAGAAAGAGTACGATAGGCAATAAGGATCGGAGACACGAGTGTCTCTCCCACCTTATCATAGGCATAGGCCTAAGAACTATCGTTAAGACAGAACAAGAGAAGTATCGTCTACCTGTTGCTGAGAACTAACAATGGTTAGGGAACGTAACATTACAAAGCATTGCTTATAGCGACGCTTAGACGATATGAAGACAGACTATACCTACAAAGATTAGTCACTCAAGTTACCTGAAGTAGCAGACGAATTACAAGGAACCGTATCGCAACTCGGACAAACAACAAGTCTGATAACACCAGAAGAACAATCAGTTCACGGAGAATCCAGCTCCAAAGAAGAAGAAAACCAAAGAATGGAGGCACCGGGAGCGGCAGGTGGGGAAGGAGCAGGCCCTGAGCCGGGAGCAGCTCCGGAGCTCAGCCGAGAACAAATGGAACAAATACTCTGAATGATAGGACAATACCAACCCAAGGTCAAACAACTGGAGATATATGCATGGAACAGACACCAGCTCCGGAACAGGGTGGCCGAATTAACGATTTAATTTCACGCCACAGGGTGGCAAGAGGGTGTTAGGCATATGGAAATCCGAGACATGTGCACAGACCTACGGTAGGGTAACTGCGCATAGACCCTCGCTTTACCGGAGCCAACACCCCCCTGCGGCCCCTTTATGGGGCCCGCAAGTCATTAGCGAGAGTTCAAGAGTTGCTTCCCATGACTAAAATGTCACATCAATGAAGCCCACTTCATAACACCGGATACGTCACCGCCGTCCATCCGACCGCATGCTGTTCGCAGGATATATGAGAGGGGACCTTTAGCGACATCTGGGAAGTGGAACGGAAGAAACCCGTCACAGGCGCATTGAGATAGTAGGCTTCAAAGTTAGGCTTCCTAAACTATGGGCCGAAAGTGACAGGACGTTTTCAGAGAAATACTTCAAGAGGATATCCCAATAGCAGAGGCTATTAGGGGTATACTGAATCCACCCATACCCTTCTGAGATCAGCTGTAGGTTGGTTGGTTCTAGTAATAGGACCCCTCTATGGAGGCCGGCGGACTAAGGGGAAGCATGCTCAGAAAGGAAGACCTAGATAAGTCAGAGTCCCTTAAGATGCTGACACGTCGGACTCGGTCTTGCGATTGGCACTAGGTGGCCCGGCATGAACTTGATCACTTCATGACCGAAGAGACTACGGGAACGATAGTCAACCAGACTGGAGTAATATAATAGTCTATATGGATATCTAAGTTAGAGGCCGCTGTTTGGCATAACAAATAGCGCAGTCATCTTAACGGAGGAATACTATTCCGGGTCTCCGAAAGTGTCTGATAAGCTTCAGCGTCAAACAGTGTTCGCACTTATAAGATTCTGGACGTTTGCGTATTAAAATCAGACTGGTACTTCGGAGTCATAGTAGTTAGAAGTAGTCTGCGAACACTCAGACATGGGATATAAATATCGAAGTGCCTCCCGAGATTTACAGACATCATCAAGCAACAGAGAAGAGATCTTATCAATATAAAATTGTTCACGCTATAAATCTTTACTTTCCTATTTTATCGAGACAAGCCTTCCGTGACAGATTTTCCGATCAAAGATTTTGGCCTACGTCCCTCAGTGATATACTTGAGTTTGGCGTCCGCCTAATAAAAGGACACGATGCGGAAAAGATCGTTTACATGTCAAGTCTCCTACGGGGAGATGCAAGCAAATGGCTCATGCCATACATGGAAGGCAACAAACCAACAAGATGGTGGAGCTGGGAAGAATTCAAGGAAGCAATCAAACAGCAGTTTGGAGAAGTGGACCCAAGGGGTGCAGCGAGGATCCACATAATGAACATGGAGCAAGGATCTCGCTCCATGACGGAATACTGGAAAGAGTTTAGCCTCTACCAAACAGAAGCGCTACAGGATGATGCAACAGCATCACAATACCTATATGGGGGCATGTAGGAAAGACTACAGAAGGAATTCGAACATTTCGACTACAAGACCAATACAGTCAACGAATTGGCCGCGTGGGCCGTCAAGAAGGAAACCTGGCTGGCAATTTTGAAAAATCTAAGAAAGGAAAAGCACAGGAAGACAAAAGAGACTTCCACCCCAAAGAACACGGATGGAACATTCAGACTGGTATCGCAGCCCTACGAAAGAAGTTTCAGACCCACTGTCGATCATGAGGTGGAAATGAACAAGGTTCAGTCACAACGTCTACTCAACCTATCCAAAGAGGAGTACAAGAAACGAAGAGATCAGAACCTCTGTCTAAGATACGGAGGAAAAGAATATCAAATCCAGGAATGCTGAAACAGGCCAGACAATGGGCAGAAACCAATGACACCTGCCCAAGGCAATAACTGAATTAGACAACAAAAGAGAACCAACTGGAGAGAGATGACCACGGAGGAGGACCAACTAGAAAAAGAAGACGGTCCTCAGTAAGAGATGATCTGGAGGACAAGAAGGCGAGGAAAACTATCAAAAGGGAGAGGACGGATACGAATGGAACGAAAAAGATCACTATGGCAAACTACTACACAGCACTACTGGAAGAAGAAGGAGATCATATTATGATTAAAATGACACTGTACGATACGAAAAAGAAAGGCACTACGATACATGCGATGATGGACTCTGGGGCAATGGAGGATTTCATCAACAAGGAAATCTGCGACAAATACAACTACCCCCTGATACCGACACGAAAGAAGAGACAGGTTTATTTAGCAGATGGAAAACCCAGCACTATGGAACCTATAACCCATACAGTGCAAGTACCTATAGCCATAGGCAGCCATAAGGAAGAGGCAACCTTCCCGGTAGTGAACCTGAAGAACCATGAGCTTGTCCTAGGAATACCATGATTAAGACAACACAATCCCACAATCGACTGGGACAACAACAAGATTACATTCGCTAGCGAATGATGCATGACAGGATGTCTCAACAGTTTGCCAGTGGTGTATACGACACCAGAAAGAGAGGCACATAAGGCGAACCTGAAGGCACGAATCGACCAACTCAGAGAAGAACCGGATCAGGGAATAAGATTTAAGAAGTTGCACAAGAAGGCACTGGGACCAACTGTTAGGCAGACACCAATCTCTAGTATAACTGAGGGATGTAGGCCAAAATCTTTGTTCGGGGAATCTGTCGAGGAAGGCTCGTCTCGATAAGGTAAAAGTAAAGTAAAGATAAGGTAAACAATTTAATATTGATAAGATCTCTTCTCCATTGCTTGATGATCCCTCATCAGCTTGAAATAAGTATCTTTATCATACTCCATGTATTAAAGTATATTAATTATAATAATAATTTCGACCTCAGAGGGAGTTGAACACCTGACCTTGTAAACCAATACGAAAGTCATACCAACTGAGCTACAGTATATGGTGTTATTAAGTGAGCTTCATTGATGTGACATTTTAGTTATGGGACGCAACTCTCGAAATCTCGCTAATGACGTACGGGCCCCATAAGGGGGCCGGACGGGGGTGTTGGCACTCCGGTAAATAGAGGGTCTGTGCGCAGTCACCGTACCGTGGGTCTGTGTACATGTCTCGGATTTCTATATGTCTAACACCAACTAAGGGCTCCAGACAAGCGGCAGGGCATTACCGATACGCCGACCAAGACAAGACGATCCAAGCATAGGGTCAAGAAACAATATCAACTGGAATAGCGATAGGATTACCTCCCGGTACCTATAGATGGATAGCACGACGCAGCAGACTGGCAGTCAATAAACAACTTATTACCTATGCGGGACTCATCAATGCCGACTATACTGGAGAGATTAAGGTGGTTCTGGCCAACATGGGGGATCTCGACCAAGAGATCCCACAAGGAGACCGGATCGCACAATTAATCATTGAGAAGATCAATACGGAAGAAGTGCACAAAGTACGAGAACTTCAGGACACTAAAAGAGGAACGAAGTGGTTTGGTAGCAACAATAGCTCAAAGACCAATAAAGAGGAATCGGCACAGATTCAAGAAATATCAACTCATGCGTTTGGCAGATATTACAAGAGAGGAGACCTTACAGGGATCCTCAAATAGAATCCACGTGAAGAGAAGCTAGAATTGGCACGAATCAAGATCAGCACCAGACTAGCAATAGGACAATAGCAACAACGACAAGAGAAGGAGTGGTACGACATAATACCACACGAATACCATCAATTCACGAACCTATTCCAGGAGAAGGAGGCTGAGTGACCAGCGCCAAGAAGACCAGGAGTGGACCAGGAAATCCACCTCGAAAAAGACGAGAAAACGAAAACAAAGGAAAAGATTCCTTATCAACGCCTTTACCCATTGTGGGACAAGGAGTTAGAAGAATTACGAAAATATATTCAACAGAATATGAAAAGAGGATGGATACGACACTCATTCATATCAGCGGGATCACCTATCCTGTTTGTCAAAAAGAAAGACGGAAAAATGAGACTATGCGTAGATTACCGAGCCCTGAACTCGGCAACAAAGAAGAACTGATACCCGTTACCCGTGATCGGCGAAGCACTGGACCAACTAAGGAGGACATAATACTTCACCAAACTGGATATCAAAGACGCCTATCATAACATACAGATAAAGGAAGTAGACGAATGGAAGACAACCTTTGTAACAAGATACGAAATATACGAATACTTGGTTATGCTGTTTGGACTGACCAACGCACCAGCATTGTTCCAACGATGGATCAACTAGGTACTCGGCACATTCCTGGATATATGTTACATAGTCTATCTAGATGACGTACTCATATATTCGGAAAACCTGGAACAACACCGGAAGGATGTCAGTGTTAGGCATATGGAAATCCGAGACATGTGCACAGACCTACGGTAGGGTAACTGTCCACAGACCCTCAATTTGCCGGAGTCAACACCCCCCTCCGGCCCCCTTATGGGGCCCGCACGTCAGTAGCGAGATTTCGAGAGTTGCGTCCCATAACTAAAATGTCACATCAATAAAGCCCACTTCATAACACCATATACGTCACCGCCGTCCGTCCGACCGCATGCGGTTCACAGGATATAGGAGAGGGGAGCTTTGGCGACATCTGGGAAGTGGAACGAAGGGGATCCGTCCGAGGCGCATTGAGATAGTAGGCTTCAAAGTTAGGCTTCCTAACTATGGGCCGAAGGTGACAGGACGTTTTCGGCGAAATACTCTAAGAGGATATCCTAGTAGTGGAAGCTACTAAGGGTATACCGAATCCACCCATACCCTTCTGAGATCAGCTGTAGGTTGGTTGGTCCTAGAAATAGGACCCCTCTACGGAGGCCGGCGGACCAAGGGGAATCATGCTCGGAATGGAAGACCTAGATAAGTCGGAGACCCTTAAGACGCTGACACGTCGGGCTCGGACTTGCGATTGGCACTAGGTGGCCCGGCATGAACTTGATCACTTCATGACCGAAGAGACTACTGGAACGATAGTCAACCAGACTAGAGTAAAATAATAGTCTATGCGGACATCTAAGTTGAATGCCGCTGTTTGGTATAACAAATAGCGCAGTCATCTCAATGGAGGAATACTACTCCGGGTCCGTGAAAGGGTGCGATAAGTTTCAGGGTCAAACGGTGTTCGCACTTATAAGATTCTGGATGTTTGTGTATTAAAACCAGAGTGGTACTTCGGAGGTATAGTAGTTAGAAGTAGTCCGCGAATACTCAGATGCGGGATATAAATATCGAAGTGACTTCCGAGCTTTACAGACATCATCAAGCAACGGAGAAGAGATCTTATCAATATAAAATGATTTACCTCACAAACCTTTACCTTACTTTTATTTTATCGAGACGAGCCTTCCTCGATAGATTCTCCAAACAAAGATTTTGGCCTACATCTCTCGGTTATATACTTGAGTTTGGCGTCCGCCTAACAGTATATTGATAGTTCTCCTGTTACCAAGGCTCACTATATGAACTACGAGTTCACTTCAAACTCCACCTTCACCTCAGACTTCGATTACATTTTCGAAGCACCTCACTACCCCATCTATATTCAGACATTAGAAGAAGTCTACAATAGCGAGCTCTTCGAGATCGAAGAAGAATACATGCAAGAACCCTCTTGGTTCACAGTCCCTTTTCGGATCCCAATGAGGGATCAATTCAATTGCATATACCGTACTTGGTACGGACCAGACTTCGAGTGCAGTTCTACTGAGTCGATAAACCTTGTTGACTAGAGTACTCTGTACTCCGATAACAAGAAGGCAGGTACAGAGATTCGGGGGCCAGTCATTCCCTCGGCTTGCGCCTGATAAAATCCTTATATGTACTATAAGTACATCCTAAACCTCGAAAAAAGGAGATTCAGGTTCTGAGTCCAGAGTCGGACCAACCGAATCCTTGCATACCTACACCTCTAGAGTATCTCAAGCATTGGATACCTTACATACGATTCTTTAAACCCTTTAAAGGATATCAAGAACTCTGGTACGAAGTACCAGTAATCAAACATCCAGGGCTATTAGAGCAATTAACATACCTGGAAAGCATCACAATGGCTGAGATATCTCAGGACCCGAGAAAGCGGATAACGGCGGGTGAACCAATGGATACCCGGCCCCACACCAGAGATAAGACCGATGATTCGGCAATATAGAGCCCCGCCCCATCAACACCTCATGTACCCACATTCCGGAGAGGAGCCATACCCTCTCACCGATCTTCTAGTGTCGCAAGTACACATCGGATATCAAGGGCACCTGCACCACAATCAGGTCGGGACCATGCTGCAAACTTAGCTAAATTGGCTACACGTTTAGGAGTTACGTTAGGTCGAATAAGGCAAGATATTGACACCTCGCTCGACCAAGCCAACATCGCCTTCAAACATCTGAAGGGGGCTACACAAGACAATACCTTAAAGCTACTTACGGTACAACAACAGATCATCGATGGACAAGATATCCACAATAATGACATTGCAATCTTGTTGATGCAGCTAGCTGGTGTGGAAAGCGAAGTTAAAGGGATCCAAGAGGAAATGTTACAGGAAGTAGCAAAGAAGATTGATGCCCAAGATAGGCGTCAACAGGAACATGAAGAGGTAACCACGAGGTTACATGGGACACTTGGGCAGGAAAGCCAGGCGGCATTAGCCCGAGACCAGACGTTGGAACAAATGGTCAACAACCTAAGGGCGGAATTCCAAGAATTCCAAAATCAAAGCATCAGCCGGGAAAGAGAAGTCAATTGTACCCTAGGACAAATACGCCTATAACAGACTACATGTCAAGCGGAGATTCACAGGTCACAGGACCAACAACAGCGGCAGAACGATGAGACGAACCATACCTTAAAGGTATTAACGGCATCTATAAACTAGATGTTGGTTGCCGCATCAAGTCCTGAAGCCGCAGGACCCGCACCCTTACCCGCAGTCCAAGAAACGGACGACAAGGAGTACTATGCTCCACCTACACGTAGGGAAAAGGGAAAAGGCAGAGAAGCCGCTGATGCATCCCCCTCAGGTGCCCGAGGAGGTAACCCAGGGGATCCTAGTGACGAGGATGATGATGATGATGATGAGAGAAGAAGATAGAGAGGAAGTCCTAACCGACGCGGGCAAGGACAGACACCAGGGCAGCCTGGCATGGCAGAGACACTGGCCAACGCGATGGCGCTAAACATTAAGCGACCATCAGAGCCACCCCCATTCTTTGAGGATAAACCCGCACAAGATATATACGTGTAGATCCTACAATGCACTGACTATTTCGAGCAGAACCCGCGAATCTGTGACGATGCCCAGGAACATGTCATATATGCGCTCAGCCGTACAAAAGGAGAGATAGTTCTTCCTTATACCGTATGGTACCGGAAGGCTATGGGCGGACTTCAAGGGGAAACCCAGCAACCGGAACTAGCGACTTGGACTCGTTTTGAACACGATATGATCAAACAGTTCGCTCCAGTAGAAGCCGAACGACAAGCACTGCGTGCTATGAAACTAGTCGAGTACCACAGTAGCATTGAATGTTACTTAACGATCATGCACAACCATAACATTCGTGCACGCATGACTGGAGAGTCCTGGAGGGAGGAAGTGGAAAATAAACTTCCAAAACAAATTGTCCGCAGATTGTCAGCTCTGCAATATACAACGGATGAAGAATGAGAGGAGGCGCTAAGGCTGTGCAGTCGGTCAGAAGAAGAACTTCTGGCAAGAGAGAGAATTGGACGAGACAAACCGTCAAAGCCCAAAGTAGTCCAAGAGGTCAAAAGAGAAGACCGACGGGACTCTAAACCGAAGCGACAAAGGGAAACTAAACCTTATGTCAAGGGAGGTGGAGCCCCACCACGGAAACGGAAAAGGGAGCATGAATCGGGGAAGCCCAGGAAAAGGTTGGGTGGCGCAACAAAGACCACCCACACAAACTTCGCCCAGGCCCATACTGGTATCCCGCAGAGTGTGATAGACACTCGAAGGAAGGAAGGAGATTGCACACTTTGTGGGAAGAAAAACCACACCTATCAGACGTGTTGGGGAGACGTCCATATATCAGCGGCAATGGTCAGTTCAAGAGCGATAAAAATGGGAATTCGACGAGCAAGATCGGCTATTGTAAAGCCTAAATTAGCTCGCAAAGTCGCAACTGTTCAGCACCCAGCCCGTGTGAATAACATCTGGGAACTGGCAGATGACGAAGAACTGACCTAGGTCAGTTCATTGGCACCAACGGCGACGGCGATTGGGTATTCAGTGTCCTAAGGGAACTGAAATCGAAATGGGAACCCCCTTTGGCTGCGGTGTATTGGGTACCGACCACGATGGGGATCGGGTAGTCCGTGTGCAACTACGGGAGCCGAAACTCAAAATGATCAAAGCGGCGCGAAGCAGATCTCTCCTTTCAGGATCAACGCAAGTAGGCTCTAAGTGAAGGGACCCCACGAGGGACTTACGAGCTCGAACACAAGAATCAATATATGGAGAGTGTGAATCGAAAGAGAGGATAGTTGACATGCCCACATGGCCCGGGAGCCAACAGTACGAAGTTCCTCGAGTCCCCTGGTGGTGCCTGCTACCCGTGTGCAAGCATTTTACTATACCGAAGAAGTTAGGACATAGCAATGCAAGATCTACCTGATAACAATACACAACAGGAGGACAACCAACGCGGGCCGTTCCACCTACCGCACAAGTCTGAGTCGTATTATACGTATAGACTATCTTGCCTTCTGGCCAGAGTGTGGGACAGGGATGTACCGCTTTGGTGCACAAGGCCCCTCTGAGGGAGCTGGATGGATAACCGAAATCCTAAGGGAAAGGAGAAGGTGAATACGGGAACCCCACACCAGGGGAGTAAAATGGCTGATAACCGCCCGAAAATCTGCTATGAGCCTAGGTCTGGCGTGTCGGGAGAAGGCATCCAGCCTGAAAACTGGTTGTGCGTAATTGCGTATCGGTGAAACGCCGCTTAGTATGTAGACCCAGATTGTTAGAGCTAAAAGAGATACTAGTTTGTCTGAGGAGACCTCAATGGTCGAAACTACGCGGGCGTAGTAACAAACATCTTGTTACCTACACCCAACACCCACAATGCCTAAACGAAAGAACCAAGGAAGTCTTATCCACGCTAAGCGCATGGAACTAAACGCTGCATAACCAAAACGATACAACTGTACTGAGGGGATCGCTTACCTCCATATACACGATAAGCGATAGAAAGTTTAAGTCTTATTAGACTCGGGATCCAACGTATTTCTTATCAATAAGGACCTAGTTGAAGACCTTGGCGTTCCCTCTGTAGAACGCGACAATGCAGTTGATATCTTAGGCTTTGACGGATCGCCATCCGCCTCTGGAGGGAAGTGTTACACTCTCCCAATAAAATTGGAAATAGGAAAAAACGGACACATCTCTGAAGTGTCGTGTGAAGTGGCTAAAGCAGGTCACTATGGAATGATAATTCCTTTTGGTTGGTGGCATTGTGAACACCCAGTGTCTCACATAGAAGATGCAGAAAATGGGACCTTTTCCATAAAATGTTGCGAAAACAGTGTGGAAGAAGATGAAGGAATAGCGGATATGTTCGAATATGACGAATATATCGCTTGGAATCCAAATGTTAGGCGGACGCCAATCTCAAGTATATAACTGAGGGAGGTAGGCCCGAAATCTTTGATTGGAGAATCTGTCGAGGAAGGCTCGTCTCGATAAAATTAGGTGGGGTAAAGATTTAAAGTGTAAAACAATATTATATTGATAAGATCTCTTCTCCGTTGCTTGATAATGTCTGCAAAGCTCGGGAGACACTTCGATATTTATATCCCGCGTCTGAGTGTTCGCGGACTACTTCTAACTACTATGCCTCTGAAGTACCACTCTGGTTTTAATACGCAAACGTCCAGAATCTTATAAGTGCGAACACCGTTTGACCCTGAAACTTATCACACCCTTTCGCGGACTCAGAATAGTATTCCTCCATTGAGATGACTGCGCTATTTGTTATACCAAACAGCCGCCTACAACTTAGATGTCCGTGTAGACCTTTATTTGACTTTAGTCTTGTTGACTATCGTCCAGGCGTCTCTTCGGTCATGAAGTGATCAGGTTCATGCCGGACCACCTAGTGCCAATCGCAAGTCCGAGCCCGACTTGTCAGCGTCTTAAGGGTCTCCGACTTATCTAGGTCTTCCTTTCTGAGCGTGCTTCCTCTTGGTCCGCCGGCCTCCGTAGAGGGGTCCTCTTACTAGGACCAACCAACCTATAGCTGATCTCAGAAGGGTATGGGTGGATTCGGTATACCCCTAATGGCTTTCACTATTGGGATATCCTCCT
The DNA here is from genome assembly GCA_014065205.1 of Tuber brumale. NCBI lineage: Eukaryota > Fungi > Ascomycota > Pezizomycetes > Pezizales > Tuberaceae > Tuber > Tuber brumale. The sequence goes on along the minus strand of JACCEG010000085.1, from coordinate 248,825 downwards.
AGAGTATTTCTCCGAAAACGTCCCGTCACTTTAGGCCCATAGTTTAGGAAGCCCAACCTTGAAGCCTACTATCTCAATGCGCCTGCGACGAATTTCCTCTGTTCTACTTCTCGGATGTCGCCAAAGGTTCCCTCTCATTTATTCTGCAAACAGCATGCGGTCGGACGGACGGTGGCGACGTATATGGTGTTATGAAGTGGGCTTCATTGATGTGATATTTTAGTTATGGGACGCAACTCTCGAAATCTCGCTAATGACGTGCGGGCCCCATAAGGGGGCCGGAGGGGGGTATTGGCACTCCGGCAAATTGAGGGTCTGTGCGCAGTTACCCTACCGTGGGGCTGTGCACATGTCTCGGATTTCCATATGCGTAACATGAGCTCCCTCCTTCCAGGCTTCGCCTCGAATGCCTTGATAACTTTTTTTTATAATTTCTTTCAAATACATTTTAAGACTCAGTGTGGTGAGGGTAAAAAACCTTCCGCATTTACTTGGCCACGGTAGGAAAACCTTTTCCTCACTATCTTACTTCTGCCCTTCCTGGCATGTCCGGATTTTCATTATGAAAATTCTCCACAGCTTCCTCCGCATTTTCCATACCGGTGGCAGGCGCCCATGTGTTCTCGTCTTCCGAACACCCTTGCCACTTAACGAAGTACCAAAGTTCCCGCTTCTCTTGATAGCGGCCGCGTACTCGTTTCCTGTACGAACGAATTTCGCTTCTTATGATTTTTTCAACCTCCCATTGCAGATCGCCGTCAATATCCTCTGGTTCTCTAGGGGGTTGTTGGCGATTGCCTTGAACTGACGCGCGGTAGGGTTCCAATAGTGCGACATGGAATACGGGATGAATGTTCCAGCGATCGGATATGTTGAGCTTGAATACTCAGGATCCGCGTCTTTCTATTATTTAGCAAGGGCGGTATAGCTTGGGACTTAGCTTCTTTGATTTCCGTCGGGTACGGATGTTTTTGGCGTTTAATATTACTTTGTCCCCGATCTTGAAGTCCAGCTGTTGTCTAGCTTTTCGGTCCTAATATTTCGACATCCCCTCGTGTGTCTTTTCTAGTGACCCTCTTGCTTGTTCATGTATTGTCTTAATCCAGTTTGCATAAAGTGTTGCTTCTGGATTTTGGGCTTCGCGCTGCTTCATCCACTCTGTTTGTGGATGGAATCCGTAGTTCGCATAGAATGGTGACATCCCATGAGCGTTGGTTGGGGAGTTGTTGTAGGCATGTTCAGCTAACGGCAGTAGCTGATACCAGTCGTCCTGATCGTAATTGACAAAACTTCGAAGGTAACCTTCCAGCACTTGGTTGGTACGTTCGGTTTGTCCGCCAGTCTGAGGGTGGTATGCCGTTGACATTCTTCGCTTAATTTCCAGCGCATTGCAAAGGGATTCCCAAAATTCTCCTGCAAACTTTGAGTCCATGTCCGCGAAGATTTCAGTTGGTAGGCCATGCTACCTCCATACTTCTTTCAGGAATGCGTTCGCGACATCCTTGCCCGTAGCCGAGGTCTAAAGTCCGATGAAATGTGCCATCTTTGTGAATCGATCGACTACTACCATTATCTGAGTGCATCCTTGCGACTCTGGTAGTTGGGTAATGAAGTCCACTGTGATGGATGCCCATGCCGTGTAGGGTATTTGCAATGGTTGCAGTAATCCGTACTTAGCGTGTCTAGGCGATTTGTTATGTTGGCATTCATCGCAGGATCGTACGTAGTCGTTGACCCATGCCGCAAGTCCTTTCCAGTAGAAGCCTCTCGTGATTATTTCCAAAGTTTTTTCTTGACCGAAATGTCCTGCAACTTCTGCATCGTGACATCCTTCTGCAATCTTGGTATATAGAGCCTGAGTGTCTGGTACAAATAGTCTTTGCTTATAATATAGTAGATCCTCGGTTAATGTCCAATCTTTTGGAAAATCCTTTCCTTCGTCTCGTAGCTTAATGAATTCTTCCCTTCGTTGCCTCCACGCTACGTCTGTCCTGATAGCTGTCTGTATCTCGCTTAGGAATTCAGGATTGAATTGCTTCATACCTTTTTGCAGGATAATAGCATTTGACATTAGAACTTTTTCGCGTACTTCAGAAATATCGTACCAATGTTCGTTGTCTTTAGCCGATGCCTGTAGGTAGCTGATGCTAGGTTCCTGTTCCTTGACAATCAAGGATCTTGTCGCTATATCGGTGCTTCCGAATCCTGCGGTTCCTCGCTCTCTTTCTTCCAAGTCGTCGACTTCTATCATGTCCGTGGTGTTGACCTTTTCTACCACTAACTGGGCTATTCGATCGCCCATTCTTATTTGGCAGTCCACATATTTATGGTCGAAAAGTACGATTTTGAGTTCGCCGGTGTAATCAGCATCGCTTACTCCTCCGCCGGTAGAGATTGCGCATCAGACCGCTAATCCACTTCTACGGGCAACTCTTCCATAAGTTCCTTCGGATAGCCCCACAGCGATACCCGGCCTTATTAATGCTTGTCCATATTTCGGGACAATGTCATCTTCTATGGCATACAGGTCATATCCTGCCGCCATTCGTGAGCCCTTTGTTGGCAAGTATGCCTTTTTGCTCAATCTCTTGACCCTAATTACAGGTTCCTTTCCACCTCTTTGAGGTTCCAAATCCAAATCCTTATCTCCATCCCAGTCCTCTCCTTCATCGCCTACCCTCGCTACTAACGATACCAAGAAATTGTCTTCTTTCAAAATTTTCTTTTCGGGATGCGTAGCTACCGTCTCAGGACGGTACTCCGGCTGTCTGCTTAATGCGTCAGGCTTTCCGCCCTTCGTTCCTGGTCAGTATACAATACAGAAATTGTATTCTACCAACCTCTGAGCCCATCGGATCTGACAGCCACTCCAGACTTTCGAGGTGAGGAAGTATTGTAGGTTTTGATGGTCGGTAAAGACTGTAATCGGTTTTTCTGTTCCGATCAAGTAATGTCTCCATTCCTTAAAGGCTTCGAGGATTGCGAGAAGTTCTTTATCACGAATCTCATAATTGCGCTCCGCCGAGTTTAATTTTCTTGAATAGAAAGCTACCGGATGTAATCTTTTCTCAAAGTACTGACAAAGGACGCAGCCGAGTGCAAAATCGCAGGCGTCCGTTTCTACCACCGTTTCTCGTTCTGGGAAAAAAGTGGTGGAGTATGGGGGCTGTGGTGAATCGGTGCTTTAGTTCTTCGAAAGCAGTGTTTTGTTCAGTTCCCCATTTAAAATTCTTAGGATTTCCTTGTAGTGTCTCGGTTATTGGCTTGCAAATAGCCAAGAAGTTTTTTATAAATCGTCGGTAGAAGTTAGCAAACCACATAAAGACTTGTACTTCTCTAACCGACTTAGGCGCTGTCCAAACCATTATGGATTCCACCTTTCGGGTGCTCATAGAGACCCCATCGACCGCTACCATATAGCCGAGGAATTCCACCTCCGTGGCATGGCAGGTCGATTTTTTTAGCGATACCACTAACTGAAAGTCTGATAGACTTTGTAAAACTTTCTTAACAGCTTCGATGTGCTCTTTTTCATCCTTTGAGTAGATGAGAATATCATCAAGGTAACACACAACTCCGACGTCCAAGTATTCGTGTAGAACCTGGTTCATCATATCTTGGAAGGTCGCTGGACTGTTAACCAATCCAAAAGGCATAACCTTATATTCGTAGTGCTCGGATCTCGTACAGAACGCTGTCTTCCCCTCATCTCCTTCTTTTATCCTAATCAGGTGATAGCTGTCCTGAAGGTCTCACTTGGTGAAGATCTTTGCGCCGGCTACTCTATCTCTGAGTTCGGACATTAGTGGCAGGGGATGTTTGTTGAGGATAGTAATCTTATTCAGATTTCGATAATCCACAACTAGGCGTAGTCTACCATCTGGTTTAGGTACGAATAATATAGGTGCGCCTGGTGGCGATTGGCTCCGCGTGATTTTCCCTCGTTTGATCATCATCTCCAACTATTCTCGTAAAGCCTTAAGCTGTTTTTTGGATAGTGGATATATCGGTCTCTAGGGGTGAGTTGATCCTGGAATCAACTTAATTTCATAGTCGAATGTACGTCTAGGGGCTAGTTTTTCTGCCGTCTGTGCTTCAAACAAATGTTTGTTATTCCAGTTTTCTTTCGGTAATGATTCGAGTTCCACCGTATTCTCGATGGCTCCGATTCTTCCAATGCGGCAGGCATTAGGATCCCAAGCGACGGATTCGTCATATTCGAACATATCCGCTATTCCTTCATCTTCTTCCACACAGTTTTCAAAACATTTTGCGGAGAAGGTCCAATTTTTTACATCTTCTATGTAAGACACTGGGTGTTCATGATGCCACCAACCAAAAGGAATTATCATTCCATAGTGGCCTGATTTAGCCACTTCACACGACACTTCAGACATCTGTCGGTTTTTTCCTATTTCCAATTTTATTGGAAGGGTGTAACACTTCCCTCCAGAAGCGGCTGGCGATCCGTCAAAGCCTAAGATATCAACTGCATTGTCACGTTCTACCCAGGGAACGCGAAGGTCTTCAACTAGGTCCTTATTTATAAGGAATACGTTGGATCCCGAGTCTAATAAGACTTTAATTTTGTATTGCTTATCGTGTATATGGAGGTAAGCGATCCCCTCCAGACAGTTGTATCGTTTTGGTTTCGCAGCGTCTAGTTCGACGCGCTTGGTGCGGATAAGACTTTCTTGGTTCTTTCGTTTAGGCATCGTTGGTATTGGGTGTAGGTAACAAGATGTTTGTTACTACGCCCGCGTAGTTTTGACCATTGAGGTCTCCTCAGACAAACTAGTCACTCTTTAGCTCTAACAATCTGGGTCTACATACTAAAGCGGCGTTTTACCGATACGCTATTGCGCACGACCAGTTTTCAGGCTGGATGCCTTCTCCCGACACGCCAGACCTAGGCTCATAGCAGAATTTCGGGCAGTTATTAGCCATTTTGCTTCCCTGCTGTGGGATTCCCGCTTTCACCAAGTCCTTTTCCTTAGGATTTCGGCTATCCGTCCAACTCCCTCAGAGGGGCCTTGCGCACCAAAGCGGTACATCCCTATCCCACACTCTGGCCAGAAGGCAAGATAGTACATACGTATAATACGACATAGACTCGTGTGGTAGGTGGAACGGCCCGCCTCGGTAGTCCTCCTGTCGTGTATTGTTATCAGGTAGATCTTGCATTGCTATGTCCCAACTTCTTCGGTATAGTAACTTGCTTGCACACGGGTAGCAGGCAACCACCATGTGACTCTAGGAACTTTGTACTGTTGGCTCCTGTGCCTTTTGGGCAAGTTAACTATCCTCTCTTTCGATCAAGACTCTCCATATATTGATTCTTGTGTTCGAGCTCGTAAGTCCCTCGTGGGGTCCCTTCACCTAGAGCCTACTTGCGTTGATCCTGAAAGGAGAGACTTGCTTCGCGCCGCTTTGATCATTTTGAGTTTCAACTCCCGTAGTTGCACACGGACTACCCGATCCTCGTCGTGGTAGGTACCCAATACACCGCAGCCAAAGGGGGTTCCCGTTTCAATTCCAGTTCCCTTAGGACACTGAATACCCAATCGCCGTTACCGTTGGTGCCAATGAACTGACCCAGGTCAGTTCTTCGTCGTCTGCCAGTTCCCAGATTTTATTCACTCGGGCTGGGTGCTGAAAAGTTGCGACTTTGCGAGCCAATTTAGGCTTTACAATAGCCGATTTTGCTCGTCGAATTCCCATTTTTATTTGTCTTGAGCTGACCGTTGCCGCCGATATATGGGCATCTCCCCAACATGTCTGATAGGTGTGGTTCTTCTTTCCACAACGTGTGCAATCTCCTTCTTTCCTCCAAGTGTCTATCACACTTTGCGGAATACCGGTGTGGGCCTGGGTGAAGTTTGTGTGGGTAGTCTTTGTCGCACCTACCAATCTTTTCCTGGGCTTCTCCAGTTCATCGTCGCTTTTCCGTTTTCATGGTGGGGCTCCACCTCCCTTGACATAAGGTTTAGTATCCTTTTGTCGTCTTGATTTAGAGTCCCGACGGTCTTCTCTTTTGACCTCTTGGACTATTTTGGGCCTCAACTATTGGTCTCTCCCAATCTTCTTTCTGGCTAGCAGTCCTTCTTCCGACCGCTCACATAGCCTTAGTGCCTCCTCCCATTCTTGATCCGTTGTATATTGCAGGGCCGACAACCTGCGGACAATCTGTTCCGGAAGTTTGTCTTCGACTACTTCTCTCCAGGATTCGCCGGTCATGCGTGCATGAATGTTATGGTTGTGCATGACTGTCAGATAGCGTTCAATACTGCCATCGTACGTGACTAGTTTCATTGCTCGAAGAGCTAGTCTTTTGGCTTCTACCGCCGTGAATCGCTTGATCATATCATGTTCAAAGTGGGTCCATGTTGCCAACTCCGGCTGCTGGGTTTCCCCTTGAAGTCCATCCATAGCTTTCCGGTACCATATGGTATAGGGAAGGACTATGTCTCCTTTCGTACGACTGAGCGCATAAATGACACGTTCCTGGGCGTCATCCCAGATGTGCGGGTTTCTTTCGAAATAGTCCGTGCCTTGCAAAATCCACACATATATATCTTGTGCAGGTCTGTCCTCAAAGAATCGGGGTGGCTCTGATGGTCGCTTAATATTCAGCGCCATCGCATTGGCAAGTGTTTCTGCCATGCCAGACTGTCCTGGTGTTTGTCCTTGCCTGCGTCGGCTGGGACTTCCTCTCCGTCTTCCTCTCTCATCATCATCATCATCGTCATCGTCATCGTCACTAGGATCCCCTGGGTTACCTCCTTGGGCACCTGTGGGGGATGCATCAGCGGCTTCCCTGCCTTTTCGCTTTTCCCTGCGTATAGGTGGAGCGTAGTACTCCCCGTCGTCCGTTTCTTGGACTGGGGGTAGGGGTGCGGGTCTCGCAGCTTCGGGACTTGGTGCGGTGGCCAACACTCTGTTTATTGCCTGCGTTAATACTTCTAGAGTATCGTTGATCTTAGTATTTTGCCGCTGCTGTTGGTCCTGATATCGGTAGATTTCCGCCTGTCGGGTAGTCTGATCTAGACGTATCTGTCCTAGTGTACGGTTGACCTCCGTTTCACGCGTAGTGCATTGGGCGTGGAAATCTGTGAATTCTGCCCGTAGACTGCGGACCATTTGTTCCAAAGTCTGATCTCGGGCTAATGCCGCTTGTGTTTCTTGCCCGAGAGTTCCATGTAACCTCGTGGTTACCTCTTCATGTTCCAGTTGACGCCTTTCTTGCGCGTCAATCTTCTTTGCGACTTCTCGCACCATTTCCTCTTGCATCCCCTTGACTTCACTTTCCACGCCTGCCAGCTGCATCAACAAGATTGCAATATCGTTATCGTAGACATTCTGTCTATTGGCGATTTGCTGTTGAACCTTAATTACTTTTAAGGTATTATCTTGTATGGCTCCCTTCAAATGTTTGAAGGCTATGTTGGCTTGGTCGAGCGAGGCATCAATGTCCTGCCTTATTCGTCCCAAGGTTATCCCAAGATGGGCAGCCAATCTGGCTAGGTTTGCAGCGTGGTCTCCTCCTGGTTTAGGAGTAGGGGCCCATGATAACCTATGCGTGCTTGCGACACTAGAGGATCGGTGAGAGCGTAAATTTCCTCTCCGGAATGAAGGGTCCTGAGGTGTAGAAGGGAAGGGACTATGAATGGCGGAATCATCCGCTTTATCCGTGGTATCTGGTCGGGTATCCATAGGTTCACCCGCCGTTATTCTTTTCCTCGGGTCCTGAGGTATCTCCGCCATTGTGATACTTTCCAGATAGGCTAGCTGCTCTAGTAGCCCTGGATGAGTGATTTCTGGTACTTCGTACCAGAGTTCTCGATATCCTTGAAAAGGTTTAAGGAATCGTATGTAAGGTATCCAACGTTTGAGATACTCTAGGAGTGTAGGTATAAAAGGGTTCGGTTGGTCTGACTCTGGACTTAAAACCTGAATCTCCTTTTTTTTAAGGTTTAGGATGTACTTATAGTACATATAAGTGTGTATTAGGCCCAGGCCAAGGGGATGTCTGGCCCCCGGATGACTGTGCCTGGGTTTTCCTTTTCCTTCTCTTCCATCTTCAAAGAGTACTGGGTGCTCCAATCGACGAAATTTTCCGACGCAGTCGAATTCCACTCAAAGTCCAAATCATGCCAGGTACGATATATGCTATTGAATTGATCCTTCGTTGGGATCCCGAAAGGTACTGTGAACCACGAGGGTTCCTGAGTATATTCTTCTTCGAAAGTCTGAATATAGATGGAATAGTGAGGTGCTTCGAAAATGTAATCGAAGTCTGAGGTGAGGGTGGAGTTTGAAGTGAACTCGTAGTTCATATAGTGAGCTTTGGTAACAGGAGAACTATCAATATACTGTTAGGCGGACGCCAAACTCAAGTATATAACTGAGAGATGTAGGCCCAAAATCTTTGATTGGAGAATCTGTCGAGGAAGGCTCGTCTCGATAAAATTAGGTGGGGTAAAGATTTAAAGCGTAAAACAATATTATATTGATAAGATCTCTTCTCCATTGCTTGATGATGTCTGTAAAGCTCGGGAGACACTTCAATATTTATATCCCGCATCTGAGTGTTCGCGGACTACTTCTAACTACTATGCCTCCGAAGTACCACTCTGGTTTTAATACGCAAACGTCTAGAATCTTATAAGTGCGAACACCGTTTGACCCTGAAACTTATCACACCCTTTCGCGGACTCGGAATAGTATTCCTCCGTTGAGATGACTGCGCTATTTGTTATACCAAACAGCCGCCTNGCGGACTCGGAATAGTATTCCTCCGTTGAGATGACTGCGCTATTTGTTATACCAAACAGCCGCCTCCAACTTAGATGTCCGCGTAGACTTTTATATGACTTTAGTCTTGTTGACTATCGTCCAGTCGTCTCTTCGGTCATGAAGTGATCAGGTTCATGCCGGACCACCTAGTGCCAATCGCAAGTCCGAGCCCGACGTGTCAGCGTCTTAAGGGTCTCCAACTTATCTAGGTCTTCCGTTCTGAGCGTGCTTCCTCTTGGTCTGCCGGCCTCCGTACAGGGGTCCTATTACTAGGACCAACCAACCTACAGCTGATCTCAGAAGGGTATGGGTGGATTCGGTATACTCCTAATGGCTTTCACTATTGGGATATCCTGCTAGAGTATTTCTCCGAAAACGTCCCGTCACCTTCGGCCCATAGTTTAGGAAGCCCAACCTTGAAGCCTTCTATCTCAATGCACCTCCGACGGACTTCCTCCGTTCCACTTCTCAGATGTCGCCAAAGGTCCCCTCTCCTATATTCTGTAAACAGCATGCGGTTCAGGCGGACGGCGGCGACGTATATGATGTTATGAAGTGGGCTTCATTGATGTGATATTTTAGTTATGGGACGCAACTCACGAAATCTCGCTAATGACGTGCGGGCCCCATAAGCGGGCCAGAGGGGGGTGTTGGCACTCCGGTAAATTGAGGGTCTCTGCGCAGTTACCCTACCGTGAGGGTGTGCACATGTCTCGGATTTCCATATGCCTAACACCTAATGACTGCCACATCGGAAGAATCGCAGTTATCGAAAATACAGTTGAACTCGAATCATTACCGCAAGAATATTGGAATTACAAACATTAGTCTGAAGCCCAGATGGCAGAAAAATTAGCCCCAAGACGGACATTCGATCACGAAATCAAACTGATTCCAGGTTCAACCCCCCGTGGGAGCCAATATATCCGCTGTCCGAAAAACAGCTTAAGGCTTTACGAGAATACTTGGAAACGATGATCAGACAAGGAAAAATCACCTGGAGCCAATCGCCAGCAGGCGCACCTATATTATTCGTACCTAAACCAGATGGTAGACTACGTCTAGTTGTGGATTATCGGAATCTAAATAAGATAACTATCCTCAACAAACATCCCCTTCCACTAATATCCAAACTCAGAGATAGAGTAGCCAGCGCAAAGATCTTCACCAAGTTAGACCTTAAGGATGGCTGCCACCTGATTAAGATAAAAGAAGGAGATGAATAGAAGACAGCGTTCCATACGAGATATGGACACTACGAATATAAGATTATGCCTTTTGGACTGGTCAACGCTCCGGCAACTATCTAAGATATGATGAACCAAGTTCTACAGGAATACTTGGACGTCGGAGTAGTGTGTTACCTTGATGATATCCTCATCTACTCAAAGGATGAAAAGGAACACATCGAAGCTGTTAAGAGAGTTTTACAAAGTCTATCAGACTTTCAGTTAGCGGTATCGCTAAAGAAATCGACTTTCCATGCCACGGAGGTGGAATTCCTCGGCTATATGGTGGCGGTCGATGGGGTGTCTATGAGCACCCGAAAGGTGGAATCCATAATGGTCTGGAAAGCGCCTAAGTCGGTTAGAGAAGTACAAGTCTTGATGGAGTTTGCTAACTTCCACCTACGATTTATAAAAAACTTCGCGGCTATTTGCATGCCAATAACCGAGACACTACAAGGAAATCCTAAGAATTTTAAATGGGGGATCGAACAAAACACTGCTTTTGAAGTGCTAAAGCACCGATTCACCACAGCCCCCATACTCCACCACTTTTTCCCAGAAAGAGAAACAGTGGTAGAGACAAACGCTAGTGATTTTGCTCTCAGCTGCGTCCTTTCTCAATACTTTGAGAAAAGCCTACATCCAGGGGCTTTCCATTCTAGAAAATTAAATTCGGGGGAGCGCAATTATGAGATTCATGATAAAGAACTTCTCACAATCCTCGAAGCTTTTAAGGAATGGAGACACTACTTGATCGGAACAGAAAAACCGCTTACAGTCTTTACCAACTATCAGAACCTACAATACTTCCTCACACCAAAAGTCTGGGGTGGCCATCAGATTCGATGGGCTCAGAAGTTGGTAGAATACAATTTCCATAGTGTATACCGATGAGGCATGCAGGGCGGAAAGCCTGACACAGGAAGCAGACGGCCGGAGTACCGTCCTGAGGAGGAAGCTACAAATCGCGAAAAGAAAATTTTGAAAGGAGAAAATTTCTTAGTATCGCTAGTAGCGAGGGTAGGCGATGAAGGAGAAGACTGCGATAGAGATAAAGATTTGGATTTGGAACCTCGAAGAGGTGGAAAGGAACCCATCATTAGGGTCAAGACATTGAGCAAAAAGGCATACTTGCCAACAAAGGGCTCAAGAATGGCAGCAGGACATGACCTGTACGCCATACAAGATAATATCGTCCCGAAATATGGACAAGCATTAATAAGGGCGGGCATAGCAGTGGGGCTACCCGAAGGAACTTATGGAAGAGTTGCCCCAAGAAGTGGATTAGCAGTCCGAAGCGGAATCTATACCGGCGCAGGAGTAATCGATGCTGATTACACCGGCGAACTCAAAGTTGTACTTTTCAACCATAAAGATGTGGACTGCCAAATAAGAATGGGCGATTGCATAGCTCAATTAGTAGTAGAAAAGGTCAATACCGCGGACATGATGGAAGTCGACGACTTGGAAGAAACGGAGCGAGGAACCGCAGGATTCGGAAGCACCGATATAGCGACAAGATCCTTGATCATCAAGGAACAGGAACCTAGCATCAGCTACCTACAGGCATCGGCTAAAGACAACGAACATTGGTACGATATTTCAGAAGTACCCGAAAAAGTTCTAATGTCAAATGCTATTATCCTGCAGAAATGTATGAAGCAGTTCAATCCTGAATTCTTGAACGAGATACAGGCAGCTATCGGGACAGATGCAGGTTGGAGGAAACGGAGGGAAGAACTCATTAAACTACGAGACGAAGGAAAGGATTTTCCAAAAGATTGGACATTAACCGATGATCTACTATATTATAAGCAAAGACTATTCGTACCAAATAGTCAGGCGCTATATACCAAGATTGCAGAAGGATGTCATGATGCAAAAGTTGCGGGACATTATGGACAAGAAAAAACTTTGGAATTAATCATGAGAGACTTCTACTGGAAAGGACTTGCGGTATGGGTCAACGACTACATACGATCCTGTGATGAATGCCAACATAACCAATCGTCCAGACACGCTAAGTACGGATTATTGCAACCACTGCAAATACCCTGCGCAGCATGGGCGTCCATCTCAGTGGACTTTATTACACAACTACCAGAGTCGCAAGGATGCACTCAGATAATGGTAGTTGTCAATCGATTCACGAAGATGGCACATTTCATCAGACTTCAGACCTCGGCTACGGCCAAGGATGTCGCAAATGCATTCCTGAAAGAAGTATAGAGGCTGCACGGCCTACCAACTGAAATCGTCTCGGACATGGACTCAAAGTTTGCAGGAGAATTTTGGAAATCCCTTTGCAAGGTGCGGGAAATTAAACGAAGAATGTCAACGGCATACCACCCTCAGACTGACGGACAAACTAAACGTACCAACCAAGTGCTAGAAGCTTACCTTCGAAGTTTTGTCAATTACGATCAGGATGACTGGTATCAGCTGCTACCGCTAGCTGAACACACCTATAACAACTCCTCAACCAACGCTTACGGGATGTCGCCATTCTATGTTAACTACAGATTCCATCCACAGACAGAATGGGTGAAGGAGCGCGAAGCTCAAAATCCCGGAGCGACACTTTACGCAAACTGGATTAAGACGGTACATGAACAAGCAAGAGGGTCACTAGAAAAAACACGAGAAGGGATGACGAAATATTATGACCGGAAAGCTCGACAACAGCCGGACTTCAAGATCGGGGACAAAGTAATGTTAGACGCCAAAAACATCCGCACCCGACGGAAATCCAAGAAGCTAAGTCCGAAGCTATACGGTCCCTTCCAAATTATGGAAAGACGCGGATCCAGAGCATTCAAGCTCAACATATCCGATTGATGGAACATTCATCCAGTATTCCATGTCACACTATTGGAACCCTACCGCGAGTCAGTTCATGGCAATCGCCAACAACCCCCTAGAGAACCGGAGGTTATTTACGGCGATCTGCAATGGGAGGTTGAAAAAATCTTTAGAAGCGAAATTCGTTCTTACAGGAAACGAGTACGCGGCCGCTATCAAGAGAAGCTAGAACTGTGGTACTTCATTAAGTGGCAAGGGTGTTCGGAAGATGAGAACACATACGAGCCTGCTACCGGTATGGAAAACGCGGAGGAAGTTGTGGAGAATTTTCATAATAAAAATCCGGACATGCCAGGAAGGGCAGAAGTAAGATATTGAGGAAAAGGTTTTCCTTCCGTGGCCAAGTAAACGCAGGAGGCTTTTTACCCTGACCACACTGAGTCTTAAAATGTATTTAGAAGAAATTATAAAATGGTTATAAAGGCATTCGAGGCGAAGCCTGGTAGGAGGAAGCTCATGTTAGGCATCTGGAAATCCGAGACATGTGCACAGACCCACGGTAGGGTAACTGCGCACAGACGCTCAATTTACCGGAGCCAACACCCCCCTGCGGCCCCCTTATGGGGCCCGCACGTCATTAGCGAGATTTCAAGAGTTGCGTCCCATAACTAAAATGTCACATCAATGAAGCCCACTTCATAACACCATATACGTCGCGGCTGTCCGTCCGACAGCATACTGTTCGCAGGATATATGAGGGGGGACAATTGGCGACATCTGGGAAGTGGAACGGAAGAAGTCCGTCCCAGGCGCATTGAGATAGTAGGCTTTAAAGTTAGGCTTCCTCACTATGGGCCAAAGGTGACAGGACGTTTTCGGCAAAATACTCTAAGAGGATATCCTAGTAGTGGAAGCTACTAAGGTTATACCGAATCCAGCCATACCCTTCTGAGATCAGCTGTAGGTTGGTTTGTCCTAGTAATAGGACCCCTCTACGGAGGCCGGCGGACCAAGGGGAAGCATGCTCAGAATGGAAGACCTAGATAAGTGGGAGACCTTTAAGACGCTGACACGTCGGGCTCGGACTTGCGATTGGCACTAGGTGGTCCGGCATGAACTTGATCACTTCATGACCCAAGAGACTACTGGAACGATAGTCAACCAGACTAGAGTAAAATAATAGTCTATGCGGATATCTAAGTTGAAGGCCGCTGTTTGGTATAACAAATAGTGCAGTCATCTCAACGGAGGAATACTACTCCGGGTCCGTGAAAGGGTGCGATAAGTTTCAGGGTCAAACGGTGTTCGTACTTATAAGATTCTGGACGTTTGCATATTAAAACCAGAGTGGTACTTCGGAGGCATAGTCGTTAGAAGTAGTCCGCGAACACTCAGACACGGGATATAAATATCGAAGTGCCTCCCGTGCTTTACAGACATCATCAAGCAACGGAGAAGAGATCTTATCGATATAAAATTGTTAACCTCATAAACCATTACCTTACTTTTATTTTATCGTGACGAGCCTTCCTCGATAGATTCTCCAAACAAAGATTTTGGCCTACGTCTCTCGGTTATATACTTGAGTTTCGCGTCCGCCTAACAGTCCGCAATATCATGAACGAAATTCAGAAGTTGGGGATGAAGATCAAACTATCCAAATGCGAATTTCACGAGACAGAAACGGAGTACCTGGGATTTATCATCAATGGAAACGGAGTCCAAATGGACCCAGTCGAAACAGTGGCCATATGGGACTAGGCAAAACCAAACAACAAACCAGATATCCTATGCTTTATGGGATTCTGCAATTTCTATCGAAGATTTATTGAGAGATTCAGCCGAATGGCAAAACTCCTATATAACTTAACCAAGAAAGATGTTAAATGGGAATGGGAGGAAACAGAGCAAAAAGCTTATGATGATATTCGGACAAAACTCACGACGACACCAATACTGGTGCACTTCGACCCTCGGAGAGAAACGACTATCAAAACAGATGCATCGAAATATGTCTGTTCTGGCATCCTATCGCAGAAATGCGAAGACGGAAAATGGCACCCGGTGTGCTATTGATCGAAAACGATAACACCGGCGGAATGTAACTATGATGTCACCACTAAAGCACTATTAGCAATAGTTCAAGCACTCAAGGAATGGAAATGATACATGGAGAACAATGACCATCAGGTCAGAGTTCTAACCGATCACAAAAACCTGGTTCTCTTGATGACTACAAAAGAGCTCAACAACATACAAATCCGATGGATGGAGAGTTTGAGCAAATACAACTTCAAGATAGAATATCGACCCGGGAAAGAAGGGGGAAAACCAGACACCTTAACAAGGAGCACAAGCGACAAACCACAAGACAAAGAAGATGAAAGAATCAAACAGAAGAACAGAATATCACTTTTAAAAGAATATTTCGAAGCTATGGAATCGACAGAGATCCAGGACGAAGAGGACGAAGAACTACAAAGATCGATTGAGGTAGAAAAGGAGTTCCGAGAAATAAGGTGGAGCCTGGAAAGGGAGAACGAAGAAAGAAAAGGAGTGGCCTTAGGCCTATGCGAATGAAAAGACCACTACCTTTGGTACGACGGAAAGATATGGATACTAGAAGACGAAATGATAAGAACGAACCTTATCAAGAAACACCACGACAACAAACTGTCAGGACATAGAGGAACGGCTAAGACAACCGAGCTGATCATATGGAAATATTACTGGCCAGGACTGAGGGAGTCAGTCAAATGATACGTCAAAAACTGCGATATATGCCAGAAGACGAAAGTGGTGCGACATGCACCATATTGGCTATTAAAACCCAACACAGCACCAGAAAAACCATGGGTATCTATATCTATAGATTTCATAACGAATTTACCTAAGGCCAATGGAAATGACTCAATATTGGTCGTGGTGGATCGCCTGACCAAAATGAGCCATTTTATACTGGCACGAATGGATATGATGGCACGGCAGTTCGCAACAACATTTATCAAAGAAATCTTTCGCTTGCATAGACTGCCAAAAGACATCATCACCGACCGTGGATCCATATTCACGTCAGGAATATAGAAGGAGATAACAGAAGAACTTGGAATCAAAAGGAAACTCTCTACGGCCTTCTACCTACAGACGGATGGACAGACCGAACGGACAAATAGCATGTTGGAACAATACCTATGAGCCTATATCAACTATCAGTAGGACAACTGGGACGAGTTACTGCCGATAGCGGAATTTGCATACAACAACGGAAAGCAGGAAACTATTAAGACAACACCCTTTTACGCAAACTATGGCCTCGACCCAGAATATCAGACCATAGGTCATACGACATAAGGGCTGATAACGGAAAAAGAAGACTTGAGTCAATTACATGACACCCTGAGAGCAGAAATGACGACAGCACAATTATGAAAATAAGAAAACTATGATTTACACAGAAAACATGATCCACACCTACAACAAGGAGATGAGGTGTGGTTACTACAAAGAAATATACAGACAACAGGACCATTCAAGAAATTAGATTGCAAGGAAATGGGACCATTCGAGATATTGGAAAGGATCGGGAAACGACTATAAAAACTCGACCTTCCCCCGTCCATGAAGATACACAACACATTCTACATCTTGCTATTGGAACTCTATCAGAACAACAAGTTTCCCTCACAAATGATTACGCCTCCTCTGCATATCAAACTAGGCGGAAAACCCGAATACGAACTCAACGAAATAATCGACTCCAGCTTGCACTACAGTAACCTGCAATACCGTGCTAAGTAGACTGGTTATTCGGCTGAACACGATCAAGAGTGGTACCCAGCTACCAACTTTTCAAACGCTCAAGATGCCCTAATCCTCTTCCACCAACGCTACCCGCAGTAGCCATCAACTGAGCGGCAAGGACACTTAAGACGACTTCAAGCTTGTGGGTAGTCCCACAAGCCATCCACCCGACACGGCAAAGTGGACCACAGCTGAAGAAGAAACCAGCATCAAGAAGGAGTAAGAGGAGAAGACTATCGAGGCCAAATGGGCCAAGGTGGCCAACAACAACGAACAAAACCATGCCGTCTATCACTGGACGGCATACACGGATGATGGGTGCCCCGTGCACCTAGACGGAAAACAAAGAAGCAACTTCTTCCTGAGTACGAAGTCAGCGACAAAGCAGTCGCCGTCAACCATCCCGAGCCAAGCTGAGTGGGCAACACAACCACAACCTCCGCCCACCGGCCCCACATATCACAAAATCTCCTGGCAGAACTGCATGTGCAGGTACTGCCCCTACCACCACAGACAGCAATGGGAAGCCGAGCAGGCAACCCAAGAGGTTCCAAGAATGGAACTTGGAAGGGGGGAGATACGAATACTTTTGTATCTAAGGAAGAACTACGTTGAACAATCGAACAATTACGGCGAGAAAACGACCCGCTCCAGGAGGAAACAAAACGGCAACAGGAAAGGATCGCGCGCCTGGAGAACCAAGAGAGGAGATACCAGCAAATGAATGATGGAGCGAGAAGGAAGATGGAAATAGTCCGGGTATCCTACAATGACAAGAAAGAGCAATCAGATGAAGCGCTGCAGAAGGAAAAGCTCAAGTGAAGAGCTATCAGCGACGATGTGTGAGGACTCAGCCGGGAAGTGACTGACCACTCCAAACGCTTTAGGAGGTTCGTGAATCGCCTCCACGATGAAAGATTCTAAGCTCGAAGGGACTTGAGCTTAGAGAGGGAGGAGCTAATGTCACAAATGTGGCTTAGCAAGGAAGAGATTTTCACATGACTCATAGTTATGAGTCATAGGTATGTTATGTTTCGCACATGACCTCATTAGAGGTCATGGGTTTTGCACATATGACTACTTCAGTCATATGATATGGTTATGATGATATGTTTTGTTTCACACATGACCTCACTTAGAGGTCATGGGTTTTGCGCATGTGACCACTTTGGTCATATGACTAGTTTATGATGTTTTGGTATGACTCACAGTTGTGAGTCATATGTGGTGTGTGACTCGAGGAGTGAGTTACAAGGGCGTGAAGGGCAACTATATAAGGAGGCCACTAGGGCCAAGTAGATAGGCCATCCTCCGTCTCCTCTACACACCCGGCGATTGAAATCAACCCTCAACGCTAGGTACTCACGAACCATCCACCACCCCTCTCCTCCCACGATGGCTTTTGCCTTGGAGTGACGGCCTTCTCCCTCCCCTCCTCACTGCCTTCTTCTGCTCTTTTACGCGTCGTGGCATTCCTTCCTTTGAGTTCCGGTACTGCCTTTCTGCTGCCCGTTCTCGCCCCCTTCCTCGCTTAGCGAGGCCCCTCCACACGGTCGGCGACCGCTCGCTTCCCATGCTTCAGACGGCTGGGAACACGGTTTCTGCGGTACGCGAGGA
>JACCEG010000085.1:148831-215071 GCA_014065205.1 Tuber brumale | reverse complement strand
GGCCGTCACTCCTAGGCCGAAGCCATCGTGGGAGGAGAGGGGGGGTGGATGGTTCGTGAATACCTAGCGTTGAGGGTTGATTTCAATCGCCGGGTGTGTAGAGGAGACGGAGGATGCAGTACTGGTTACAACACTATTATACTTTATATATATTTTATTGGGGATTTTCTTGGCAGTTTTTCGGGGTCAAACTTGTTTGCACTTATGTTTCTTACAAAGTTTACCCGTTTATTTCTTTTCTTCGCTTAAGTATGCGTACCTGTATATATACCTGGTTACTACTCCGAGTGTTAGAAAAAAAATCAAGGACAAGAATTACTACCAATCTGCCTTCCTACTACCATCCTCCTTGCCCAAGTGTGCCCACAGTATATCTTTAATACTGTGCTGTATTCTCGTACTCAAGCTATTAAGATTGTGCTGCTACATACAAATTCAATAAAGGGGCCACCAAGAAACAGCGCTATGAGGACACATGGGAGAGATTTTAATGATATGGGTTTCGGAGCGCCATGTTTGACGAACAATTTCTCTTCTGGAATATCCCCTTGAGGTGCTTGACCGAGGAAGCTAGCTGGAATCACAGGGGCCAAGATTCACCAACAAGGGATGTGGTGATTACACAGGTGATATTTAATTTAATAGGGAAGCCGTCAAAGGTTTTCTTCGTATACTTTGGGGGTTTGGGGAGAGCTCGGATTTCATAACATCTTACGCCGGGCTATCGCTCAGCGGTATGCCAAGAAGTAGACCTGGAGGATTTCAATTGCCGGGGAATTCCAGCGGTTCCCGACGGAATCCAATCCTTCTTGGCTACTCTATCTTTAGGCTATCTTGAAACACCTCCTGAAGATCCGACCGTCGCGAGAATTTGAATTCTAGCAGGGTTTGAAATAACGTGAAAGAGGATTTACCGAGGCGGATTCAGCCTTCTATTAAAGCAAGCGTGAATAACAGGGAAAAAGTGTCGCCAAATGTAAGTGTTCCCGCAAGTGCATTACTAGACCGGAGGCATTGTATCTCTGGCCCTAAAAACTTTAATGGGCAAGAAAGAGGCAAAGCCTAAGGAATGACCCTCTAGAATTAAAAATAAATGGCTGCGGCAATCTGATGGCCTTGGCTGCCGCGAGAGGGGTTGCCGATTGGTTCCATATTGGTTCCATTGCTTATTACAAGAATGAAAGAACTTCAGCTAGAGTGTTGAATATTGGATTAGCTCTAGCCCTGCCAGTACTGTACTCTACCGGTGCTGTGCAGTTTCATACAAACTGACTGTAGGCGGTGGAATAACTCTGGGCTTCTCACTGATGATGAGAACTCCCAGAGCCGGTATCCTTACTTTATACGGTGGCTAATTCTTGACGTGCGGGGGTGTCAAAGGTTGTAGATGTGCAAGGCTCACGAGACCTTACCGATCGGCCGGAATAGAGACACCTGTGCAACACCACAACCAATGGTGTCAATTCGTTTGTACAAGTATAAGCCTCGGGACACCGCATTAGGCTGGTAACGGTGCATGACATAACTATTCATAGGACACCTTATACTCGAGTATACCCTTACCTTTTTTAGTATGATGCCTGCTATGTCCCCATCCGAATGCCATTTGGATGGAAACGGTTTTAGAATTTCGTGAGCTGCTGAAACATTTATGGATCTACCATCTGGTATGGAAACCGAGGGCGAGATCGGGCTTGTAGCACGAAGTGGTCGGGCTACTGCCAGAGTACTTTCGGTTCCATGTTTCCCAAAACAATGGGAAAGGGAGCACGTGCTAAAATTCAGAATACTAGAGTGTGATTCAGCTCAGTTCCCCGGTAGAACCGTAAGTTAATACCCAGTGGGCGTAGCGTGCTGGAATTCTACTCTGCGCTTGGCGCACTAAGGTATTTCGCGTGAGGCTGATTGTTTGTCAATGCTCCTATCCCATCACCGCCCGCAACAATGCTTACCTACAACAATGAGTTAATATTTCGAGGTCACGAGATCATACTCGGCTTTTTTGTACCTGAGTGATGATAGGTAGGCCTCAGGCCAAGGAAAGAAATGCGGCAAAGGGAATTGGACTCAGCGGCGATGGCGGTTGCGGGGGTAGTTGTGGGATGTGGAGTCCCACACATGATGGCGCCTGTGATGGTTTTGTTATCCATCTTTCGGGGAGCATTGACTGATCCGGGAGTACTGTCTAGGGGTTTGGTGCTGTGGCTCTTTGTTTTTGTTGCTCAGCAATGGAATTTGTTCGACTGGATCATTGATCCTATTGACTGGTTCTTTTCTACCCCTAATTACTAGGCAACAACTTCAGCTTCTTTGGATTCGACACTGGTTTTTAGTAGCTGGTACTCGCCTATGGGGCTGCGGCGCTCTCGCGCCGCGGGTGGAGTCTGGAATGTGATACCATCAACAAGTTGGTGCCTCAGTACCGTACTAGTAGATTTCATGAAAATCAGCCCGAAAGCGTTTGGGAGAAAGGGTGATTTCGGTACGCCGTTGAATACTCATTCGTTATTAAACACGATAGCCGACGTTAGCGGGTATGGAAGGGCTGAAAGGTCCAATTTCATTTTCTATTGCAGCCTCAAAGGTGCAGTACCCAATCACGATCCGCGCTGAAAGTAGTTATACAATAGAGCTTTGACTGATTGGTATGTTGTGGGCGAACTCCACCCGGGCTTTGATTGATGATTTCCGATTTGTTGGGGAAATATTGAGTGATGGTTCATGGGAGCCTATGGCGGTGAACCCAGGAAACAGCGCGTCTATTTTACTCTACGGGGAGGCCTTCTTTGGCATTTCGTTGCGCTTTGTTCGCTCGTCTCTTTCGGCATTTCGCAATATCTTATGCGAACACGCATCGTGCAGCTAACTTTCATAGGTTCTGAACCCGTTTATTTTGACTTCTTCCTGACGTACATGGAGTGTTGGCGGCTGACCCACCACTAGCGACTAAACGCCGCAGTGTCAGAAACTCTGCCGCCGGGTATCGAGGAAGCCACTCAATACCTGGATTCTATTTAGAGATTCTGAGCACACTTTATTGTATGTATGTGGGTAGAGGGGTGCCCAAATATTTGCTAACAGGAGCTGCTGTCAGGAGGGACTTCAGGCGGAAAGTATTCCAACCATCAATTCGAAAATTAAAAGGGACCCCGCCATTTCGGTATCGAAAGCTCAGGTTCATGGTCGGCGTCGTCTCTCAGGTAACGAGAGCTTAATCTTGGCCTTTAAGCTATTGTATGGGAGCTGGTAGAGAGCAGGGTTTCACTCGAGAATACCCCGCTCCAAGGGGAAGGGAGCATGGTCGAAGCTTGAGGTGGGGTTAGTGCATTACAGTAATTAGCACCTCCACCCCACCATGTCGAGGCGCGGTTCGTGGGCAAAAGAACCCCTCCCCCCTCCCCCATAAACCGGTAATCTGGGAAAATATCAATATCACAGCCTTGCGTGGCTTGGGGGTGGGTAGTATCTCTGTAGTGCCTTTTTAGCTAGGGGGGGATCATCCTTGCGCTGATCGATCTTGGGAGATTCTAACGCTTTTCGTTCGACACTGAGAGTATGTTCTTCCGGGCACCATAAGGCGTACTCACACCTACCGTCGCCCCGGGAGTCTTGTCTTGCACCCCATGGCATCTGCTCCCTCATACCATCTACTCCAAGAACTTACTCACAGGCGGCTTAAACCTACCTTTTTTTTTCAAACACCAGTCTTTCCGAGCTCTTTTTGGGGTCGGGGATGTTATGACGTCGTGAAGCCATAGATTGAGTGGGCGTTTTCTGCCTGAAGCTGTCCTCGGTTTGCATTCGTAGATTAAAAGCCGGAGTGCCCCTCGACCATATTCCCATTCCCAGACAACAGATCAACACAAGGTACAGCAAAAGTACACACCTCTCAACTTTCAACTCGACCTATTCGGAACTCAATTTCAAGTGTATACTATCTTCCACTCCGGTTTGGATTTTTGATTCTCGTCTCCCAGCGCAAACTTTGAGCAGTTTTATATAGTGAGCCCCACCACCTTCACCACTTCCACGACACATCTACAACTACAAAGACCACGACCAATAAAAAAACGGATAGAGATGTGCCATTTTAAGATGGTGAAATGGACGGGGTGTGGTTGTGAGAGGAAATTCACTGTATCTCCATGTTCACAAGGTGGGTTATTCCAGTTCTTTGGGATTGGCCTCCTACAGTGCTTTGAGTCACAAATCTTTACTAGCCTTTCAAAATTATATGGAAATCAGGGTGCCAAGCTTCTGAATACCAAACCTAATTTTGGGAGCCTCGGCTAGCATTGGCTTCAATTTCACTCGGATTACATTAGCTAATATTCATACTCTGAAAGGGAACGGGGACGGTAACTGTAGTGGAGCTTCTAAGTATGAAAGAGGCGTCCAAGGGGGCGTCTGCGGATACCCAGATTGCAGATACTACGAATATCATCGCGCTACTAGATGGAGCACCTCAAGCAGCCAAGTGTTCCCTAGTCAGCGTAATAGATATACTTCAGCATCATCTCGGCGTTCCTCTAACCACTCATCCCCCGCCATTTCGGCTCATGGGTCTTATTGCACGCCTGGAATGAGGGGTTCAAGCTCCGGCATAGCAACATATCCTGACTTCGAGTATACCGGCATCCTCAGGCACTTTGCACAGCAGTAATGGCTCTTCAGTCAATTGGAGAACAAACCAAAGCTTATCTAGTTGCTGACTGGGGCCCCCACCGAAGTTCTAACTGGGTAGTTCACTGAGGCCGAGGGAATGCTGTCCCCGCCCAAAGCCTTGACACTATTTCGAGAGGTCCATTCATTTCCATACGGCCGTCTCCAATAGAGGGTGATGGTGAGTTCTGCTCATGTGTGGGCAAATTATCCTAAGACACTATTGGAATCTCTTGAATTCTTAATTTCTTGTATTTTTCTTTTCTTATTGGGGGGTCCTGTGTGTCTTATTGTCCCTGATATCATTATAATGTCCTACTAGATGTTTTCATTCTATCCCTTTATTTTTCTCTTTTTCTCTACCTCACTCTCCCCTGTTTTCTCCCTCTTCTTTTTTTATTGCTTTTTTCTTTTCTTTATTGATTTAGAAAGTCTCTCTTGATCCTTTTAGATGGTCTGGTGTTGCGGTTGTATTTTTACGGCTGAATGCTCTTATTACCATAGATTTCTTTTCCCCTTACTTAGTCTGGTTTCGCTCCCTTTCTCTTCAACTCGTACACTTTGTACTTTGGCTTAGATGATTTATAATTTTTCAAGTTTTAATACGGTATTATACTTTTACCTGAACATGAGGCATGTCTTCATTGGGCCATATGACAGTGTTTGGGCGCTTGAGGGACGTTGAACCTTTATCATGCGAGGTGAAGCCTTTACAAACCACTGCCCAATGAGTCAACCGCACAAGGCGAACCTCTTAATCGACCAATGATATTTTTTTTTCTTTATGGTGCATCCCTAGCACCTGATTGACCGCTAGTGGCCCCAGGAAATTGGTTTAACTGCCTTGAAGTCGGAGAAATCCCTGGTTCGGTGCGCAGCACATGGTTGTTGGCGCTTGATCTTGCAAGATACGCGAGCTCAAGGCGGCGGCGCCACCACCAAATTCTCTACCTGGCCGATCGTTTTATTTGGTTCCTGAGGCTCTTTTTGAGCCTCATGGTTTTTTGAGATGATTGGCTAGTTCGTCTGAAATTCAGAAGGGAACAATATTTACTGTTGTGTTCGCACGATCTGTTATCTATGATACTCTAATAGTTTTGTTGGGGGTAGAAGCCCTTGCTGTCCCTGGGAGGAGATGCTAATTCGCGTAGGAGTTTTACTGGTGGTTGAAATTGCGGGGCCAGGCGCCAAGTCTTTGGGCAGTACTGCACTTGTCCTAGGCAACAAGTACAGTACTAGAGTACTCGCGCAATAACCGTACCTAGAAACAGGGATTCGCAAAATATTTGGGGGAAAATCCGTGCGTATCTGAGCGCCAATACAAACTCAGGACCCCCTGTGTCTGGGTACTTATTAAGTGGGGCAAGTAAGGGACATGAGAGCCATGAACGACATCTGCCGGGAATTTGAGTGACTCCTGGGGCTGCTGTGTTTTGCGGTACAGTACTGTGAGGTATCCCGCCGCACAGGACCACTGAAGGGAGGGTTCTGGGAAGTTCCCAACGTCTGATATGATACTCAGGTCGATGCCTTTGATATCACTCGCAGTGCACTCATTGTGGTTGTGGAATTACTGAGCTTCTGGCAGTGCAAGTGCCCAATCGAGGGTATACTTGCTAGCAGCGTTTTGTGGAGGTACAAGTATCTATTTCTTCGCTTCCCCAGCCTGGCTTACTTGAATCAAGTGCCGGGCATTGGTCAGTGTTGTACGGGCACCAAGAAAATTACAACGGAGCGTTAATAAAAGCGACTGCCCCATGTGCGGATAGTTAGTAAAAAGGTCCTAAACCGGGGGGAGGGTGTGCCTTGGAGGCGAACCTCAGTGGGTTCCGAACTTCTAGCATTCGATGAATGGAGGTTGGAGGCGATTCCGGGCGTGTCAACATTGGTGCTTGTCCATTCTTTGCCGGGTTCGTTTCCATAACACTGCCCAGAGTTCGGTAATGGCGTTCTTGAAGAATAATAATGAAGACTTAGGAACCTTTAATCACTTATTACGTGATTGCTTAGCTGATCTAAACTTCTCCTTGTACTTGTACTGAGTTCTGCACGTGCCTCGGGAGCGTACTGTACAGTTCAGTACAAGTAGCTGAGCTTGAGTCGCGATGTGTGCCGGAGGGTATTCAGTAGTACCGGTAAATTAATATTTGTTATCCTAAACGATTACTGGTATTTTTCGGAAGGCCTCTGCACCAATGAAACTATCGGCAAGGGAAACTACTTGTAATACTGTTACCAATCACTAGGTTTCTTTCTGTGCTTACCTTACACTTGAATTATTTGAATTCCACTCTTGCAAACTCGTGATCCTGGTCAAGAGCCCTAGCCCTATTTAGGATCGTCTACCGGTATGTCTCAATGGAGGAATCTCGTCTAACCTGAACCTTTTTTTTCCCTTCACCCCCGCAAGATCTTGCAGGTCGGAAACACAGGTACCGGTATCCTCGCCGTCAAAAGATCCCGGCGAGAGCCATTCTTTCGTGCACCGCCGTTAGGCTCAGATGGGCAAACTATCAGCGACCCATATAAACAATTTTACTGTGTTCGGCAAAAATCACCCCAGCTTTTGCTCTTGAAACAGGTTCTGAAGTCCCCACATACTCGTACATCCTAACCTAGGGATTAAAATTCCACAATGTGCCTTCTCGATGTTAAGCGGCTGAACTTGGGGGTATTATAAGAGTGGAAAATTGTTATGCCGCCGCGGGCGGTGTAACCAAGATCTGATGGAATCTTTTTGTCAGTGCCCCAATTTTTGCGGACTAAAAAAAACCCCGACATCAGGAAGTTTGTGACAGAATTCAGCCTACTTGTGGCAGGCAAGAAGTAACCGAAAACAGGGGTCATGAATTCGTATGGGCGCAGAGATATGCACAGCATTTTTGCCATGTATTTTGAGAGGCCCTGTTTTCGGGTACTTCTTTCCTGCGACGAGGAGAAATGATCGGAAAAGATAGGATTTCGAAGTTGGAAGTGGAGCGATTGGTGGCTGAAGCTAATCGCTACAGTACTGGGATGGCATCAAGAGTGGTGATATCGACAAGGGGAGGTTTAGGTGGGTGCCTCACCGTAGTCTTGGCTTTTTCGTGCTAGAGCTCGAGTTTCTTCATAGGCCTTGGGACCGACCTTTGTATGAAATATAAATTCAAGGGATTGCATTCAAGTACGGCGGTGGGGCGGGCTCCATCCCTCTACCATCCCGAGCGCTTGCGAAATCCCTGCTCCTTGGAATCTGTGTCTAGAGAGATCTGTGGGGATTAACCCCCCCCATTCTTAAAGTTGTTCTAGATTTTGTAGTAGCTGGTAGAACAGTATGAAGTACTGTACCGGTATACAAGACCGTCGACTGGCAACCAAATGCGGTAGCTAGTAGCCTATTAACTTACTATCGCACAGGAAAATCACCGTCATTCTACTCCGAAGCCTGTTGTAGGCCTGTAGAACATTAAAGGGAGCACTATTGCTAAGTACTCGCAAACGCATGACATTTGTGAACATAACTGCTATTGCATACGGGCAAAAAATTGGCCGGAGCCTCACGATTTTGGTGGTATGCAATAGCAGTTGTGTTCACAAACGTCATGCGTTTGCGAGTACAGTACAGCAAGTAATCCAGTCTGAATTCTGGCTTCAGTAGTTTGACATTGGGGGGTACATGGGGATCCTGCTTTTGGACACAAACGCACTTTGGTTGTGGCTTGTGTTTTTTATTAGTATTTGTTTTCGTATTGTCTCTTGTATTTTTCACTTCTGATGGGATCCCTCCTGCGTATGGAGTCTCCTAGAGCGGGGAGGCCCCGCACAACAACAAAAGCCCTGGAAATTGTTGAAGGGAACAGCACTCGGCATTGCAATAAAACTATCGATGCAGAATTGATTTTTCAGTGTTGAATTAATGGAGTCAATGGCTTTAATTTTTTGATTCTGTGTTTTGAATAAGTATTTGCGGTTAACTAGTGCCAGACCCTGGGAAATATTTGATGTGGTTCCCTTTCGGGAAGGTGGGCAGCTTGGCATTGTCGTAACGTACACACAGAGAAGTCTGTACTCGAGTATTGGCTTGCACAGTCTCCCCGCCCGAGGAGTCTCCCAACTGTACTCGAGTACAGTACTCGGACGCTTTGGTTGGTGTCCGCTGCAGCAGGGATGTGCTCTGGCGAACCCTTCGAGAATGGGAGGCCTTAAAACTAGGCTTTTCGTTGTCTAACTGGACCAACGCGTGACAAAGACTGAGAGGGTAGCCCCGCATCTATTTCTTTGCACTTTTGTTCTTGATGATAATAGCACATTCCAGTTCTTAAGTCCCTTCTGCTCGTGAACAAGATTTTCCAAACCGATTGAATTCAAACTCATCTTTTCCAAGCCATAAACCTGCGCCAAACGATGGATTCGAGCACAGCATTCTTCGAGTTCATATTTTCAGAGAGTCCGAAGAATTTTCGAGCAGCATATGAATCATTGGCTTCCAATCCTTACCAGATCTTTGATATTCTCTTAAAGGAAGAGCGTTTCACAAATTTCTTTGCAAGAATAGAAGTTTATGGAAACAATCTTGCTAACCTGTTAGGTCAATTTCCAAGCTGCCAAAAATATGATTACGGAACCTTGTTATTACAAGAAATCATTAGAGCTTTTACTCTCTCTTTTCTTACTGAGAGATTTGATATGAAATCTAGGGGCGCAGCTGCAAGAATTGTCGTCTCAGTAGTAAAGCTATCGGATCCAACCAGTTTGGGGCAGCTTGGTATGAGATTAGGAGCTCTCCCAGAGACATTGCAAACTTTGGTTGCTGAAGGGCACATGAAAAAGCTAGCTCTAAGTCACAAAGAGTGCTTCGAGGGTCTCATTTCTGAACCCCGGGCTAGGAGCAAGTGGGTTGAAATTATTATGGATTTCTGCAAGAAATGTGGGGTTCATAGCTCGGGGCCTGAGAGGACCAGCGATGTCGGGTTGGCGAAGTTTATTCGCACCGTTCCTTGTGGTTCCTGTATTTCTGACATTTCTTTTAATTGTACGGCCAACCAAGATCCTGAGAGGGAGTCCATGAGACTCTGGAACCATGCTTCCGGGTCAAACTTCGAGTCGGATGTATTCAGTTATCTCTTAGGCGAGTCTCTTGGGCTATGGAAGATAATTATTTCGCAAAAGGCTATGGAGGATTTGAGAGAAGCGAATACTCAAGGTACTCGTTTCACAAAACCAAAGATTTTGATTGGGTTCTGATGTTAGGCAGGTCATCTCAAGGATGTTCGTCGCAAGTTCTTACAGCTCGCCTCCGGAGAGTGGGGTGGGAAAAAAATACTTCAAGAGGCAAAATGGAGCAACTCGCGGAGTTACCGAATCCCTCTCTTCAAAACGTTCTACAAAACCGAGTATTCTATATTATGGCAAATAGATGCTGCTTTTGATGAAAGGTTTGGGGAAGATTATCAAGTTATAAAAGGTCTGGTTGCCTGTAATATTATCCTAATGGGTAGAGAGCTGATGGCAGATAAATGCGATTTAGTATGGGCTGTTGGAAAACTCCAAAATGTACGTATCGAGTCCCGAAATGATGCAGATATGGTGATATTAAGATGAAGTAGCTCGACTACATTTTTGGACAAATTCATCGAGCACAACAAGTCTACACAAGCGCTAAAGTGGAGGCTTGCAACAGAGACGATTTGGATGGGTCACTAGGGATCAGGGATCCAGAGCGAGTCTGCTCGGGGGGCAAGAAAAGTCCTGTGGTGGGAGCCGATAACACTGGCAATAAGGGTTTCGGTGACTCAGCACAACTAGGTAAAGTCAAAACAGTCCTACTTGTATTGCTCTCGTATCGGGGTGCTAAATTCAAGATTAATAGTAAAATTCTATAGCCTCACGGAAAATGTTCTAGATAATATTACTTCTACAGCTAGAAATGTCGCATACCCGGTAGGTATATCGGGGGAGGAGGCCTCAGTGGTGAATCACATTCGAACCGCAACCTTCATTCTCGGCAGAAGTGGGACTGGGAAAACGACTTGCTTGGTTTATAAGCTAGTAGGGAGGTATCTACATAGTATGAACATTGAGGACCCGTTGAGACAAGTACGTGATTGCAGGCAGTCTGAGTTTGGGGCATTTCCAAAGAGTGTAACATTGACTAAGCAGGCAATCACAGGTATTACTTACAAGGTCAAAGAGATTGGCATCGAAGATAAGAGTTAATACAAGTGGATTGATTGAGGCGCAATTGGGCGAAAGGAAGACGCAAGATGCCGAAAATAATGATTTTGATGACAGCACAAGAAAACGATTCTTATCACTCACCGATATGGATTTTCCGCTGGTATGCACTTTTGATTACTTGCTAAGACTTATTGAGAATAGCATTAGGTTTGTTACTCTGCTTAAATTGTCACTGTATAGTACGCCAGCTGAACCTCCCTTAGGGAACAGGAAAACCGGCGAAGGTACATGAAGATTGACAATTCTAAATCCGCGCGGGTCGTCGACTTTGTGAAATTCAAAATTGAGTACTGGGAACGCCTATACTTACCAATCAAGAGGGGCATTCCAGTGGATTTGGCATTTCTTGAAATCATGGGAGTCATCAGGGGTTGCGTTTCGCCATCCGGAAACTACGAGCCTTTATCTCGCCAAGAGTATTTGGAAAAGCGCTGGAGACTAGCACCAAACTTTGCATCGGGAGAGGAGAGAAATGCCGTCTATAGCCTATATGAGTGGTATGAGGGGGCGAAGAAGAAGCGTGGTGATATTGATCAAGCGGATAGAATTATCAAAGTGGGCAAGGCATTGCAGGCATTCAGTTCTTCAGAGATACTTGAAGACAGGGTATTCGAACAGAATATCCGGAGAATGCTAGACGAAATATATGTGGATGGTTAGTATTTCTAGATCAAAAATGCTTGCTTTGGCATGGTATTGACAAAAGAGCAGAGGTGCAGGATCAGAAAACGTCAGAAATAGGAATGCTTTTAACCCTGGTGGGACTCCCTCAGGGCATCCATTTTGGTCTGATTCTCTCTGTTTTGTGTCCTTACCCTATAGCACTTGATTCTCATCAGTGAATAGCTGGAGATACGGCTCAGTGTATATCCAAAGATGCCCTTTTCCGATTCGCGAATGCAAAAGCCTTATTTTATGAGCGATTCAATACTAGCCGCGACAGAGACCGAAAGCCAAAATTGTTTCCCTTATCGCATAACTATAGATCTCATAAACAGATTTTGAGCCTTGCCACCTTAGTGATGGACCTCTTATATGGAGGTGCGCTGCTTCCCGACACACTCTAGTGTCTTTTGTCGTACTTATGAAGCAGTTTAGGCTTTCCGGAGTTGGTCGATGAATTACCCACTGAAATCGGGGATATTCCTGGTCCGAACCCTACACTTTATAGTAACCGCCCCTCCCTCTCGGGCTGACTTATATAGCTAATTTCTGAAGTTGGGGAAAATATAACAAATATACTGCAGTTCGAGAAGGAAAGAAAAGGGTCTCAGGAATCAGATACCAATAATAGCACATTCAATGAATATGGAGAAGTGCGTGTTATTCTGGTACGGGATGAAGAAACACGTGACAAACTTCGTGCAGTGCTTGGAAGATCTTCACTGGTATTAACTATTCTCCAGAGTAAGGGCATGGAGTTCGAGGATGTCTTCCTCTACGATTTCCTTAGTACAAGCCCGTACAGCCACAAATTGGATATCCTAGAAAAGGTTTTCAAACGGGAGTGTCATAAAGGTAAGATTTATTTTACGAGATATAATATATACTGTATGCTTATCCAGGAGGGCACACAGATTGGGCCAGAGATAATATTGTGAGTAGCCAATTGCTTGTGTCAGAAAAGAGACTAATAGCATCACAGGTCCTGTGCTCGGAATTGAAGGTAATTTGATAGTAGTAACCTCCTTTGCTAGACTTAATTTATTTGCTAATTCTATACGGGTTTAAAGAATCTATATGTCGGGGTAACAAGAGCTCGCCACGGATTATGGATACTGGAAAGTAACACCTGTATTTTGGACCCAATACGACGTCTCTTCAATCAAACAGCAACTTTGCTAAACCCAGGCCGATACCCTGGTCCCATATTAGACATTTTAACTGGAGATACTGGGGTACGTTCTAAACTTCTACTGGATTATCTGCTCTGACATCCATAGGCTTTGGAGCTGCATAGGCGGTTGTCAAGAGGAAGCGCAATGGATGCCGCAAGGTGGAGGGAAATGGGGTATCAAATGATCGATGACCAAGAATACTCCGAGGTCCGCTGGTATATGTTATGTTTCCAAATAACAGGACTGATTAATTTTGTTTTAGGCTCTCCGCTACTTTAGTGAGGCTAAAGATCTTTGCGGAATTGCATTGGCAAATGCATATATTACTGAAGAAATTGGACTCAGAAGCAGGGCTCGTGGGTTCTCCGAAGAGGCTACTATTCATTTCATAAAGGCATCGGAGCTTTTTCTGCAAGCCGGTAGCATTACAAAAGCAGTTCAATGCCGAAAAGAAGGAGGTGACTCAAAGGGTGCAGTCAGTGAGTAAATCCCAAGGGTAGACTTCAATATACAAAGCTTAAATGATACAGAAATTCTTGCCGATAATGGAGCATACCAAGATGCTGCCTGGCTTGCAGCAGATTTTGGATTATTTTCCGAGACAAGCGAGATATACACCAAACTTAACAAACACGAGAAGGCGCTCGTGGGGTATGCTCGTGGGAAACAATTCAAATTGATGCTTGATTATCTTAGAAAGTTTATACCATATCTCCTTTTCTGTTTAATTCAAGTCCTTGAAGCTCAGTAGATAGTGGAATTAGCTAACTCCTGAGAATAATAGCTTTGAACCATCAATCGAGCCTTGCTGTTGGAAGCAGTATACATTGCTGAGCTACTTGAAAGAATTCGGGGGTAAAGACACAGTTCCAGACAAGCTCGGAAAACAGGTTCTCAATCTTATCGCATCTCCGGAGAAGCAGGAAATAATTTTTTTGAGATTTGGCTTGATGAATAAACTTTTTGAATTGCTCAGTAGTACTGGGAAATACATGGAAGCCTACGAGGTTGGGGTCAGTTCTGGGCTTCTGGAGAAATCTATTCGGCTGCTCAGTCGCAAAGTCTCGCCAAAAAAACTAAATCAGGAACAGAAAACACAGCTGAACGTGGTGTGCAAGTTTCTACAAGCGCAGCATATCGCAACTAATATATTGCCTAGAGCCGGAGAAGACTGGGAGATCCACGAGGTACTGCGTTTGGCTGTCGGCAGGGGGAGCCCTCAGATCGATTCATTTGTCAAAATATGGGAGGATATCAACCGAGCTCTCCGTAATGCTGTGCGGGAGAGGCCTGGTGTGAAGATAGGAAAGTTCGACGATATGCAGATGGCCGGTTATCTGGATATTCTGGTTCGTTCTCAAAAGATCTTTTTGTGTCGTTCGCGTCTAAGTCACCCCTAGGTAACAAGAAGTGCATATCCAAACAACGAATTCTGGCTTCCATTTGACTATATTGAGCGCGTACTTCAAGACTTGGTAATGATCTCTTCGGGTGGGACGATCCCATCTTCAGCTCAACTATATTGCGGGATTTATGAGGTGCCTGGCTTGCCAGGCCAATATATCGTTCTGGAGTGGTCTCCACTACGTTCTAACCCTGGTCTACAGCTTCCTCTTAGGCCGGTGGATATTGGTTCACTGAGAGACAAAATGTTAAGGCATATGTTAGGAGATATCATCCCTCCCCTCGTTTCACTTGATGAAGGATTGCGGGCAGCATGGACCAGGAGCGCAAACCCTCAATTTGTGCCCCCATGGAAACTAGGTAGGGACAATCTCAGAGAGTCTAACTTGATTTGAGTATGATACATCGCTTACATGGAAATTAGTGGAATCCCATTCTGAAAAAGTAGAGGTATGATAGGATATGTACCTTTAAGTTCTGCCCCAGAACACCAACTTACAGGGTATCATACTAGTTTCTGGCACGACTTTGCCGAATATTTTCATGGGTTTCTGCCCTGATTGAGGGCAATAGACAGCTTGAAGATTCCTTAGCGCAGAATTGTAAGGCCTTCCACTAGATCCGATCCAGAAACCTTTGTTTTAATGTTGTTCAGGGGACTGGAGATTTTGGAGAAGTGCTTTCCTGGAGCAAATAGAATTTAGATCTGCATATGAGCGCAGGCTTGATGTTCTATTTAACATTAAGTCTGAGCTTGTGAACCGGGGTGGGAAGTATCACGCATTATACTTGGTTATGACTAAGGACGACACAACAAAGTATCGGATAGAATCAGCTACTCAAATGGGTGTGGGGGGTTGTGTGTCTTCGCTTTTGACCCAATACCAAACATCACTATTTCTAGGTATGTGGAATGACACTAAAAAAGTTTGCCGGCGGGAAGAGTTATATTCTAACAAGCAACAGGCTATAAAGAGCAGTGGGGGGTAGCCTTCCTAAAAATGCGGAATCTAATAATGGACAGGAGGAACCTAAGCCACAAATATGGCTCGGAAATGGTAACCATGGTCAATCAATTCTTGTCGGAGACTACAGCTGGGGATTTTCCTGGGAAATTTGTACGCTTAGTTCAGCAACTCACCTTGAGGCTGATTTGTTAACTCTTGCATAGTGCGAAAATATCTACGGGATCCTCAGTGCTCTGGGGAGCGCAGAAAATGGACTGAACTTTTACTCTCCGTCCGTCATTTCTCTTTATGAGGAATTAGCCTTGTCCTTGGTGAGTAAGTGATTTATATTCGGAATTGGATGCTGATAGGTTTTTAGATTTTCTTGGTGCGGCCTTATGAGTTTCTCATTCCGAAATCCTGGCATCGTTTGTACTTCAGCAGATGGGAAAGGAAATATAGGTCACCTTCGGTTCTAGAACGCCTCCGGTACCAGCAGTGTTTAGTCAACGTTTGTTTGAGCTTCTGTGAAATGCTTTTAAACATAGAGGGAAGGAATACCGAAGAGATTGCTTTAGGCCGACGAAGTGTCACCCTGATTGTTGTATGTCTTATCAACTTAGGGACCCTTTTCCCCCGACCAAAGAATTATGTGAAATTGTGGCTGAAGTCACAAGAGGTTTGCTCTTCACTTAAAGGGGGGTTAGGGGTTGCAGTACGCTTATTGTCTTTCAGGTTTTCTGCTGCGCCACGTTGAATGCTCGCAGTATCCAGAAGCTACGCGAAGACGAGCTTACAGGACGTTTAGCAAATGTCTTCCGAGAGTACGGAGGAAATGATTCAATTTGCGTTGTATGGGGCCACCCAGGGCGCGTCGCGTCGTTTGCTGGAACTTCATTGAAAGACAATGGGATCTCGGTAGTAAACAGCCGCCTTATAGAAGAGAAAAAGAGACATCTGTGGAGAATGAGCAAGGACCTGCACACGAGGCAACTCAACACTGCACACATTTTGACTGCTTTTTGGAGACTGAATGGACCGGAGTTTGTGCGGAAGATGAAGGAACGCAGGGAGCGCTACGCTGCATGGATTTTGACGGCTTTTTGGAAGCAGAATGGGCCGGAGTTTCTGCGGAAGATGAAGGAACGCAGGAAGCGCTACACTGCATGGATTTTGACGGCTTTTTGGAAAAAGAATGGGCCGAAATTTGTTGAGAAAATGAAGGAACGTAGGAGGTACCTTGCCCCGAGGTACAAATACCCCCGAAATTGTTGTTTACTGGTGGATATGGGAGAGGATAAAAGTTGGATGTGTTGATGGCGGATCTCTGTTTCCTTTTTTCTCTCCTTCCAACTCTTGTGCACTGTTAGGCTAGCAATGAGAAAACAGAGCTTTACTCCCTCGTCTGTTGAGACACTGGATTTGGTATCCTAGTGACTTTAACATTAAGAGAAAACCCTCGGGGAAACTTGTTGAATATTGGTGAAGTAACTGGGTCAGCTTCAGAATCTTTTAGTAAGTTGTTTTAATAATATCAAGGTTCTTATCGCCATTTCATCCCCCCCCGGCTTAAGGAGGATGCACCTGTACTGTACGTGGGAAACAGGGCAGGTGGAAACACCCCCAATAGGAGCAACCGTGGGGCTAGTGGTGGCACAGGTGGAAATGATAGTCCTGCTGGTCCCTGTGGTCTCGGCCGCCCAACCCCTAAGAGATTCCGCGCTTAAACCCTCTCGCTCGGGAGCATGCAACATCACCATCACGATTTGAATTAGTGTCAAATCAACTTCCTTCCACCGAGATGGGTATTCTCTGCTCTGTTTTTTTCTGTTTACCCTTTCATTTATCTATTTCGTTCAGTTCTTACCTTACGATCCTACGCTCTCTCAATTTCTT
Organism: Tuber brumale; assembly: GCA_014065205.1. NCBI lineage: Eukaryota > Fungi > Ascomycota > Pezizomycetes > Pezizales > Tuberaceae > Tuber > Tuber brumale. The sequence continues at coordinate 198,108 of JACCEG010000085.1, read as the reverse complement.
TCATGCTTCTCTGTCTCTTGGGGAGTCTTTTGTTTTTCGCTCGGGTGTAGCAAAAAGGGCATTCATTGTCGTGCTGTACGAGTACTGTACTGTACATGTACATGTACAAGTACAGTGCACTTCTAGTTTCACAGCGAGTGATATTCCGTGATTCTCTATCAGTATGGGGTAGGGAACGATGTTGACTATTTTCGTTGGTGCGTATGTTAGAACTCGGCGGATATGCTGTAGGCGCTAGTGCTAAGGTGCGTGAAGGCGGAAGGTTTAATCTAGAGTCAGTACGAAGTGATTGAGGAGCCTGTCGCAACATAATGCCATACCCGCCCCGCCACAAAAATTAAAATACAGTGATAAACGGCGTTTTTGGTCAAATCGCTGTCCAATCCACCGCCTCGGTTTTTGCTACTAGCAATATTTTGTGTCTACGATCCTTAGAAAACCTCCTTGAAATTTACTCCAACCCTGCTCAGGCCGAACCATGCAAAAGCAATCGAACTTCCTTAGCCCAAGTATTAGTCTCTCAACCCCGAGAGAAATCAATCGCCGTTGCCCTGTGGGTTTTATTTATGACCACTTTCTTTCCTAGCTTGCCGCAGTTCATAATAAGCTATTAAAAATTACCTCTCCTTTTGTTTCTCTCATTTGATAACTACCTGAAACAGTTTGAGGAAAGACCATATTATTGCAGCTGTGCAGTCCTACAACGTAATCAAAAAAAATATCAATCACAAAGCACCAAAGTGGGAGAATCATCGAACAAACTCCCAGACTAAAAAAACTAGGAACTAGTGAGACAACAACAAGTAGGATAAATCGAGACATTCGCGTTCACACATCCCATACCACTGTTGGGATAATTTACTCCTGCCGGGGCCTACAAGCAGTGGATCATTTGAGACTGTGTTTTGCGCCCACTACGTAGATCCACCTCCGGAAGCGGTGATCCCATATGGGTCGTGTGTGTCCCGCATTCAACGATATCAAAAAGGGCGTAGGTTCACTATCCCACATCCAGTTGCTTGATCTACAATTGCTGGATTCAATGGGAAATACCGCATCTCCCCCAGGGCTACGTCAGTTTCGTTGGATGGCTAGTTAGTACGAGGGGGTGAATCGACCTGACCTTGGGCGGCTGTAACTTACTTTTCAAAACACCCGCTTTTAGTACTACCCAAAAAGCCCACTCCTCGTCATTGCCAAAAGCGGATCCAGGTATTATAACGAGTATAACTTAAGAATATACTAGCGAAATTTGAAGAATCTTCCGATGTAATCCAACCCACCCATATCCTCAGAAGAGTGGCCAATCACAGACTAGGGATACTACTAGGGCTCTCTTCCCATGGATCTAGGTACCTCAAGGACTGGAAAAGCGAGAAGGTCTGTTTTCCCCCCATCTATCTTTCTCGCCTTCACTTGTGAACTGCGCACGCCGGAAACGATTTGTCAACGCACAGCAACCTTATACTAGATCAAAAAAACTAAAAACTTAAGTAGCCCACGGAGCAAATTACTATTTAGTGCTTATTTCTTAGAAGTGGTAAATATATAGAAGGAGGATCCCGCAACCGCCAAGGCTCGTCACCTTAACCCGGGACATAACTAGCCCCTACAATGGCACAATCGTTATTATCCTACTTACAGTACCTACAAACACCCAGTCCGTCAGAACTCACCCTCGCTGACATCCTACGCGACAAACCTACTCTCCTAGAAGCTCTCGTTAACGTCTACCACTCTCTTCTCAAAAGACCGGAGAAGCCCGATACCAGCACCAAAGCCAAACCCGGGGGGAAAGGCAACATCACAGTATCCAACAGAAAGCAAAGAGCCAAGTGCTGCCAAAGTCTGCTGGAAATGGCCATGGGAGCCATAACTGTGAAAACCGATAATTTGACTAAACATGATATTGAGGCCCAATTTCAGTACCATATGACACTAGAGTATGGGGGTTAGTAGTGAGACAGGTAGACAGGGCATGGCTGGCCGAAGACCGATGTGCATGGCCCGGGAATCTGTCGATATGTGTTCAGCCACCCGCACCCTTTCTCCCTCATCAATAACCTCCATACCCGAGCACTGCGCTTGCACATCCCCAGATTTAGAAAATAAGTAGGAGTTTCTCTTTAAGAGCAAGTAATCCTGTGAGCCTTCCTCCAGCATACTTTTTCCGGCCTGGAGAAAGTGGAAGGTACTGTACCAAGTTCACTTTAGAGTATCTCTTCCGGTGGTCGGATTTCGCTCCACCTTAAGTACACCATAGTACCATTCTTGCAATATGGGTCTATGTGAAGCACGGAATAGAAGGGGGTGCCTTGATCGGTGTTTATTATCACAGTACCGTTCCCCATGAGTATTCCAGAAAAGAAGGAAAAGCCCCACCCGCTTGGCTGTCTTAGCCATTTCCCCAGTCACACCTCACTCTTCTGCAGAAGTGAAGGCAAGTATACAAGGTAAGGGGCGGATCGCAACCCCTGAATACTACTCCCAAGCAAACATCTACCGTCCCCTCCCCTCACTCGAGTACCGGTATTCCACATCATCGCCTCGTCCGACACCATCTAGGCGTGCTGCTGTGAAGCGACCTAGCTTGGGCTTCAAACCACACTCCCGAAGTCCGGCACCCACCTACTAATTCTAAACCCCACTGAGCACTCAAGAATGCAGTATTTCACAAAATCTTCTCTGAAACACAGGAGCATCGGCTAGATTGTGTCCCTCCCACAAATAGTTCTCCTGGTTTAGGTAAGCGTTACACCCTAACATCTTTCGTATTATCATACTCGATTCGACGTAGCGCGGTGCGTCAATTCGGGACACGAAGTTAGGGTAGCTCCTCCGGGAACTCCTTCCTATCCCCAAAACGGCCTCTCCCACCATTCTATGATCCACATAGCAGCAATGATGCCACTGTGGAGGTGTTGTCTACAACACCATCCTTATCCTTAATTCCATACGACCCCCTTCCCTTCCCCTTACTAGGGCATTTCCTCAACCGTCCTGCATCTCCCCGCAACCCATACCAACCTCCCAGGTTTCCAAACCCCCCCAACCCCCCCCAACCCGACACCCTTGGAGACTCTCAACTCGACCTCACGTTACACCTACTATCATGACAATCTAAGCCGAGGATAAGTTCTAGCTATGCCCGCGGCATAATTAAGTGGATATTTCACATGGAGCAAACGCTGGGGAAATTACGCACAAGGTAGAAGTGGCGAAATGCTGTTAACTGGTTGGAGTGTAGGCTTAAAGGCGGGGAAGAAGGGATGGGTATATATACTATCGCAATCCACGTTGTAGCAGGAGGAGCGGTTTTGTAGAAGATGTTGGAAGGGGTGCGAGAGGATCGGGAGAGAAGTGGTGTGGTGGGGGTTTCTAGGGAGAATATACTCTACGGAAGGTATTGCAGGAATGGGGGTGAGTGAATTGGCAGTCTGGATAGACCGTTGTGCCAGGCGTAGCTGTCAAAGAAACATTTCCTCATTCTATGGGGTGGCGCGTAGTACACCTCCCACAAAGAAACAAGCATCTCTAGGAACTGCAGGAATTTTTGTGTGTGAACTGTTTTTAATACTTCAGGATTGATTCCCGGACTTATATTTCGAGCGAGGACTAGAAAGTGCAACGGAAAAAAAGAAAAAAACTCAATCCCAATGATAGGGCACAGATTTTTTTTTCTCTGAGAAGAACAAGAGCCCACAAATATGCGGCGAAGGTACCCCAAACTAATACTGCAAAGCACTTGTAGTAACAGCAAACAGGTCCACACAACCCCCCACACACACCGCCCGCGGGCACCTACGCTCCACTTCACAGGAATTATATCATACTCCCACAGAAACGCTTATTTCTCCACAAAGGTATTTCAGATTCCGGATACGCTACTTTCCCCTTGGTTTGAGCTTTCTCGCTCCCCACCTCATCTCGTTACCTCCGTTGTGACAAGCAGCCCGGGAAGCTCTTTAGAGGTCTACGAAACCCTAACCCTACATTTGTTGCTTGATGCCGCAGGTGTGTTGGAGATCGTGGATGCAGCTCACATGCTCAGAATGTTGTCCCGCTTGTTTGTATAAAGGTTTTGGAGATGCGCTTTAGATTAACGCATCCTTCAGAAAGAAATCATGTATCCGTCGGAAGTGGTAGGGGAGAGTCAAAGGGACGCAGTGGAGGCTGCGAATAGTGGGAGTCTTTATGAAGTCTGTCTTTCTTTCGTCAGCATGGGAGTATGCGGATGAAAGAGAAACTTGGGTGGGCGGGCATGGGGGAGAGTGGATACGCATGGTGGTCGGCGGAAGGATATGAGGATGCGTTTGTCGCAGTTCATTGATACTCCTGTCTCGTTAGTTAGTTAGTTGCGTTGAGATAACGAGCGAGCACCCCCACTTCCCCAAAGTCGTGCACTGGCGGGTTCGGAGTCTTTTATGTTGCCTTACTAGTCGTCGTCGTTTAGCCGTTTCGAAAGTTGTCGCCGTTTAAAAGAGTATTGTTCGTTAGCATAATTAACCGAACATGACAATAACCATAATTAATTCTTTAACAAAAACTAAAGTCCCTAACAACAAACTCCCCCCTTTAATCCCGAGTAATGTGTCCAGACTCAGAAATATTTGCATATATTTAGAGCACAAATAAAACTATTTAATGTAAAATTAAATCTTATATAATGAATTCCTAGCTCTGCTGATGAAATAAACAAAAGAGTTGTGAGGTAATAAGTATATCTCTACTTGTAAATACTTTGAATTACAACATAATTATTATCTAATGGGAAGGTGGAATAGGAATTGTGTTGAGCCTACTGCTAGGGCAGGAGAGAGAAAGATTAACCAGATAATGATGGGAGTTTTTTTTTTTCATGATCAAAAACATGGTCTATTTATTCCTGTTATTCCTGATTCTTCTTCAGGTGTCAATGGTGGTGGGGTTACTGGAAAGTCAATTATTGATGTTTATGATCAATATGACTTTGTAGGCATATGGGAGGGGATTAAGGAAGAGTCAGGAGAAGCAGAGGCCTTCTTTATCATTGATAATGCTAAGTCTCATTTGCCCTTCAGAAAATGGCTCAGAGAGCATGAAGTTACTCTATTGGAAGTATCTCCCTATTTACTAGATCTCAATCTAATTGAACATACCCGGTCTCTGCTCAAGGATAAGCTTTTTAAGCATTATCCTAACCTTCATCTCATGAAGAGTCCTGAAGATATGGTCAACAAAGCAATCGAGGAGACCATCACTCAGGCTTATTGTCGGGAGCTTCTTGACCCAATGGTCTTTGATACTCTAGCAGGATTTATGGTACATAGGATAGAGGCAGCTATTAAGGCCGATAGATGGTATACTAAGTGTTGATTACTGCTATGGTTTTATTTTGTTTATTTTGGTCCACGTTAGGATAGTTGGTCTTGTAATGGAGGTTGTCATCATGGTACTGTAAAATTATTAGTGTTTGTTGTTGTTCGGCTAATTTTGTCAACGAACAATGCACACAGAGACACAGAGAAGTCTAGACTATATTGGCTTCGGTATGTCGTATAAGTAGTTCTCCCCGCCCGAGGAGTCTTGGCTATACCAAGATACACCACTGCGCATATGATAATGAGAAGCGGTACTCGAGTAGGGAACTAGGCGGTGGAAGCATGATTTTATTACTGACCAAATATATAGGAAAGGAAATAACCCCAAACCGCTACAATTAGTCTTTTACAAGTGCACTGTTTTTGTCTCCGCATGTCACTCTGCTATTTCATTTCCAACTATGTATGAGCTCTTGGCGTCAAGTCCGGTGGCCGTTTTCGAATACTTTTGGATCTGATAGGTGATTTTGATTGCAAGTGCGGTACTGTATCCTACCGAATACGGTTAGGTTGGTGTCCGCCGCAATAGGGACAATATGTGATCGGGCAAGCCCGTCAAAAATGGGTGGCCTTAAAACTAGGCTTTTCATGGTCTAACTGGACAAACGTGTGGCAAAGACTGAGAGGGTGTTACGGTGCAACGGTGTAACGTTCGTACAATGGCCTCGGATCCATTTCTTTGCACTTTTGTTCTTCATGATAGCACGCCCCCGTTCCTACGTCCCTTCTACGGCGAACAAGATTTTCCAAACCGATTGAATTCAAACTCATCTTTTTTCTGGTCCATAAACCTCCGCCAAACGATGGATTCGAGCACAGCATTCTTCGAATTCGTATTTTCAGAGAGTTCGAAGAATTTTCAAGCCGCATACGAATCATTGGCTTCCAAACCTTACCAGATCTTCGATATTCTCCTTAAGGAAGAGCGTTTCACAAATTTCTTCTCAAGAATAGGGGTTTATGGAAATAATCTCGCTAACCTGTTAAGTCAATTTCCAAGCTTCCAAGGATATGATTACAGAACCTCGTTATTACAAGAATTGATCAGAGCCTTTACTCTCTCATTACTTGCTGAAAGATTTGATGACGTGAAATCTAGGGATGCAGCTGCAAGAATTGTCGTCTCGGTAGTAAAACTATCGGATCCAACCGCTTTGGGGCAGCTTGGTACGAGATTGGGAGCTCTCCCAGGGATATTTCAAACTTTGATTGCCGAAGGGCACATAAAAAATTTAGCTCTAAGTCACAAACAGTGCTTCGAAGGTCTCATTTCTGAACCCCAAGCCAGGGACAAGTGGGTTGAAATTATTACGGATCTTTGCAAGAAATGTGGGGTTCACGGCTCGAGACCTGAGAGAACCAGCGATATCGAGCTGGCGAAGTTTATTCGCACCGCTCCTTGTGAATTCTGTACTTCTGACTTTACTTTTAATTGTGGGCCCAACCGAGATACTGAGGGGGAGTCCACAAGACTCAGAGACTACGCTTTCAGATCAACCATGGACTCGAATGTATTTAGTTACCTTTTAGGTGAGCCTCTAGGACCATGGAAGATAATTCTTTCTCAAGAGGCTATGGAGAATCTGAGAGAAGCGAATATTCAAGGTATATATTCTACTAACCCGAAGATTTTTGATAGTTTCTGATGTTTTGCAGGTAACCTCCAAGATGTTCATCGCAAGTTCTGCCAGCTCGCCTCCGGAGACTGGGGTGGGAAAAAAATTGTTCATAGGGCAAACTGGGGCAACTCGCTGAGCTACCGGATCCCTCTATTCAAAGCTTTCTACAAAACCGGATATTTTATATTATGGCAAATCGATACTGCTTTTGATGAAAGGTTTGAGGAAGATTATCAAGTTATAAAAGGTTTGGTTGCCTGTAATATTACCCTGATAGATAGAGAGCTAATGGCAAATAACCGCGGTTTAGTATGGGCTATTGGAAAACCCCAAAATGTATGTATCGAGTCCTGCAATGACGGGGATATAGTGATATTAAGATGAAGTAGCTCGACAAGATTGGTGTACAGATTCATCGAGCACAACAAGTCTATACAAGTGCTCGAGCGGAAGCTTGCAATAGAGACGATTTGGATGGGTCACGAGAGATTAGGCATCCAGCGAGAGTATGGTTGGAGGGTAAGGAAAGTGGTGCTATGAAGATTGATGACGCTGGCTATGGGGATTTTGATGACTCAGTGCAACTAGGTAAAGCATCAAAATGTCCCACTTTCATTGCTCTTGCACGGAGGTGCTAAATTCACGGTCAATAGCAAAATTTTATAGCCTCACAACAACTGTTCTAGATAATATTACTTCTACGGCCAGAAATGTGGCATACCCGGTAGACTTATCGAGGGAGGAGGCCTCGGTGGTGAATCACTTTCTAACCCCCGCATTCATTCTCGGGAGAAGCGGGACTGGGAAAACGACTTGCTTGGTTTATAAGCTAGTAGGAAGGTATCTAAATAGTATGAAGAATGGAGACCCATTAAGACAAGTACGTGGTTGCCGGCGGTCCGAGTTTGGGGCATTCTCAAAGAGTGTAGCATTGGCTAAGCTGGCAGTTGTAGGTCTTACTTACAAGGTCAAAGAGATTGGCATCGAAGATAAGAATTAATACAAGCGGGTTGATTGAGGCAAAATTAGGTGAAAGGAAGAGGCAAGCTGAGGGTAATTATGCTAAAAATGATGATTTTGATGACAATACAAGAAAGCAATTCTCATCACTCACTGATATGGATTTCCCGCTGGTGTGCACCTTTGATTACTTGTTGAGACTTATTGAGAATAGCATTAGGTTTGCTACCCCTCTGCTTAAACTGTTTCTGTATAGTACGTCTGCTGAGTCGCCTCCAGGGGGCAGGAGAGCCGGCGAAGGTACATGAAGATAGACAATTCTGAATGCGCACGGGTAATCAACTTCGCGAAGTTCAAAATCGAGTACTGGGAACACCTTTCCTCACGATTAAAGAGAGGCATTCCAGTGGAATTAGCATTTCTTGAAATCATGGGAGTCATTAAGGGATCAGTTTCGCCAGCCGGAAACTACGAGCCTTTATCTCGCCAAGAGTATCTGGGGAAGCGCTGGAGATTAGCACCAAATTTTGCATCAGAACGGGAGAGAGAAGCTGTCTATGAGCTATATGAGTGGTATGAGCGGACGAAGAAAAAGCGCGGCGATATTGATCAACCGGATAGAATTATCAAAGTGAACAAGGCTTTGGAAGCATTCAGTTCTTCAGAGATAATTGAAGATAAGATATTCGAACGGGATATCCGAAGGATACTAGACGAAATATATGTGGATGGTTAGTATCTCTAGATCAAATTTACTTCAAGTTGCTTTGGAAGGGTATTGACAAAAGGGCAGAGGTCCAGGATCAGCGAACGTCAGATATAGGAATGCTTTTGGCCCTAGTGAGATTCCCACGGGGTATCCATTTCGGTCTGACTCTCTCTACTTCGCGTCCTTACCCTACCGCACTTGATTCTCATTAGTGAATAGCTGGGGATACTGCTCAGTGTATATCCAAAGATGCCCTTTTCCGATTCGCAAATGCAAAATCCTTGTTTTATGAGCGCTTCAAAGACAGCACAAGCAGCGATAGAGACCTAAGGCCAACATTGCGCCCCTTATCGCATAACTATAGATCTCATAAACAGATTTTGAGTGTTGCCTCCTTAGTGATGGACCTCTTATATAGAGGTACGCTACTCCCCAATACACTCAACTATCTTTCATCATACTTATTAAGCAACCCAGGCTTTCCGGACTTGGTAGATGAATCACCTCCTGAAATTGGGGATATTCCCGGTCCAAAACCTACACTTTATGGTAACCCCCCTCCCTCTCACTGGAGCTACCTTGTGAAGCTAATTTCTGAAGTTGGGAACAACATAACAAATATGCTGAAGTTGGAGGAGGAAAGGGAAGGACCTCAGAAATCGAATACCGATAACAGTGGGTTCAACGAATATGGGGGAGTGCGTGTTATTCTGGTACGGGATAAAGAAACACGAGACGAACTTCGAGCAGTGCTTGGAAGATCTTCAGAAGTATTAACCATTCTCCAAAGTAAGGGCATGGAGTTCGAGGATGTTTTCCTCTACAATTTCCTTAGTACAAGCCCGTACAGCCACAAATTGGATATCCTGGAAGAGGTTTTCAAACGGGGGTATCATAAAGGTATGATTCACTTTATAAGGTATAATACATCTGCTTATCGAGACCATGCAGACTGGACAAAAGAAAATATCGTGAGTAACTAATCACTTTGATTACAAAAGAGATGCTAATAGCACCGCAGGCCCTCTGCTCGGAATTGAAGGTGATTTGATAGTAATTAGCCCTTTTTTAAACATAATTTATTTGCTAATTCTATGCGGGTGTAAAGCATCTATATGTCGGAGTGACAAGAGCTCGCCACAGACTATGGATATTGGAAAGTAATACCGGTATTGTAAACCCAGTACAACGCCTTTTCAACAAAACAGCAACGTCGTTAGAACCAGACCGATATCCTGGCTCCATATTAGAGATTTTAACCGAACAAGATATAGAGGTGTGTTCGGGACTTCTACTGAATTACCCCCTCTGACATTCGTAGGCTTCGGAGCTGCATAGGCGGTTGTCTAGAGGAAGCACAATGAGTGCTGCACGCTGGAGGGAAATGGGGCACCAAATGATTGACGACGAAGAATACTCTGAGGTTTGCTGGTATATGCTACATTTTCCAAGAGCAGGACTAATTATTTTTCTTCTAGGCTCTCCACTACTTTGAGGAAGCTAAAGATCTTCATGGAATTGCGTTGGCCAACGCATATATTACAGAAGAAATTGGACTCACAAGAAGAAATCATGGATTATCTGAAGCAGCTAATAGTTACTTCAAAGAGGCTTCGAAGCTTTTCTTGCAAGCCGGTAGCATTCCAAAGGCAGTTCAATGCCGAAAAGAAGGAGGCGACCCAAAGGGCGCAGTTAGTGAGTAAATCCCAAAGGCAGGCTTCAATGCACAAGGCTTAAATGATGCAGAAATTCTTGCCGATAATGGAGCATATGAAGATGCTGCCTGGCTTGCAGCAGATTTTGGATTATTTTCAGAAACAAGTGAGATATACACCAAACTTAACAAGCACGAGAAGGCGCTTGCGGGATATGCTCGTGCGGAACGATTTGAATGGATGTTTAATTATATTAAAAGGTTGTACCAGATCCCCTTTCCCGTTTAATTCTTGGAGCTGAAAGCAGTTTGTTCCTGGAACTAGCTAACTCCTAAGAACAACAGGTTTAAATCAGAAATTGACCCTTACTGCCGGAAACAGTATGTACAGTTCGGCTACTTGAAAGAATTTGGAAAGAGCGATTTAGTTCTGAACGAGCTTGAAAAACGGGCTCTTGATCTCGTCGGATCTCCAGAGGAGCAAGAAATGCTTTTGTCAAGATTTCATTTGATGAACAAACTTTTCCAGCTGCTGACTACCAATGAGAAATACACAGAAGCCTACGAGGTTGGGGTCACTTTTGGGATTCTTGAGGGCTCCTTTCAGTTGCTTTGTGACAAAATCTTACCACAGGATCCAAATTGGGGGAAGGGAGCAGAGATGAACACAGTGTGTATGTTTCTACAAGCAGAGTATCTAGCAACAAATCCCCGGCCCAGAACCACGGCAGACAGGCGGATCCACAAAGTCCTACAAGCGGCCGTCGGCAGAGGGAGCTCACAGATCGATATATTTGTCAAAATGTGGAAAGATATAAATAAAGCTCTAGACAGCTTTGGTCGGCGCAAGACTAGTGGAGAGATTGGAAATCTCAGCGATATGCAGATTGCTAGTTATGTGGATATTCTGGTTTGTTCCCGGGTGGTATTTATGTGTTGTTTACCTCTAAGTTAACCCCCCCCATAGGTCACGAAAAGCGTATACCCAGACAAAAAATTCCAGCTACCAATTGATCACATCGAGCGCGTGCTTGGAGAATTGAGGATACTCTCTTCACACGGAAAGATCCCATCTGCAGTTCAATTCTATTGCGGGATTTACGAGATGCCTCGTCCGCCGGGCAAATATATCTTCCTAGAGTGGTCTCCTTTCAACTCTGAACCAGGACTCTCGCTTAGGCCGGTGGATATTAGTACTTCACTAAGAGACAGAATGTTGAGGCATATTTTACGGGATATCGTTCCTCCTCTTGTTTCACTTGATAAAGGATTGCGAGTGTGGTGGGATAGGAGGGTAAGGTCTAGGTTGGCCGCGCCATTGGCACAGGGTAGGAACAACCTCCTACAGTCTGTCTTGATCCTGTATAATACCTTTACTTACATGAATGTAACTCAGCGGCAACCCATTTTGAAAATTTAGAGGTGAGCTCTGCATATTGAGATTCTGCTCTTGGACCACTCACTTATAGCGGACAAGTTGCTTGCTCGCCTTTGCCGCATATTCTCAAACGCTTCTGCAATGATTAAGGGTGATGGACAATATAAAGATTCTTTACCACAGAATTGTGAGATCTTCCACTCTACCTTACTCAGAAACCTTTGTTTAATGTAGTATAGGGGACTGGAGGTTTTGGAGAAGGGCTTTTCTCGAGCAAACAGAGTTTAGGTCCGCATATGAGCACAGCCTCGGTGTTCTATCTAACATTAAGTCTGAGCTCGTTAAACGGGATGGGAAATATCACACATTACACTCAGTTATGATTAAGAATGACACAACAGAGTATAGGATAGCATCAGCTATTCAATTGGGTGTGGGGGGTTGTGTGTCTTCGCTTTTGGCTCAGTACCAAACATCACTATTTCTAGGTATGTGGGATGCACTTAAACTTTTGTAGGCGAGAAGAGTTGTATTCTAACAAGCAACAGGCTATAAAGAGCAGTGGAGACTAGCCTTCCTAGCAATGCGGGATCGAGTAATGAACAGGAGGAACCTAAGCCACAAATATGGCTCGGAAATGATAACCATAGTCAATCAGTTCTTGTCAGAGACTGAAGCTGGGGATTTTCCTGGGAAATTTGTATGCTTAGTTCAGCAGCTCACCTTGAGGCTGATTTGTTAACTCCTGCATAGTGCGAAAATATCTACAGGATCCTCGGTGCTCTGAGGAGTATAAAAAACAGTCCCAGCTTTTACTCCCCATCCGTCATTTCTCTTTACGAGGAATTAGCCTTGTCGTTGGTGAGTAAGTGATTTATATTCAGAGTCTGATGCTGACAGGTTTAGATTTTCTTGGTGCGGCCTTATGAGCTTCTCATCCCGGAATCCTGGCATCGTTTGTACTTCAGCAGATGGGAAAGGAAATATAGGTCACCTTCGGTTCTGGAACGCCTCCGATACCAGCAGTGTTTGGTCAACGTTTGTTTGAGCTTCTGTGAAATGATTTTAAACATAGAGGGAAAGCGTGCCGGGGGGATTGCTTTAGGCCGACGAAGTGTCACCCTGATTGTTGTATGTCTTATTAACTTAGGGACCTTTTTCCCCCGACCAAAGAATTATGTGAAATTGTGGCTGAAGTCACAAGAGGTTTGCTCTTCACTTAAAAGGGAGCTGAGAATTGCAGTACGCTTATTGTCTTTCAGGTTTTCTGCTGCGCCACGTTGAATGCTCGCGGTATCCAGAAGCTACGTGAAGACGAGCTTATAGGACGTTTAGCAAATGTCTTCCGAGAGTACGGAGAAAACGATTCAATCTGCGTTGTATGGGGCCACCCAGGGAGTGTCGCATCGTTTGCTGGAATTCCATTGAAAGACAATGGGGTCTCGGTAGTAAACAGTCGCCTTATAGAAGAGAAAAAGAGACATCTGTGGAAAATAAGCAACGACCCGCACACGAGGAAACTCAACACTGCACACATTTTGACTGCTTTTTGGGAACGGAATGGGCCAAAGTTTCTGCGGAAGATGAAGGAGCGCAGGGAGCGCTACGCTGCATGGATTTTGACGGCTTTTTGGAAGCAGAATGGGCCGAAGTTTCTGCGGAAGATGAAGGAACGCCGAAGACAGCTCAACGCCGCACGTATTTTGGTAGCTTTTTGGAGACTGAATGGGCCGAGATTTGTTGAGAAAATGAAGGAGCGTAGGAGGTACCTTGCCCCGAGGTACAAATACCCCCGAAATTGTTGTTTACTGGTGGATATGGGAGAGGATAAAAGTTGGATGTGTTAATGGCGGATCTCTGTGTTTCCTTTTTTTTCCTTCCAACTCTTGTGCACTGTTAGGCTAGCAATGAGAAAACAGAGCTTTACTCCCCCGTCTGCTGAGACACCAGATTTAGTATCTCATTGACTTACTTTAACATCAAGAGAAAACCCCAGGGAAATTTCTTGAATATCGGTGAAGTAATTGGGTCGGCTTCAGAACATTTTACTAAGAAGTTATCTTATAATCTCCGGTATGATGCCGTGCAACTGCCCCCACTTAAGAGCAAAATTGCCCTGATGTACGAGGGAACACCAAGCGACCATTCCGGACAAGGAGATCCTCACGATCTAGCTTTTGCCTACAGCGCTATATCATTAGGACCCCTAGACATCAGTGATTCCAGCCAAACCTAAATGGATGACGCTACCAGGAGAAGCCCTTCCAACGGGTCGAAGATTTATTGGGTTAACATGGGTTCGTCGTTGGGCTGAGTCGGGTTCGTTAGGTCAAAATTGGACATATTGCTGGAGGATCTTTGTTTTTCCATTATTTTTATCCCCAAACTTTTTGGCACTATTAGGATAGTAACGGGGAAAAGAGCCTTATGCTTCAATCCCTCGGGTCAGTATTTGGTACTTCATTAACTTGGGTTAACATCAGGGAACGGATTCTCAAGAATTTGGCGTGAATATTGGTGAAGCAACCGGGCGGGCATGAGCGTTGTTCGGAGGCCTTCTGTAATAATTTTGTGAGATGTCGGTACCTTATTAATTTTTGATGGTGGGGAAAGGTGGAAGACCGATCGCGCAGCGGTAGACGGTAGATAAGAGGGTTTGTTTGGAGCTTAGGTATGGAAAAATATGGGAGATATGGTAAACAACTTCGTTCTCTTCGTTCGTCAACACTCTCGTCACTATCTCTAAACTAACGGTAAAGGCCGGTGTATGAATAAAACATAAACAACGCATCCTGATCCTTCCATAGATCACCACACCCATCTCTATATCTCCACGCATGCCCCCATTCCTCCGGATACTCCCGTGATAACAAAGAGAGGACATACCTGGAGATCTCATCCATGAATCTCAGAACCTCCATAATGACCTAACATACTCCTGAACTATCCGTTAGACCCCGAAACTCCCACAATCCACTCCAATCGCCCAACATCCATCCTGTTGGAAATAGCAGGAAACCACGAATGCTGCTCAGCATGCTCACAATCTACCCAGCATGCTCAGAACCTGCCCGACATGTTTAGAACATGTTCGGCATGTTCCGAACATGCTCGGCATGCTCGCTATCCCACAGGATCTCTACGGCTCCTTGTATCCATTCATCCGTTCGTCGCTTATGCGTCGTTCATTCACGTCCGTCAGTTCAACCGTTTACCGCTTATTCACCGTTCGTTCACGGTCTGTCTGATGTCCGGCGATCCGCTGTTTGTCCGCCGTTCTGTCCGCTGTTCATTCGCCCGCGCCCGTCCGCGCGCCTGCCCGTCCGTTCGGTCGCCGGTTCGTTCGTTCACGCGTTTGTTTATTTCCTGGTTCGCTGTATCGTATCCGTGGAAGGAAAGTGCTAGAGCCACACGGGCACGGAAGCCGAAATGGGAGTGGGAGCTATGCGGCAACGGGGGCGGTGTAGCCGTAGGGGTCTTGGTGAAGCTTTTGTCTTTCTTTTGTCGGCAAGGGAGCGCGCATAGGAAATAGGGGACTTACGGGGATGTTGGTGCAAAAGAGGCGATATGGATGGAAGGCTGGGAATATCGATTTTTGTTTCTTATTTATACTCCTATTTTTTCCACATTGTTAGTTAGTTGAAAAAGCAAGCGAGTTGAGCGAGAGTGTCTTTGAGAGTGTGTGAACCCAAAGAGAGAAAATTTTCTCACCCCTCTTTTTGATCGTTGCCTAGTCGGCTTGGCGTTTCGTTTCGGTCGAGTGATAGGCTGTGATAGTGGTATCGTGGAACTTGGCTGCTCCGGAAAGTCATAGCTGTCTAAAACATCCAGAACTTTCAACGGTAATCTCGAGATTGTTGTCCCCTTTGCCTTCCTCCCCAGCTGCTTATCCGCCTATTTTTTGTTGATGCCTTGAGTATTAATGGCACAGTGGTAAACGATAAAAAGGTATTTCACTCAGAACCTCGACTCTTCGCTCGCGCGATCTGTGTTGTTTTTATATTTTCTCTTTTCAGCTTCCCACCGTCCGGGGAGAGGGAAATTGGGCTAACTATATACACATCGAATGTGGCCACCTATGGTGTACCTCAAAACACAAACAGCCGATATGACAGTCACCAGTTGATCATGATGTCCCCATCCGGATACGATCGTCATCTATACACTTTCCATCTACCACGCGGTAATGTCAACATCATCCTTCCAACATTTTTTAATTTTTGATATAGTAATATACAATCTCATTTGCTCCGGAGCATAATGGCGAAAAGAAAAAAGGCCCACGCTTGGATTAAGTATCATGCATGCTATTTCTTCCCTCAAGAAAGTTTCTAGCTTAACAAAAAACCCATGGTAAGAGACATGAAAACTAAATAGCTATGTCGACCGAGACCGGGCCCCACTATAGTTATAACGGGGCCGAGGCGTGCCAAGCCTATCCACATACTATGATACAAGTTTGTGCAACCCCTGAACCCCAGACCTTTTATTGACCGGGAATATTAGAAGCCGACGGAAAGGCCTATCGGCCCGTATCTGGGGAACTCCTCACCTCGGTCTCCGAAATGCCTTTTTCACAAATGTAATGAATTACTTGTGCTAGCTAGCACCCTACGCTACCGGGTGAACGCCCAGCGCCCTGCCAAAGCAAGGAAACCCTCAGGACCTAGTTCCAACACCAAATTCTGCACTATCATCACCACCCCTAGGTATCGGTGTTTTGCAGCACGTCCTAAGGCAACGGTCACTAGAAGCCCGAGCGGTATGAGAAAATCGGAAAAAGGAAAGAAACACAAGAAACCCAGGTAGTCCCTGGATAACTTGGTGCAAGTCCGAGCTCCCGGAAAGTATTTTTAGTGGGAGGGGGAGGATACGATTTGTAGATTGGTTTCGAGATATTGATCTTACGGAAAGTGGTTTCATGTAGCTGGGCTTGTCTAGAGTGGTGATATAGTACCGGTAGCTTTTTACTTATCTTATCTTTTGGTCCAGATGGCAGGGGAAGCAAAGAGTTCTATTCGTACAATCCGAATTGGGGGCGGAGCGCGAGTAGTGAACCTGGTGGATGCCATGGGAAGAGTGGATAATATGATATTATCGGTTGCTGTAGTGTAAATAGGACATCAGGTATTTGGAATTCCTCCCCGGTGTAGATCATTACATGACACCCGCATTGGCTACTCACACCCCCCTAGATCACACATCCTCGGGCCATTGAAACCCAAATCCCCAGGGAGGAGAGTAAATCCTCCGAAAGGAGGCCGATTGTATCACGCTTTCCGACCGGGTTTGTTTCAGGTTCTGGATAGGACGACCCCTGATGAGTAAATATTAAGTATTAAGTGCACCAATCCAGTGAAGCGAGGATCCGGAACCCCCTCCTTGCGATAAGCTTAACCAAAGTGCCCCACTACTGTCAACAAGGTAATGAGGCTATTGTTTGGTACAAGCCTACTTTTTACTGCCAAGCCGCAGATAAGAATAGTAGCGGGGGTTGAAAGGTAAGAGGGGAGTCGCGATAGTATAATACAAATCATCGCGGGGGGAAGAGAAGGAGTGGGGGTAAGTGGGTAGATGAGTGAGGGTAAGATTTATAGTACAGAAAAGATCTGAGCACTACCCTCTGTCCCCATTTGCCCATGTATTCTAACGGGGTTGATGGTGGGAGTAGTATCAAACTCCGGATTCGATTTACGGGAGACGGAAGTATTTGTTTTTTAAGTTGGTTGACGGAGTTTAGAGAGGGGGAAGGGGTGCTGCAATAAGAGGAAAAATATAAGATCTTTGGGATTCGGAATGGAAATGCAGTACGGTTACGGTGGTTTTGAGTTGAACCAACATGTTTCGATGGTCCGGGAACGAGAAAAAGAGGATTTCTGTGATACAATGGCAGCTTTTCATCGCGAGATTCTTTTCTATAAATACCTCTGGCAATCCGCAGTCTCTCTTGTTTCCATCATCTCACCAGCACCAGATCGCCAGACGACTAGGCTTCCTCTATTCTCTCCTCTCTTGAATTTCACTCTACACTTGAAGTGTATTTCGCCAGGAGCGATCGTTCTATTACAGCTCGACTAGTTCTGAGCATCAACCTATTCTCCATACACAATATTTTCTAACTCCTTGCAATTTATTCCTTCAATTCACTTCACTTCATTCAATCCCAACCGAAATGCATATACACTACTTCCTCGACATCGTCCTTTTCACTACCACCCTAATTACCGTCACCTCAGCCCATGGTGTGATCACTAGTGCAACAGGTGATGCCGGTGGCCAAGGAACTGCCCTTGCTGGTACACTACCTTTGAAACCACCCCCCACGCTCTACTAACATAAATTCATGCTAACACTTCTCTAGTTGATGCTGCAACTCCCCGTGACGGCACCCGCCGCCGCCCCTTCCAGCAAGATACCACAGTGTTCGAAGAGGAAGACGACGACGAAGGAGTAGCACGAACCGGCTGTGGTATGACCATCCAAGCCGGGGAAATCAACATTCCAACCGCCATGCAATCTGTGATCACACAGAACGGTGGCCTCCCCCAAGTCTCACCCGGCGGTGAACTCACCATGACACTGCACCAAGTGAATGGGGATGGGGCGGGACCTTACGAGTGTATGATCGATCAGACAGGCACTGGAGCGTCGTTCACTCCCATGGTTGTTACACAGAACGTCCCGGGACAAAATGGGAGGGATAGAGATGGGAGTGAGACCGATTTTGTGAGTTTTTTCTTCCGGAGAGTGTGACGATGAACTAATTCTGGTTGGGGTATAGCCACTTGTAGCGCAGATGCCGGCGAATATGGCATGCACAGGGACTGCTGGTGCGATGACGGGTATCTGTATGGTTCGGTGCCAAAACCCTGCCAACGCTGGGCCGTTTGGTGGATGTATGAACCTCCTCTCTCTACTCTTGCTGCCTCAATAAAACCACTAAAATCAATAGGTGTTCCGGTACAACAAGCTGGAGACGGCGCCGCAGCCGGGGCCGCAGCCGGTGCTACCTCTAATGCTAGTGCGGCACCAAGCAACACGGTTGCCAACCCGGGAGCAACAAATACCCTCTCCCCAGGAAACGCTGCTGCGACCAACACCGCCGGCGCCGGTAATGCCAATGGTAATGGCAATGCTAATGGGAATAATGCCGGGGGAAACAACAACGGGGCGGGAGCCGGGGCAGGCGGAAACACCCCCAACGGGAGCAACCGTGGGGCCAGTGCTGGTACAAGTGGAAATGATAGTCCTGCTGGCCCCCGTGGTCTCGGCCGCTCAACCCCTAAGAGATTCCGCGCTTAAACCCTCTCGCTCGTGAGCATACAACATCACCATTACGATTTGAATTAGTGTCAAATCAACTTCTGCCTTTCACCGAGATGGGTATTCTCTGCTCTGTTTTTTTTTCTATGTTTACCTTTTCATGTATCTATTTCGTTCAGTCCTTACCTTACGATCTCACGCTCTCTCAATTTCTTTCATGCTTCTTTGTCTCTTGGGGAGTTTTTTTTTTTTTGCTTGGGTGTAGCAAAAAGGACGTTCATTGCCGTGTTGTACGAATCCATGTACTCGGGGGGTGCCTTAAGTCCGGCAACACTCATGTATGGGAACCGGGATTTTCACCAAAGCAAAGGTGGTTTGTGGCGTTTTTTTGTATGGAGGACAAAGGTTGGGCGACACCCGGAATAGGGAATCGGCACCTAGAATAGGCTAGTAAACTCTGAGATTTGTGGTGCCGCGCCGGACTTGCCTTTGTATCATACCCGAGTGCATTGCACTTCTAGTTTCACAGAGCGAGTGAGATTCCGTGATTCTTTGTCAATGCGTAGTAGAGAACGATGTTGGCTATTTTCATTAGCGCGT
Source organism: Tuber brumale (assembly GCA_014065205.1). Classification (NCBI taxonomy): domain Eukaryota; kingdom Fungi; phylum Ascomycota; class Pezizomycetes; order Pezizales; family Tuberaceae; genus Tuber; species Tuber brumale. The sequence goes on along the minus strand of JACCEG010000085.1, from coordinate 178,565 downwards.
ATGTTAGAACCTGGCGGCTATGCTGTAGATGCTAGTATTAAGGCACGTTAAAGCGAAAAGATTTAATCTAGAGTCGGTATGAAGCGATTGAGGAGCCTGTCCTAATCACAACCCCATGATGCCGTCCCCGCCACCGCCATAAAAATTAAAATACAGTAATAAATGACGTTTTGGTCAAACCGCCGTCCAATCTACCGCTAAGGTTTTGCTGCTAGCCATATTTTGTGTCTACGATCCTTTGAAACCCTCCTCGAAAATTACTTCAGCCCTGCTCAGGCCGAACCATGTAAAAGCAATTGAACTTCCTTAGCCCAAGTGTTAGTCTCTCAAGCCCGAGAGAAATCAATCACCGTCGCCATGTGCTTTTTTTTTATGGCCACTTCCTTTCCTAGCTTGTCCTCAACCGCCCTGCACCCCCCCGCAACCCATACTAACCTCCAAAGGTTTCCACCCCCCCCCCAACCCGACACCCTTGGAGACTCTCAACTCGACCTCACGTTACACCTGCTATCATAATAATGTAAGCCGAGGATAAGTTCCAGCTATTCTCACAGAATAGTTAAGCGGATATTTCACATAGAGCAAGCGCTGAGGAAATTGCGCACAACGTAGAGGTAATAAAATGGTGTTAGCTGGGGGGAGTGTAGGATTGAAGGTGGGGAAGAAGGGATGGGTATATATACTATCGCAATCCACACTGTAGCAGGGGAAGCGGTTTTGTAGAAGATTTTGGAAGGGGTGCAAGGGGACCGAGAGAGAAGTGGCGTGGTGGGAGTTTCTAGGGAGAATATATCCTGCAGCAGGTGTTGCAGGAATGGGGGTGAGTGAACTGGCAGTTTGGATAGACCGTTGTGCCAGGCGTACCTCTCAAAGAAACATTTCCTCACTCTATTGGGCAGAGCGTAGTACCCCTTCCACAAAGAAACAAGCTTCTCTAGGAATTATAGGAAGAAAAAAATTCAATGTAAATGATAGGGCACAGATTTTTCTTTCCCTGAGAAGAACAAGAACCCACAAAGATGCGGCAAAGGTACCCTGAACTAATACTGCAAAGCACCTGCAGTAATAGCAGACAGGTCCACACAACCTCCCGCATACACTGCTGGCAAGCACCTAAGCCCCACTTCACAGGAATTATATCATACTCCCACAGAAACGCTTATTTCTCCACAAAGGTATTTCAGATTCCGGATACGCTACTTTCCCCTTGGTTTGAGCTTTCTCGCTCCCATCCCATCTCGTTACTTCCGTTGTGACAAGCAGCCCGGGATGCTCTTTCGGGGTCTATGAAACCCTAACCCTAAGTTTCTTGCTTTGATGCTGCGGGTGTGTTGGAGATGGTGGATGCAGCTCGCATGCTCAAGATGTTGTCCTGCTTGTTCGTATCAAGGTTTCGGAGATGCGCTTTGGATCAATGCATCTATCGGAAGGAAATCATGTATCCGTCGGAAGCAGTACTTGAGAGTCAAAGGGACGCAGTGGAGGCTGCGAATAGTGGGAGTCTTTATGAAGCCTGTCTTTCTTTTGTCAGCATGGGAATATGCGGAGAAAAGGGAGACTTGGGCAGACGAGCATAGAGGAGAGAGTGGATATGCATGGTGGTGGGCGGAAGGATATGAGGATGCGTTAGTCGCAGTTCATATATACTCCTGTCTCGTTCGTTCGTTAGTTAGTTAGGTTGAGAGAACGAGCGAACTTCCCCACTTTCCCAAAGTCGTGCACTGGCGATCGGAGTCTTTTATGTTGCCTTACTAGTCATCGTCGTTTCCCCGTTTCGAAAGTCGTCCCCGTTTAAAAGGGTAGAGTTCTACAGCACCAAGTAATATGCGTTATATAGTATCACACTGGTACCCTGTGCCAGATGTACAACATCTAGCCGCGAAATAGGGTTTGTAGGCTGCGGTACAGTGTGGTTTCCAACTTGGGAAGGAGATTGTTTATATATGTTCCATAGCCGGTGTGGCTCAGGGCGTTCAAGTATCATATTACCATACTCGAGTAATTTGCTATATAGGTATCAGGTCGGCAAACAAGGATAGTAATTATTGAAAAGGGTTGCGGTAATCATCCTTCGGGGCTACTAGGGTATCGCACTCCCCCTCGGGATCGCATCACGATAAACGATGCCGCTAACCCAGCACCTTGTGGTTATTCCATCTCCTCTGAAAATATCGGCACACTCGACGACGTATTTCTCACATTTCATCCCTCCGATACGGCAGCTATTGCCTGCATTTGCCACGTTCCCCCCTCCAACACGAACCTCACCCAGCGCAATCCTGACAACGCAAACTCGAAAGGCTCATTAAGAAGGCGTCTTCGATTCGCGCCTGACCACAGTATATTGCGATTTTTGATATTATTATATCGATACCAACACTACATTAATCGTGACCCAGCCCTTAGCGAAATCACCAAACTAATGATGGTTTCTAGCAACATCCCTGCCCTTCAATCTCGCAGTCTCCCCGGGCTGGGGCTTGACGTTATCCCTAACCCAGGAAGCATTTTTCCTAAGCCTCTTGGTGATAGGGTCAAGCTCCAAGTCGAGTTGCTTGGCGACGAATTCCGCAACCTCGGTGTTTTCATGCTGGCCCGCAAAGTCCTCATGGTTGACCCCGTATCCGTAGAGGGTAACGTCAACGGCAGAATGTCCCAGGGTAGCCCAATGAACACCAAGTCTCTCGCTAAAAGCCTGACCGAGAAAAACTCCGAAATCGGAAGTGGTATTCCTAAGGGTAATTGCGCGGGAAATTTCATCGTTGGTGGGTGACATGATTCCGTATGGTTTGAAAATGTTGTCGCGGGCGTAGCGAGCAAGGTCGGTAGTTGTGGCAGCCTTCCAGGCACGGGAAAGCTTCTCGGTAGAGTTCTTAGAGTTCTTAAAATATCCAGGGGCGAACCAGTACTCAGGAGCACCATCAAGCTCGTAGCCGAGTGTTAAACCACCGCATTCGTGGTCAGCAGTTGAGATGAGAACAGTGGGGGAATCATCATGTTCATCGATCCATTCGCGCATAGCATCCATGGCGTGGTTGTACTCGAGAATGTCGTGGAGATGGCCAGTCGGGTCATTTGCGTGGCCAGCGTGATCCTGTAATACCAAATGTCAACTATGAATACTGGAAAGTCTTCAGCGCCGCATACAATTCGGGAAGCCTCAACCAAAACAAAGAAGCCTTCCTTGGACTTCTTGGTCGCCTTGTACAAATCATTCAATCCCTTGATAGCCATCTCGGTTAACGAAGGCTCCTTCTTCGAGTCACGATCGATTTCATAGGACATGTGGTCTAGCCCGGTATTAGCCACTGCACAGAATTCAGGGGAGAATGGCAATACCCTGAGTAAACAATCCAAGGTAAGGCAGCTTAACATCCTTGTCGAAGGCGGCCCTGTCCTCGAAAACCGTGTACCCGAGGGTCCTAGCGATAGCAAGAGCATCGATATCATCCTTTCTGCACGAGGAAGCTGTTTTCTGAGGAGTGAAATAACATCTTCCTCCGCCCATCAAGATATCAACAGTTCTTCCAAACGGATGAGTGTGCCCAATTTCCTGCAAAGCAATGTTTGCTTCCTTATTGCGATCATAGATGTGAGCTACATAAGATGCCGGAGTAGCCTAGAGCGCAGCGCATTAGCATGGAACAAGCACCCTTTATTACACCAATGGACAGACATGAGTGATTCTGCTAGTAACAATAAGCCCAGTCATGAATCCCTTAAGCTTAGCAGCTTCCAAAACAGTTCCGCAAGGCTCCTGATTATCATCAACGGCTATTCCCTAGTAAACTTAGCAAACTTCCAAAACCGCCCGAGGCGATCGAAGAAAATACCCCATTGAAAGTCTTGATACCACACGAGTACGCTGTCGCAGAACTGGCCGAGTCGGTGACGTACGAATCGCTAGAACGAGTGCGAATTTGGCCAATCATCATCTCGTCGATTGGCAATCCCTTGGTGGAATTGTCCTTCCAGTGAATCCAATCACGAGCCATCGTCTCTGAAGCGGGACCGAATCCATCACTAGTGATCGAGCAAGTCAATCACCCCGTGTTTGAAACAACTCAATTGGAAAACTCACGGAATAACCTATGGAAGCCTTGTTAGCAAACACTACATGACCCAATCAAGCGATCCACATACCATGATAAAATTCCTAGCCCTCTTATGACCCCCACCCCTGCCCGCCTCAGCGATGGCGGCAAAACCGGCCAGGGCAATCAGGAACAAGCTCCTAGCGTTCATATCCACAGCCTAAAACCAAGGAAGAAAGAGGGTATGGTGGGCAAGAGAAGAGAGCGTCAAAGGGACGAAGATGGAATGAAAAGAGCAGAATCGGAGGGGGAGAGGAAGTTTTTAAACAAGTACCTAGGCGACAAGGCCACATGCATTCGGTAGAGATATCACAGGAATAATTAAAAAAAAAAAAAAAAAAAAAGATTAGTATCCCCCATAGCACCGTGACTCCAGGAGCACAGTACAAGTAAATAGCCGGTCGCATAACGTGGGGAGCGGGCGGAGATCGTATACCGGCGCTGCAGCTTCCCTCCAGCCTTTATCGCACAATACAATAGTGTTGGGTGAAAATCATTACTATTTCCACAGAAAGCCAGAGACCATATCGCACTCTCGCAGGAAGGCTAGCTAAGCTAATCCCCCCGCCGTACCTAGCTCGGGAGGGGAGCCAATTTCTACCATGTGTATTCGCACCGGACACCAAGAATATGGAATTCCTCTCTTGCACTCTCATAAAAAAAAATCAAGGTCAAACAACACTTCACCCAATTTCCGCCTCCCACAACCCAAAACCTGTTAAAAAAAAAAAAATTTCCGTTCAATGCTGAAGTCAAAATAGTCTTCTTGGCATTTTCAGGAACCGTTAACGCTGTCGCTCAATCAGGAACGTGTCTCCGCACTCGTGAATGATTGGTGAACAATTCTGCCGCCCCACCCCCTTGTGTACTGTACTAGTAGGAGTACGAGTACTCGAGTATCTGGTAACCTTCCAAGATCAGATGGCGCTAACCGCATTCACAGCAAGGCAAGGCTACCACCGATGATGCCTTGGTCTCACCAATCGATGATTATGGTGAGACCGGCTGCACATGCAGACGGTAGCAAAATTCATTCCTTGGGGGTTTGATCCACAGTTGAGCCTTGGATGGCGACCACGAGTATCGCACAGTACCGCTAGGTGGGACGAGTAGGTGATATTGCGTGGGAAAACCCCGGACTATCGTGCTGGGCGAGTGCAGCCCAGATTAGTAACTCGTCAGCAAAATAACGCCGATAAGGTCCCGCATGAGACACACACGTGTAAACACACTTCGGGTATCATTCCCACTGCTCATGAATGGTCTCTCTAATGCACACTTGTAGGATGTCGGAGATGCACATGCTAGGGGAAAGTTGGTTGAAAACAAAAACTCCCGATGTTTGTCTAAAGGATCAGTTGCTGGATTTATAGCTTCCGTTGCTGGGGCGTGGCGCAAGTTACCCCATTGGGCAGTAACTTACAGCACAATCCCTGAAGGTATCATACCATATTGAATGCAGTCCTTACCACCTCAGACTGGTTGGCGGGAGACAGATTCAAACACCACGAGAGTTCCCTGTAGATGCCATAAATTCCCCGGCATGCAGTGTTGGTCGTGCAAGTAAAGGTATTTCCCCTGAGGCAACCAACACTGGTAAACCTGGCAGACTAAAATCTGTAAGCTCAAGGATATTGTGATTCTAGAGAGCCTTGACAATACCGTATGAGTAGGGTCGGAAAAATGATCCCACCGTATCTTAGACAAATGTAAGCTAGCCGTTTATTCGCGTCGTAAAAAGAAACAACAACAATCCTGTCTTAAAGCTTCCCCGTAAAGGCGCTTCCAGGCACCGGAAGCCAGCGGGCTAGCAACAAAACCAATATGTACACGTTCCCGAGATCTTAACTGCGCACACCAGCTCAAAATATGGCCCGATGCCAGTATGTATTCCAGGCAAAAGGAATCTTCTCCACAACTTGGCGAAACCTCTCAGGGCTTTCTACCATCAGAACGCTAGGAGCGGACAAGTCACTTGTCGCATATCGCACATCCCCTTCTCTTCAGCCCCGTGCACCACTTCCCCAATTCCAGGCCAGGGTCCAGCAGGTACTGTGCATAAAGGGGTTGCACTTTACTCGAGTGCTCACAAATAATCCCCAATAGCGTTCCTAGGATTTAGAACGTGATAAGATTTTCCGAAGAGGGGAATAGTATCCTAGCCGACATGACCCCACTTGCCTAAACGCATGACGGAATATCCGTGACAGTCACCGAAGCTTGGCTGCCTGCCAGACCTCAGACAGAAAAATCAACCTAAACAGCAGAATTTCGGAGCTCCAGGATCAAGAGCCCATAGAGCGGATACGGTATTTTGACGATATACCATCGGGCTCGGAACTTAGTGAACAATTAGTAAATCACCAACAACAAGAACCCGCTGTCTACGCAACTTAATAGTTGCCCAACTCCTCTTCTGATTAGCAATAATATCTAATATCTGTTTCTCTAAGGGTCAATAGGGAAACTGCTCTATTCTATAAGTAGAGAAATGGCGCTGGAGTATTTTATCCTTGTAAAACTATCAACACTTCGCTTCTCGAGGACCTTCCAAACCCCCAATCATTGGCACAGAGCCTAGCTACATAATCTCAGAGCCATTGAACTACTCACGTAGGCATAAATTTCCAGATTACCGGACTTGGGTTATCATTAACACAGAAAGCATAATAGCTCCACACCCATGAATTTAACCCACCACGGGACAATGCTTATTCGTGTAGTCTTCACTAAGGGTCTTTTTTCGAGGATATATATAGTGGGCTGGAATTTACAAAACTTGCTCTAAACGTCTATGGGAACTCACTCAATTAGCTATCTTTAACGCACGGGGTGCTAGGCGCAAAAACTCCCAATATCACCGATATATAACCGAGTGTGATACCGGTAGATTGTAAGATAAAGAGTCTAACCAATTGCACACAAGCCAAGGAGCACCAGCCAGTGACACCACCCACTGCCGTAGTCTACCTTTAACGACTTCCACCGCACCGATAAAAACACCACCACGGGGCGTTCCTGTCATCCCACAGCCTCACCCCGTGTTAGGGAACGCCACGAACCAAAGTGCCATGCCGCTAGCAAATACATTGTGGCACCGGTACTCGAGTACTCTACTCGAGTACCCAGGACCGTTAGCCTGCCAATTCGACAAACCCCTTGCCACCCCGGTCTCCCGGTGTGGCCTACTCGAGTACAAGAAATCCTGCGCAATATTAACTTCCTCGGTATCTGGCTATACCGTACCCATAACCTCTACGAATGACATGACCGTAAAAGCAGGGGTAATTGGAATGGCGCTAGGACATCCAGAATTCCCCACCTTTTGGGTTATGGGGGAGAGAACACACAGCCAAAACATTCTCTTTCTGCACCCAGTTGAGAGAAATAAAAAATGGAAATGCAACAGACCTTACCAGGAGGGGCAACTCCAACCCCCTAGCAAGATCGCCAATTATCACTCGAGCATAGTACCTGTACTCACAGTAGTAGCCACAATTGTTGTGGTACTGGAGCGGTATTGCTACAATCTACCCCCGCCAACCCACGCCCACTATATATCATGCTTCAATAATCTAGCCACCAAAAAAGCTATCTTCGTAGCGGTACACAGCCACGTATTGAATGGAATAACTTCGCTCCCTAAGCCATTTCGTAGCAGCCCGACAATCTCGTGCTTCGTGACCTTGCAAAATATGAAATCCGATGGGATGTGTCTGCCGAATTGAGTACGGTGAATCGCTCTTTATTTGTACATAGCCTTCAGTTTCCCCCAGTCGCGAGAAAAGCGCCAGTGTTTCCAATTTCCCAAGCATGGCTCCACTAATAGTGACATCTTCCCTGCAAACACTCGACAGCAACCTGGCATCACACCCCATCCTAAGACACCACTACCCCCCACAAGGGTTATAAAAATCCAGAACTCAGAATTGATCTCTGGAACACTGGTTCCTCTGGCCAAATCTCTGCATTGTAACGGCGGCAGCACAGCCAAACTGCACGCAAGAAAATTCAACATCTCCTGGTAGCTAACAATTCTTCCTAAGATCACCCGTACTGGCTACAAGCCCTCTAGACCTGTAGCCTATACATTGAGAAAGAAGGCCGGATGCTGATGGAAGGCCAACATGGTGCTCGCTCAGCGATCGTAAGAGGGTTTACATCATAATTTCTCAGTGTTTTCCGGGGCCCGAGCCGAGGGAAGGCAATATCGATCTAGAATTTAAAAGTTCGCCCCTCTAAATTTTGGGGCTGGGATCCCCTCCTCTATTTTCAGGACCTCAGGCTTGAGCTGAATAGGGGGCTAGTATCGCCACTTGAGGGAAATATGGATTAACCCCTCGGGGTCATAAGTTCCATTGTCGATGACCAAAGTCACCCTTTTATAAGCCTGATTTTTTCAAGATAAGAGGACAAAATAGGCTGTAAGAGGTGGTGAAACTCGGGAACGAGTCAATGGATATGCCAAGATCTTTTCCAAACCTAGCCTAGATTCATACTGGAGTTCTATGATGCATTGTGGGGATGTGGGGGTATCCGGAAGCACTCAGAAATAGTACCAGTACCCGAGAACGGTAATCACATGCCTGCCATGAAATCAGAAACTACCCGTACCAGTACTCGAGTATATTCAAATGCTGGTTAATATCACCACTCCCTAAAAGTGCGATAGCGTACGATCTTACCGGTAGTTTCTATCCCTCACTTCTTTTGCCACGAGGGTAATGGATCGGGAAAGGGTCCCGGGAGGGCATTCTATTGTAGATGTTGTCAGCCCATATCGGGGGTAATACTCGAGTACCGGTAGGGCTCTTGGTCCTAAAGCCTCACTAAATAGCTACAGTAGAAGGCGAAGTCTCCTCGTTCTCTGACTATTTTTGTGCTGGCCCTGAGATCAAGACCCCACCCATGATGTCTCAATAGTCTCATGGCCGGAAATACCATCTCTGGAAGGAATGATGCTGTACCCATGAACAGAGGGCCATCCGCACGTGTACTGTTTCCTAAATGTATTCATCTCGAAAAGGTAGAGCTAGATTCAAACAGATACCCAAACAGATACCTGGTGATCTACTATGATCAAAAAAGATCTCATAGATCCAATATGTGACTAAATCGAGTAATGCGCCCGTAGGAGGACAAAGGTATCTGGATACAGGTGTCATGAATCTGTATGTGCGCTTAGGTACTGTACTCGGGTACAAATGCGCCGGCATTTTCAGCCAAATACAGGTACATTGCGCATTCTGTTTTCAGGCACTCCTCAGCCACTAACCCACCGGCACCTTTCATGAGTACTCGAGCACTGCAGGTTGACATGGACCCGTTGCCAACTCTTCCGAAGGGATGCGTTCGGCCTCTCCTCTCCGGGAATTTCAACCGTTCTGAGCTACCGGTATAACAGAGGACCAATCGCACCTTCCTGTTTGTTCAAATGTTATGAAGAAAACAATTTCCAGCAAGATTTCCCTATTTTTCCTATCAATAATATCCCCCACCTTTGTAGCCCTTGATCTTGACCTTTTGACGGCCACCGCCAGAGAACTCTCATATCGCCTTGACGCTGACCAAATATCTAATGTTAGGCTACTAGAAAGATATATAGCGCAAATAGAAGCCCATAACCACCATGGGCTAAACCTACGAGGTGTCGCCGATGCCATCTCGACAAGACTAGTGCTAGACCAGACAGCTTTGGTGGGTCACGAGAGAAGAGTTGGAGGGCCAACAAGCCCATTTAATTGAGCCCAATATTGGTGAAGGATAACATCCCCCCTCACCCGAGCCTGGGTATGCCGACAACCATTGGGATTTTTGCTCTGGAAAGCGCTGTTGTTCCTGATGACGCTGACGCCATTGAAAAGGTAAGTCTAAAAAGCCGGTGCGCTTTCTCATTGAAAAAACTAACTGCCTTTAAAGCTTCGAAAAACAGGTGCGAAGAATTGGTAAAAGTACCAAGTCGGCCAGTACTTGTACTCACCTCAACTACCTCTCCTCCAAGTTTCGTTTACCTTTAACGGGAATGGGGCAACTTCTGGGCATCCTTTGGTAAAATATCACCAGGGTGGTCCACCCGTGTAGGCCAAACATGCCCCGCCTATGTCACACTCACATTCACCAGACCGGAACCATTCCAGCTCTTCGCCAGGCTCAGCTGTTGGCGTCTCGGACGGATTTCCCCCGCCCACTTTTGGCACAGAGACCAATGTCTCGATTATTACGCCCGCTTCGTCTCTGTTGGGTTATGAGAAGCAATGCATGAGATACCACCATCACGTTAGGAGCCATGATTGGAGAGGAGGGTAGATATTTAGACGCGATAAATGGAGTGAAAGATTTTAAGGATAGGAGTTCTGAGGGAGACCGGGCTCTGGCGTGGAGAGGGACGTGATGTACAAGTATGCTCACCCCCAATGTAATGCAGACGTCTTCCAAGCTTACGTATATGTGGGAATGCCTTTTGGCCTCCTTAGAATTGAACAAGTTAATCGATGAATCACTCGACGCACTCCAAATGTTGGGAACCCCGAGAGCAGTAGTGGTAGACCCATGGTATATGCCATCTGCCCTAAGGATTCTGTTTGACCCTTCCGAGATCACCGTGTTATCATAGCTATGATAAATTCTTTTCCAAGCTCCACAAGTCTCCCTTACCACAAATTAAACGTCAACCGGCAATTGAACTCGAAGGATCATCCCAGTTGCACCTTCCGCCTCCCAAGAACGCCAACGGCATTAAATCGCCGGAATGCCTTGCTACGCTTACCCATCTACACAAGGTGAAGGCATCTTAATGTTGATGTGCTGGTCGTACGAGCGGACACATCTCGCTCGGTCATAATATCAGCCGTATCAGGGTAGCCGATAGCAACTATAGCAGTCGGAGTACTAAATAGTGGTAGGAGCCCTTTTAGGCTGGCTGCTTTCACCTCTGGGACCGGCGGAGGGGGGGAAGAACGGTTGATGAGGCTCATGGGCCGGGGGCTGGTAGAGGTTGCAGGGAAAAGGAGTGTTCCCAGAAGGTCACAGCGAGAGCTTCTATAGTGGTTTACCGTAAGGATATTTTATTTGAAGTGACCATTCGATCGCGAAAGGTCATTTACTCTGGTGCCCTTGAGTAGGCTCCTGCCACTGCGTCGTAACCACCTGTACCCTAACCCCAAGCTAACAAGTACAGACCAACCGTGTTGTCTCTCAAGTCTCGATATATTGAATCAAACAGGTGTCAACTGATTAACAGGTGACGTATTTAAACTCCTAATCAGCCTTGGACTTGATGCTTCATTAGGCAGAATAGCAATGAGGTACACTCAAACACCACAAAACCATCCCTCCCTACCCGATTAAGCCGTCGGAGTAGGACTCTGCTAGAATCTCATATTTGAATTACCAAGCCCCTAACCTAGACCGTTTTAATTCATATTCCTCAGAAAGGACACATGAACGTCAAAACATAGAGTCCACTTGCCCGCCGCCGATGTTACCAAAGTAAATTATCGAGTGACTACCAATGAATACAGGCAGAGGTGAAGAGACCTAGGTGGCTGTAGGACATAATAATATATTATTGTTATCATACGTGCACATAAGCGCCACTTTCTCCTGTGCCTAGGTACGGGAAAGCTGTGGGTCTCAGGAAGCGCTGTGTACCCGTCTTTCCCCTCCCACCGTTCGCATCAAGCGTAATAACGTTGAGGTTCCTTTTCTCTATTGTTCTTTCTCTTCCTATCTCTGGACCCCACGTCCCTTATCCTTGGTTCATCTTTGACATCATCCTCATCGATGAGAAAAAGATTGCGAATATACAAATAAGGTAGAAGAAGCCCTTCTTTGAAGAGTTGCCTTTGCTTATCAGAAGACTAGCCTTGATTAATACATATTCATGGGCACAGGGTTAGCCTCCAGCGTGATATTTTCCCTGGATCAAGGTGCAATAGGGGACACTCCTATCACGAACACTTTGTTTTATAACCATCTACCCCCCCCCCCATACGAATCGCTTGATACATATTAGTGCCCAGGTATATCCATACTTACCAATCCCTCCCCGATCTATTCCACCCCCCTCTCATTGGGGCCCTGATTCGAGCCGGCAGAAGTTATCGTTCCTCTTCTCTCGGGGGTTTTTTTTCCTCCCTGTTCCTTTTCTTCTTACTCTTCGTCGAATTTTGTCTCGTGTTTTATTCATGATGGTCCACGAGGAGACTTTACGGGAAATACTATGTGGATGGAGGTTTGGGGCAACTCGAACAGATTTTCACGAATGGATGATCTATTTTCCTTCGATGTATGCTCTATATCGCTGTCTCGATAGATAGTGCTTTGCCGAATACCCACCGTCTGCCTCTCTACCGCCACTGCTTCTACCAGAGTTTTGAGGTAGGAATTGACAATACGAGAATACGTTATTTTCTGAGTTTATACAGTTTTTCGCCAAGACCCAGCGTTGCCAAAGCCTCGATGGTGCCTGAAGCCTAAAATGGATCCTTCAATGCCCTAGCCAACATAGTAGCTAAGCAGTGGATTCTAGGTCTCTGCAGAAATGCAGGGGAATGTATTCTAATCACTCATCTACAAGGGTTGGGATAGTGATCAAACAAGCGCCACCCACTTGGGAGTGAAGTGCTGGACACCCAAAATGCACCACTTGGTTATATATATGTTGACTGGGAGCATTGAAGGGCCCCTTTCAGACTCCAAGCACCATCTAACCTTAAGCAACGCCCGGTCGTGGCAAAAAAAACTGTATCCTGTGGGTAGTCTGAAGCGGTAAAATTCGTAGCCAGGAACACAGTTCCTATTTTGGAAGCATTTGTGTACTGTGATTCGTTGTAAATTAGTGGTTGTTGTGATGAGCCATCTAAAGAGCTAAAAGCAGATACTGGTATCTATAACTCGAGATAGCTAATTACTGATTGATCTGGAGTCAGAGTGCCTGGCTGCGAATTTTACTGTTTTAGACCGCCCAAGGGATAAACTCAGAAGATACAGTAATGTTTTTTCCCACCCGGGAAAGGCTTAGCTCTGGGGACCTCCGTTGGAGCCCTGGCCATGACTAGTGGATGCTTCTAAGCTTCCAATTCCCCTGACCACCCCCCTAGTGCTTCTAGTTCTCCTCTTGTTCCGCCAAGTTCAATACTCCTTGTGCTCGTACCACTCTCCAGTATTCCCTTAGCGTTGGCGGTGGGAGAAGGGCATAGATAACGAGTTCGTCCAAGCTCTTCCACAACATCTTCTTAAATATCTAGTGTACCCCTCACTACCACCCGGTACCCTAATCGTCTCAGCCAGACAATCACCGACCAGCTCTACCGCCATCTCTCTACCATGAGTAATCGCATATCTACAGTAGGGCTCCACTCGTGCCGAGTGACCCAGGATGAGTCCACCCCCAATCCAACAGTCCACCAGCCCGTGAACCAATAACACCACCCATACAACCCGGAACTCACTTCCACTACGGTACTCTACCACCCAATCCCATCCTAGTCAAGGTCAATTCAACGACACCCCAACAGCCAAACCAACCCAAATTGAATGAACCTAGCATGTCCAAGCAGTCCAGGTGTGCGGTGCGGTCCCCACCCCTGAGTAAGAAAACCAAAAGAAAAGAAGAAAAGAAAAGAAAGACCACGACTAGGTGCAACCTAGAAATGATCGAAGATATTTTATGCTAACCCCAACTAACTCCGGGTGGAACCGCTTCGGGGTCTAGTAGGCGATCTCGGTGAAGTGGTCCAGCAGGGGGCTAACTTAGTGGTTGGGCCCGGCGGTGCCGGGTGGCAGTAAGATGGGAGACACCAGTGGTATTCAAAGTTAAAAAAGTGGAAAAAAACTTAGCTTACTTTGCTGTTTCATGTAAGCATGGCACGCACAAAAACAGTTATCATACCTTACTCTCACTTTACCTTACCATACCTTACTTTTTTTTGGGTAGACACCAAGGTCGCAAGGTCGGTATCTATTCCAAACTCTGCTTAACCAAACTCTATTAGAAGTTGGAAACAATACATAATCCAAAAAAATTCAGAGGAAACTCTTATAATTAACAAATACAGAAAATTTTCAGTACCAGTAAGATCTGTGAAAACCTCTACCCTTTACCCTCAGTTGCGTTGGTTCATTCAAATATGCTACATGAAACATGCAAATATGATTAGCTAACACTGCAAAGTAACCTAATGCACATTCTGGTATTTACCCATTACTGAAAAATCATCTTTTTAACTTTGAATACCACTACTGTGGTAGGCGCAACGGGGGAGGGGAGTGTGCGGCAGCTCAAAGAGGTAGGGTAAGGTTTTGCGGTGGGGTGGAGAACGGATGGGGTGGCTGCTGTGGAGAGTGGAGGATAAGTTAGGTGGTTACTACTATGATCGCAGAGATACAAGTACAGAGGGATGGGTATCTATGCTGGTCGGTTATGTTTGCACAACCCAGAAGCAGGGGAGGGGAACAAAGAGACTACTGCATCTCGATTGGGCAACAAATCCGCCCGGAGAGGTAGATGATGTAGGCATCAGGAAGGAACCCGGACTTGTGGTTACACCGAAGGTTCATATGTGATCCCGCGAGAATCAAAGGTTTTGGGGGTATCTTTTAGAAGTGTAGGTTCGAAAAATGCTTGCACTGCTTATAACAAGGCTATCGGTATTTGAGTATCTACGAGTAGTTTTTGAGTCCCTTCTCGAATTTCTATCGGATATAGTATGATACTCTGGTGAGTACTGAGGGGCCCCCTATCATTCTCTTGGCTCGCGGGTTCCTACTTTGCGCAGCCATCTTAGAGTAGACAACAAATAGAGACCCCTCCGAGTCTCATTGAGCATGTCCGAGTGTCAGCTGCCGCTTTCTAAATGGGCTTCTTATCGCAAGCATAACATCTGGCAGTCGGCAACTAATAATTTGGAAACGGCAGGTAACGAAAATTAGGCCGACTCCAAAATAGGGTCGCTCCGAGAGTCATGGGGAATGCCCCCGGTCGCGTTCAATCAAATTTTTGAACCAGTTCACTGCTGGTAGGCCACCCTACCACTTTTTTCCAACTAGCGAAGCTTAGCAAAATGACGAAAAATATATTGTCTGATTGAGCGCAGCATGTGGCACTGCACAGTACCGTAAGAACCCGATTAGATAAAACCTTTGCGAAGACGTTGGAATTTCCTCTTTGAGGAAGGTCTGGTGTTTTTTTCCCCTAATTGGTCTTGGAAAGCAGGATCTTTTGGTCTTTTTGTCCCAGTTTCGGGAGGAGGAAAATCTAGATAACCCACCGGTAGGATATGGTTACTTTATTCAAGCCTTCGAGTAAAAAGGCTCAAAATGCCATAAAACTTCTTGTAGATTATCGACAGAAATCAGCCTGTCAGCCCACCATAGGTTTCTTGGACGGCTTAACAGAATTGCGAATATCGATTAATGAGATCCAACAGGTCCGGTAGGCTGATCTTGTACTGCGCTATTTGAATGCTGGTCCTTCTCTAACCTTTGTCCCTCAACCGGAGATTATAGGGCTTGAAGAGGCAGTGGAATCCAAGAGTTTTTACGGTATGTGATAGTATCCTAAACATACCCCCCTCTCATCGATAGCATCCCAAATGGTTTCTTTGTTCTTCCAGTATCGCAGAGTGTCGTACGTTAAACCTGTCATCGGTGTGTAATAAGGGTACACGCATATCGTACGGTACGGGGACACTTTTTCATTCGTCATATCTGGATGAGTGCAACGGTAGACCTATGGTAGGTGAGGTTGTTGTGGGTCAAGTGCGCAAGATGAGGAATCGGAGAGGAGTAAGGACTTATGGGAAATGAGAGCTTATGAGAGGGTATAAGTTGACAGTGGAAAGCATGAATTTCTTGTGCCGGTGTCGTCCTCCGCACGAAAGACCGCTGTACTTATACCCACGAGAGGTGTCTACAATAGTATATATCATACAGTGGTATCATATAAGTCCCAATACCCCATGTTCAACATACTTCCCTCACATTGAAAGCAATATACCCAACCAAGGTCGGAACAAAAATTCGAGTGAGCTGCGGTGATTGTTGGACATGTGCGATGCGGGTCAACAACTCACACGTTTGGTAAATTAATTCCCGCTCGACATCCGAAGAGGTTGGAGTTACATAACCCTTATCGTGCGCGTCGCGATTGAGCCTGTGATACACAGAGGGGAAGAGGATACCAAGGTGGGGTCCCTCCCACTCACACTGTCTACGACATCCGTTATTATTCTACGCTCTCCTCCAATAAGGGAAGTTCGATTTGAGAGAATTGTAACATAGGCTTTGGGATCTCGTTGGAGGATGGGCAGGTGGGTAGGAAGTGAATTACGTTTGTCTGAAGTTACAGTGGTGTGTTTAGAGCGCTGCATGCCAGAATTGATAGAGTAGGTGGGAGTCGGGAGGTTGGAGCTGATTAAAGATTTGTGCGCATAGGTTTCACACGCGAACACCGAATCAAAGATTGGGGGCTGAAGTTCTCTCTCTCCTCGATAGCTTGGCTCCTCGTTAATACGAGTTCTCGTGACATATGTGAAGTGTGGTGAAGAGGGAAAAAAGAAAATAAACATGGTCGGGGGCAGGATCGGCGAAGGTGAAATCCTTGTTCGCCTGTGGTTATCTCTGATTGCTTGGTTGCAGGAGGAGAAAATTTTGGCTAACCATCCTAGCTAGATTTCCCGAGCAGCCGGGGATAATGATCTGCGCTACAGGGATGAGATCTTGGATCGGGAGAGGCCAGCAAAAGTTAGTCTCCAGCCGTATCGGTATAATTCCGGACAATAGAAACCAACTCCGCAACCAGCCCCAAATATGGTTAGCTTCAAACTGCCCTAGCTCAACAATCTCAACCCTAGGCTCAAAGGCTTCTGCGAAAGTGTCTACGAGTATGATACTTTGTGATTGCGTAGAGAATTAAGGAAGGGTTTAAGGGAATTTCCACTTGCCGCGATGCTAGGGCGATCCAAATTTTGGTTATTTTGGTATGAGAGCTGCCAACTCAACCCAACCAAAGGTAATTGTATCTAGTAATTTCTTGGCACCAGTACACATAATTGGGTACTAAATTTGACCATCTTTGAAAATATGAAAACAATCTGGTCCGGGTAGGAAGGAGATTGTCTGCTTAATACCCTTGTAACTGTGCATGAATTAGCACAGGTGTTTATTTCCAGTATCCATCATCAAACGGGTACTGTGTTGCCCGAATACAGCCGTACACAATACAATACCGGCACATGTTCCAGTGCCTGAGTAGACTACAAGTACCGGTAGGCTCTTCGGTGTAACCCGGACTGAAATCGCAAATGGGCATTCAGTGAACTACGGGGGGTGAACGATTGGCGAGGAACTCAGAGATCCTTGCTAAGACAATTTGGGAGGGGGAAGGCGCTCTGTGGATTGACACCAGGGCGTTGCGGTACCATGTTTGTTGGTCTTTGTCCTCTATGCTAAGTTAATCGACTCGCATCATATTAGTAGGTACTGTACGTGTTCTGGGGTTCGCGATGGGTAGAGTATGCTAGTTTTCCCTTGTCCTACTCACAGCTCGGGTACCGGTACGGTGCCCGAACCTTAGAACCTGATCTCATGACACCTTTGTCTATTGGAAGGATGCTGGGTTGCGGGGCCAGTTTGCTGGTGGTAGTGTTTTGCTAGCGGATGCTGAATAGGTTTAGCTAGGATAAATTTATGGTATTAACCTCACCACACCCAACTTTGACCGATATCCCAATCTGCAACACCCACAAATAGAATTTTGAAAATCCCGTCTGACCGGCTTTCCCAATTAGTTATTAGAACATATTTACAGAGCTATTTTCTTTTTAGTCTTTTGGTTGGTGCGGCGGAAGCCCCCGAAGTTTTTTATCGGAAGGAGGACAGTGAGAGAGAAAAAGGGCTTTGCTTCATAATTAGCCAAGTGACTCTCTGATTTGGTACAGTCTACTACTGTATTAGGACTAGAGTTCTTGGTTCGCATTTGGACTCAAGGTGGTTCTGAGGTGCCTGCACCACACTATCTCTAGCACTGTACCGGCAGGGCACAATCCCCCCGGTGACCTTTCTCCGAGTACCTTTCCCGACCCAACAGATTGTCTATCGATTGGGCGACATTATGAAATGGAAACACCTTATCATGTGAAACGTTGTGGCTGTCCATGCTCTTCTGGATAGAAAACATACGGTACCGTAAAAACTGGAATAATTTGCCCTCACGCTAGTCGTTGGAGCCTCTCCCGGTAAGGCGCGGTTTTATTTGTCTGAGCAGAGAACTGAAAAACAGTCTCTTCCCTGTGCTTTTCTCCCCCTAATCCAAAGGAGGGAATTCTGGACGACTAGCGCGAGGGCCAATTATTCCAGTTTTTACGGTATATGGTAACATGGGTATCCTCCCAATTTGTTGACTAATGATCAGCTACCGCGGATCCTTTAGGGGGGTAACAGATGGGTCATGGGAGAGGAAGCAATGGCTTTCGGTTGAGCTGTTCATGCGATGCGATTCACCTACCTTGCAAAACCTTACTATCGGCCGGCCTCCGATGGGCGCTGTGATCTCCGCTTTTCCTCTTGACTCGAGTGCCGGTACCGGTACCAGTGGCTGGTATAATGCTCGATTGTCTGCTGCGAGCCGCACTCTTGGCCACTGTGCGGTAATTCTTGCAGGGATCAATTGCGATTGACCAATCAATTGCGCATCCAAGAAACATCCCTCGACCAATCACTTGTAAAGTTACCTCATGTTGGTGCTGGGATAGAAAATCTTTGTTCCAACTTCAGCTGAGGTTAGTAAAATATCCCCTGGAGTGCCCGGCAGCCCAGAAGAGTAATTGCTTGATGGTCACTGTGACTCAATTAAAATTTATTAGGACGCAAGGATGCCTAGTTTGCTCCGGCGGCGTGTCGCTTGGCCCGGAGGGTACGAGTAGGCCGCATTGCTCTGCACCAAAGCATACTAGACTATCTTCAGGTACTAACTCAACAATACCAGAGCATCATGGGAATGACTATCTTCTTCCACATTGGGGTATCGAGCTGCGAGGACTTGAATGGATAACCTGTTTTGTTCTGGCCTACAGTGTGGTAGGAGATGAAGGCGGGTGGCGGTATTCTATGGGTGTGGGATACAAAGGCTACTTGACCAAAAATTTCCGCCTATGATACAGTGCCGGTATTGGTGGTTACTCCACTCCACTTTCCCTTTATCGATCTTTTTTTCTCCAAACTACCCTTGCAATGCCTTCTGGTTCACCGGTAGATTGTGGCTAAAAGATGGCCCATTTTGGTGTAGGAAATATTGGATTAAATTTCTTGTTAAGGAACCTCGTGGTGGTGGGGTCCATGGACTAGGTTATTTCTCTACCAAGTGATGGGGAAGGTTGTGTCCTTGGATCTAATTTCTGATTCTCCTCCGAGCCTAGCCCATATTTATCATTATCCTCAGCAAGGGAGGCACTCGCACCCGGTACTCGAGTATATGGAGCCCAGCCACTGACGTAGGGATAAGGCAATTTCTACGCATGCTGCTGCAGCCTGCCGTGCGCGCGCGCGGGGGGGGCTTTCAAGGCTCCGCTTGGGAGAGGTTGCGAGCTGCAGTGGGCAGAAAACTATTAACCGGAACAGCTAGGGACATAATTGGCTTATTAACCTCGAATAACTGTTACATAGCTTCCAGCGGGGCCTCAGAGATGTTGTTGAACCCTGCCCGGTAGCTGGTGTGCAGTAAGAAGGGTTCATGCTAGTGGATACTTTGCTCCAATTAGACTAGGGGCATGTAGCGCACAAACCATCGACACCTTGCTTCAAGGATGCAAAGCAATCCTTGCACGATCTCCCGCAGATTTGGGGTACTTGACCACAACATTCTACTTGAGTACAGTACTGTACCACTACAGTACCGTATCAGTGTCCTCAAGCTGGACCTTTCTTCCCACGCTCTAGCCCACAATCGCTAAAGGTCCTTGCCTTTTGTCTAATACCGGTATACGCTATCCTCAACCTACCTCATATTGCACGGCTGTTTACCTACTTGAGATATCCTGGCTTCTTGAAGATTTCTCCTTTGTACAAGGGCGTGTCCCGTGAGTTGGTGACCGGCAACCTCGCTATCCGTGACCCGCCAAGTCACAGAGTGGACCATATGGACAACCAATTGGAGGTGGAAATTACGCGAGATTGAACCTCCAGTTCTCGGGGGGAGGGGGTGGGTAATCATCTATTACTGGTAGGTGGAAAGCTAGTGAGCGGTTTTGTGAATTGAGGAGGTGAGGGAGTCTATCACGCTGATCGGGAGGAGCCTGCATGAGGTATAAAGGAAGGAATGAGTCCCATTCCACCGATACCTCCTCTGCATTACCGTATTCTGCCATTTCCCTCGCCTTTGTAAAGAGCTCCTCTGGTCCTCGGCATCCTTTTAAAATCTACTTTTTTTTTGTCCGCTCGTCAGGGCACAATGGCCTCTAATACTAATGGCACGAATGACACTACGAACGGTCATTCGAACGGATACTCAAACGGTGCATCCAACGGTGTAAGAGGAAAGAAGAGCAAATATGCTACACAATCAAAGCCCCCTCCGCCCGTCGCAAAACCCACGAGGGCGGCAGTGGATAGTACCTTTGAACAATTCGCAAGCTTATTACATGCTTCTAATCGCCCCTTACCAAACAGATTCGGAGATGGAAAGGATCAGAGACCTCCAGAGGTTAAGCCAACTGGAGTATTGGCTGACATTAACACATTGAGACGTGGAGGGTTCTTTTGGGAGAGCGTGGGGACACTATGGACTGTCCTCAAGCAAAAGACAAAGGGTGGAGCGACGGATGACAAGACTATGATTGTGTGTGACCTCTTGAACTTATCATGAAGGATCAACGCCTGTGAGTACCATGAGGACTGCAAGCTAACTGGTCTGTTTGTAGATGGAACGTGTCATTCAACTTACTTCACGGCTTCCTCCAACAAGCAAAGTTCGCGTTGCCTTGACCACAAGCCAGGTGGATCAACTTTGGGACTCGCTTCAACACCCTCCGCTATCCTATCTCGGCGACGGGTTCTCTTATCGCCAGGCAGATGGTGGATACAACAACATAATGTACCCTGAACTGGGTCGTGCGGGGTCGGCGTATGCGAGATCTGTAAAGCCAATGACCAAGATGCCCGGAGCACCACCAGATGCATACACACTTTTCGACAGCATCTTCTCTCGAGGACCCAACGATGAGCACTTCCGTGAACACGATAACAACGTCAGTAGTATGCTGTTTTATACAGCGAGTATTATTATTCATGGTACGTCACTCGGATGGGGTGTGGGAGATTTGATCATAACTGATGGATGGGATAGACTTGTTCCGAACCAACCGAGAGAATCCAAATATCTCAGATACTTCATCCTACCTGGACCTGGCGCCGCTCTATGGAAACAGTGTAGAGGACCAGTCCAAGATCAGGACATTCCAGGACGGAAAGATCAAGCCGGACAGCTACAGTGAAAAGAGGTTGCTGGCTTTCCCACCGGGTGTTTCGGTATTGCTCATCATGTTTGGGCGATTCCATAACTACGTTGTTGAGAAGTGAGCTTTTCGTTCTTGCATTCTTAACGATATTCATGTGCTAACTGTATGTAGTCTCAAGGCTATTAATGATGGTGGACGATTTAGCCTCAAGTTCCCTAGATACCCTAATGGGGATGATGAGGCTGCCAGGCAGGCAAAGGCCCTAAGGCAACAGGACGAAGACTTGTTCCAGACCGGTAGATTGTATGCCTTTCTATCCTTCGTACCGCATGAGTTGTATGCTAACAGTCTAAAGGGTTACCTGTGGTCTATACATCAACTTTGTCCTCAACGACTACCTAAGGACTATTGTCAACTTGAACAGAGTAGACACCACCTGGACACTTGATCCACGATTTGAGGCTAGCAAGGTTTACAATCCCGATGGCACTCCCGCTGGTATTGGTAACATGGTCTCTGCCGAGTTCAACTTGGTTTACAGATGGCACTCTTGCATTTCCAAGCGTGACGATCAATGGACAAAGGACTTCTACCAGAGTATATTCCCCGGGAGGGATACCAGGGGCATTGAAATGCCCGAGTTCATGAGAGGTGTCGGTAGGTGGGAGGAGAGTCTCAGCGACGACCCCACTCAGCGGAACATCGCCGGTTTGGAGCGCAAGGCCGACGGCAGTTATCATGACGACGACCTAGTAAAGATCCTCACAGAGAGCATCGAAGATGTCGCAGGTGCATTTGGGGCGCGCAATGTTCCCCATATCCTCCGCCTTGTTGAGGTGTTGGGTATTGAGCAATCTCGCAAGTGGAGGGTAGGTTCCTTGAATGAATTCCGCGAGTTCTTTGGACTTAAGCCACACGCGACCTTCGAGGATATTAATCCCGACCCGGCCGTGGCCAACACCCTCAGGCAGCTGTACGATCACCCAGACTTCGTTGAGATGTATGCTGGTCTCGTGGCCGAAGCCGACAAAAAGCCGATGGTTCCGGGTGTCGGTATCGGACCCACATACACCATCTCTCGTGCCATTCTTAGTGACGCGGTTACTTTGGTCCGTGGTGACAGATTCTACACTGTCGATTACACTGCCGCTCACTTGACCAACTGGGGCCTCCAGGAAGCATCTTCTGATCCGGCTATCGTCCACGGCTGTGTGGGATACAAGTTGATTCTCAAGGCTTTCCCGAACCACTTCAAGTTCAACTCCATCTACGCACACTACCCACTCACCATCCCTCAAGAGAACCACAAGATCCACACTGCTCTCAACACGGTTGATCAATTCGATTTCGAGAGACCGGTCTACACTCCTCCCCGCATTCCCATCTCATCCTACGACGCCACGAAACAGATTCTGTGCGATGCTGAAAACTTCAAGGTCACCTGGGGCGCCGGGTTTGACTTTATCATGAGGGCGGATTTTATGTTGAGCGGTGATAAGCCATCCAATTCCGAACAGAAACAGTTTGTCAGCAACCGGCTGTACCTCGGAGGTGTGGATTGGAAGCAACAGATTAAGCAATTCTACGAGGAGTATACGGAGAAATTGATCCGGAAGAAGGCATACAGCCTCGGTGATGCTTACCAAGTCGATGCAGTTAGAGAGTAAGTCCCTTTCTAGATGATAAAATGGAGAAGTTGCCTGACATTTTCTTTAGTATCGGAAATATCGCCCAGACAGTCTTTGCAGCGTCAATCTTTAATCTTCCGATAAAGAGCGAGGATCACCCAAAGGGAATCTACACGGAACAAGAGCTCTACATGATTCTCTGCGTCATGTTCATAGTCATCTTCTTTGACATCGACTCCAGCAAGTCATTCCCGCTACGCCAGGCTGGATTCAAGGTAGTCCGCCAATACGGCACTCTCGTGGAAGCCCAGGTCAAAGCCATCAACAACTGGTCATGGCTCCAAGGCATCTGGGATCCGCTAAACATCCGCGGGCGCAACAAGTCCTCCCCACTCAAATCTTATGGCTGGACGATGATCAAGCGTCTCCTCGAGAGCGGAAAATCTCCATACGACGTGACCTGGTCGTACATTGTTCCCACAGCAGGGGCATCGGCGCCCAACCAGGGTCAGATATTCGCCCAGGTCCTGGACTTCTACCTAGAAGACAGGAATGCTCATCACCTCGCCGAGATCCAACGACTGGCGCACTTGGGCACCGAGGACGCCTGGGAAACTATCAAGAAGTATGCTCTCGAAGGTGGCCGTCTTGCCGGCACATTTGGTCTCTACCGCCGCGTCGAACCGGATAACATCGTGATTGAGGACAGCGGACGCAACATCGAACTCCGAAAGGGCGACATGGTATTCGTAAATTTCGTCACCGCCTCCCGCGATCCAGTGGTGTTCCCCGACCCGCTCGAAGTCAAGCTTGATCGACCGGAGGCTAGTTACATGCAATACGGTGACGGCCCGCATGAATGTCTTGGAAAGGCGGCGAATATTATCGGCCTTACTACCATGCTTATGCAATTTGGGAAGCTCAAGGGGTTGAGGAGGGCCCCCGGACCACAAGGAACACTCAAGTATATTCCTAAGCCGGGTGGCTTCAAGGTTTACATGAAGGAGGACTGGAGCGCATACTGGCCATTCCCGACGAGTATGAAGGTTAGGTTTGACGATATTATTTAGGCCTCTCGGGCTCTGGGTACGGGGAAAGTTGGGGGAATGTGATATTGGGGACCGTTTATTTTTGTTTCTTGTTTGTCTTGTTTGTTTGTCATTGCTTGAACTTTGTGAGAAGCCCTTTTTTCCCTCGATATTATTTTATATGCCTGGAGATTCGGTATGGTGTGTATGGTATGAGATTGTAATGGGTTTAGCTGGGTGTTTTAATCTATTTTCTAGGAGTGAGTGTTTATTGAGCCCTAAACCAAGTGAAGGTACAATAACCCACTCTGCTTCTATTTCACTTCTGTGAGAATATTTAAGCTCGCCCAAGGCGGGGAGTCCTTTGAGCGCTAATAAGACCGAAAATCTGATTTTCCGGCCGAGTTCAACGAGAGTGGCCCCTCGTTATCCCGGATAGTCAAAACCCTCCGTGGATAGGCTATCAAGGAAAATGGGACATCTGGGAGAGTGAAATGGATAAAATCCGCTTAACATAGAAAATCGAGTGACAAATGAAGGGTAGAACATTAAATAGAATGCGCGATGAACGAAGGGAAAATGTCAACAAACGGTCTGGTAGGACTTGATGGCCGATTTTCTTTTCCTGTCACTGAGTCCTCCCCACTGTGCCCCATGCATTTTTTTCTCATATAGGACCAAAATGTGTAAGACATCACAAAAGTTCAGTCTACCACGGGTTACCACCTTTGAAATAATACATGCTCTGTGGTTTAGGACTAAAATATTGGGAATCGAGCCATTCCAGCTTTGCCTAACCAACCCGACCAGTGTCTGCAGGGACTAGATGGACAGCTCTTGTTGCAGGGAGTAAGATAGAACTTCCAATCGCATTGGAATGTAGTAGAACACCCCGCCCTTGAAGGGACACAATTTGATTAATATCACAGCTGGGGGGTCGTGGAACGCCAAGGCACTCTTCACCGCCTCACCCTGTGACCAAGGCGGCAGCGCTCGGGTGAGCTCGGTGGGTCCACAATCAAAAATTCTCTCATAGGTAGGGGCACGGGCATGTGCGGGTAGGAGATATATGTATTGGTGGGAGTTGTAGGTGTGCTCTTATCGTATGGTACTCTTACCAGACAGGAGCAAACTATCGGAAAACAGGAATTCGTAAAACATATGGCAAAAATATCCGTGCGGAATACAAATTCCGACTCGTTATTTTCGGACACTTCCTGCCTACTACGAGTATGTGCTAATTAGATAACAGATCAACTGTGGCAGGTGCTGACACAACACCAGCGATGGGAGTACTGCGTCCTGGAGCGTAGCGCAGCTGAACTGCGGGTTTCCAAGAATGTTCTTTTCCCCGCTTGACAGAGCGGTGGTCTCCACGCTTTGTAAGCCTGCAAATTCATACATCCTCCCCCAAAATATCTCTTAGGGTATCGAAAAACCCATTTCATTCCTACCTCTGGAAAACACGACTTCGCGCAATCCAAGAAACAATCGATAATATGAGCAACAGGAAACCAAGCGTTTTTTGGAGGGCCAGGTCTCACCCCAACCATATGCCTCTAGATAGTCGCTTGTATACATCTGTCAGTTAAGTTATTGATGTCAGTAACTATGCTACTTGCTTGGCGGCCAACAGCTATATTTGAGGCAATTTTAGCGGCAGCACCGGTAATAATAATACCTACAGCTCTGGCAACATCCACTACCATAACATAACCAACATTTACTACGGTGGCCGGAGCACGTCCTCGTACTATTCCATAATCATGCGATGCCTATACACGTCCTGATACGGGCAGCACAGAAACGGTGTTCGTGAGCCAGTAGAGGGAACCTGCACCTGGGCTACGGAACATGAAAAATATAAGGACTGGTTGGGAAACAAGACATCTACTCGAGTAGTTTGCTCTGGCTATTGGCAGACCCTGGGTGAAGAAAACCCGTTATTATTTCATCCCTCATAGGGCATCCATCTGCTGACTCGACCTGACACCTTCGTTTGCTACCTCTTTTTTAAAGATGACGACGAGGAAGAGAGGAGGACGACATTTGCTCTCTGCAAGACGATATCCCCCATATGTGGTGCTGAGAAAGAGTGCAAGATTGCCGCGCCCTTGCATACAATACTAGACCTCTCAGAATTTTTCAAGTGCGATAATAGCCACAGAGATCGAGCGGACCCGCATGTCGATATTGCATAAGGAAGGACGGCACGGGCCGGGAGAATAAAAGGAATGGGGTACCTGCCACAGCCGTTCAGGCAGCTCGGGCAAAGTAAAGCGAATAGGTGACAAACAGCCCATGAGCGGATACGTGACATAGAAGATTTACGATACATGCTGCGTTAAGAGCTACTTTTGGTCGATCAATCAATCAACCGCCCGGCAATCGACACTGTACGGGCAGGTTGGCAAAATCCCACTTCCGAAAGGAGAAACGGCAGTTACGCGGGCAACATGCTGCTAACCAAGGACTTGTGTTACTTGTACCAAATTCACATCCATCTGAAAACAAGAGCGGAACAAATCACAACCTCTCACTCGCAGATATCATGAGACATGAGAACTCCCCATCACATAGTATCGACAGCTCCGATCCCTCCTGACCTTCCGAACACCCCTTTCCGTCACCATCCCACCGCGCGAAACCTCGCTGACCTCCTCCGTCAGGGCCAAAAACACCCTCATAATCGCGTCAATACCCCTAGCGACCCCCCGTGATTGATGTTGTATGATACCACCATGTCGCCTGGTTGTGCCTAACCCACTCCTCGCAACCACGACGTGAAAGCCCTCGGTGCGTGCCAGGAGGTGTGCAAGATGCGCGTGCAGCGCTGTGTTACAGTCTAACGAGAGGATGCGGTAGATGTTCAACAATTTTGTCGTCGTTGTGATTATGCAGCGCAGGCGGGCGAGGTGTTGAGCTTCGCCGTCGTGTATTAGGCCTTTTTGTGGCTATGGATGCGCGGGGGCGGCGAGGGAGGCAGTAGTGAGGCTGGGATAACCATGAATGAATCACACTAAACGAGAGAAGAAATCATAGATAAGGTAACGGAAAATCTCGTGAAATCCACTACCTCTGCACAGGGGCTAAGCTGCATTTTCAGAGGCAGAGCACTCGAGGAAGGAACAGTGTACCTGACGTAGTATTGCTAGAGTTTTATATAACTTACAGTTATAAGTTGTATATTATTGCTATATGGTAACTCATTAGAGTCAAATAATATTTATATTTTATTTAGTATGTGATTTGGGATCAAGAGAAAGCCTTGTAAGGCTTGCTTGAATTTCATACATATGACTTATTTAGGAGTCAAGAGAATTGTGTGTATGACTATGTTTAAAATCATGTGATTATATGTTATAGAAATATATGAGTCACAGTTGTAACTCATAATAGTTGTTTGATTTATAAGAAGATTGTGGAGAGGTCTATATAAAGTGGAAGATATATATTAAATAATGTAACATCCTCTGTCTCCTCTCATCCTCTGTCTCCTCTATTTTCCTTGTACTTGAAATCAACCCTGAATGTGGAAATCTCATGATACTCCCCTGCCTCTCCTCTTCTCCTGTGATGGCTTTAGCCTAGGAGTGATGCCCATCCTCATTCTCTCCTCACTGTCCTCTTCTGCTTTCTTACACATTGAGGCTTTCCTTCCTCTTGGTTCCAGTACTGCCTTTCTGCTGCCTGTTCTCTTCCTCCCATCTTGCTTAGCGAGGCTCCCCTTACAGTTACCAACTGGTTGCTTCCCATGCAACAGACAGCTAGGAACATGGTTTATGGTAAGCGAGAACTTCTCAACAGGCATTCAGTCAATCTCGCCCTTCTCTTTTCTTAGAGACCGTCTAGTTAGACACGAACATGATTACCGAGAGTTGACACAGTCGTATTCAGTTTCTGCTCTGTTCTCATAGTTGGATCGGCTTGCACCTTACTGCTCCCTTCCTTTCTACAGCTGATACCCTTCTACTGCTACCCTCTTCCACTATCCTCGACAGTAGGAACCTGTCTCGTTCTACATTGTATTCTAAGAATCATTTAATATTTTTCCATCTACCGGTGTGTATATTCTGGCTCAATTGTTGTGGGATGTACTGGTGCGATTTTTTATTTGTTTTTTTAGAGATGTTCTAGATAGTTTCCTTCCTATGTTTTCCTGCTTTGCTCTGAGGTCTTTTCTTCTGTTTTCAGATATGTTTGGACTTTTGGGGTGGAGATGTTTGGTTAAGCTCATACTAGAGGATCTTGGAGATACAGTTGGGCTGGGCGGATAGAGGAATGGGGATTGTTTTATACCATAGCTCGCGCTGCATGCAGATTCTTGTACCCTAAATAACAATGAAATATAGGAAGATAAAAAAATTAAAAAAATTAAAAATTAAGGCCCTGTTTGGCGCACAACTATAAAAAAAAATGCCATTTTCTGAAAACACCCTTTTTCTTTATACTGCAACAGAGTTAATCACAAACAGAAAATTGATATCATCAGTCAAGAGCAGATACTGCCCTGCATATTTAGTGAAAACTTGAAAAAGATCGGAGGTCTACTGCCTGAGTAGTATGGAAAATTGTGAAGTTGCAAAATGTGGTAATTTTTTTCTGCCTTATTTCACAACATCACAATCTTCCATACATCTCAATCTGTATAGCTCTGATTGCTTTCAAATTTTTACAAAATATGTAGCATAGCCTCTACTCTGGGCTCATGATATCAATTTGCTATTTCTAATTAATTCTGTTGCAGTATAAAGAAAAAGGGTGTTTTCAGAAAAATGGCATTTTTTTTTACAGTTGTGCGCCAAACAGGGCCTAAATAATGTAAATAGATTTTTATATAATTATCATACTTAGGTTGTTGTCACGATTCTAGTCTGACTTAGCAAGGCAGATGGCAAGGCAGATTGGTTTCGCACTATGACTCACGGTTACGAGTCATAGGGTTTCATTTGTTATAGGATTGTTATATTGCGATTGATTTACTTTCACGCACATGACCTATTAAGAGGTCATGGGGGCAACGCACATGACCAAGGGGGCTGTGCAAGAGGATATGTATCTCACGCACATGACCTATTTAGAGGTCATGTGGTTTTCGCACATGATCTTACTTGAAGGTCATAGGTTTCGCTCATATGACCATTAGGTCATATGACTACTTCGCGTGACAAGAGGTATGAGTCACGATGGATGATGAGGAGGACTATATAAGGAGGATGAGAGGACATTGTAGTTAGCTCATCCTCCGTCTCCTCTACACACCCGGCGATTGAAATCAACCCTCCGGGCTTGATCTTCACGAACCATCCATCCACCCCCCCTCTCCTCCCATGATGGCTCTGGCCTAGGAGTGACGGCCATCTCCCTCCTTTCTCCCACTGCCATCACTTGCTCTTTTACGCGGCCTGGCTTTCCTCCCTCTGGGTTCTGGTACTGCTTTTCTGCTGCCTGTTCTCGCCCCCTTCCTCGCTTAGCGAGGCCCCTCCACACGGTCGGCGACCGCTCGCTTCCCATGCTTCAGACGGCTGGGA
>JACCEG010000085.1:113060-137817 GCA_014065205.1 Tuber brumale | reverse complement strand
AGGTAACCTGTCTTTTGTGAAGGCATGGTTGTTGAGGGGTGGTTGATTGAGGGGGTGGGGTTTTTTGAGGTGTTGCTTGGTAACCACTGATCGGACGATCCCTTTTGTCCTAGTACTTTACTAAGAATGTGAATGTTTTCTTTTATCTTACATAGGTTCACAAAATATGATAGTACTCAAATTAGTTTATATTTAAAAGACTTAAGATAAGAAGTATCTATTTTAATAAAGTAAGAAATAACTAAGAGGAAGTTGATTGTAACCTACTTCTAAGTATCTTAAGAACCTCAAAGAGATTCCCAAATACTAATAAAATGGAAAAAGAAGTATTAATAGATAATATATTCTTCTAAGATAGTAGTAAAGTTAAGAGAAAAATAGAGTGATTATTCAACTTGCAGTATATTCAGAAGAGTATTCTTGTAAAGCTTGAGAGACTAAATCCTTAAGGAATTTTAGGCCTTTTAATATAAAAGATTATAGCTAGAAAATATAACTATAATATCCTATTCAAAGAAACTATACAATAGTGCTAATATAATAGTAAAGATTAAAACAAGTAAAGTCTTAAAGCAGAAGACTTAAAGCAATAGAATATAATTAACAAAGCAAGTAATGAAATTCTAATAAGGTAAAATATATTATCACTAATAAGATACTAACCTAGTAGTGATAGTAGTAAAAGGAAATACCTAATTGAGTAATAGTATAATAAAAAGTATTAATAATTTAACAAGGAAATAAACTCAACTCAGTAAGCTTAATGAAATAGAAACAAGTGTACTACTTAGAGAAAGTTTAAAGTAGGTAAAACTAACATCAGGCTGGTTACAACAATAGTGTAAAAAAATCCTATTATTTCCTAACGTAACTGATACTAGTTATTTGGTTACTGATATAAGGATTTAAGGCACACAAATTGAGAAGGCTTATGAGGCCAGGCTTGTTAGGCTGACAAGGTTTTTATGTTATGTTTTATGTTTGATTTCAGGCATCAATTGATGCCTAAGTTATTTTGTTTTGTTTAGGCTACAGGATAGCCAGAAAAAGATGTATTTAAGGACTGCTATCCTCCCAGAACTTAGGGGAAGCAGACTTCAACAGACACAGTTCTGAATACATACAGTTGAGCAGTTACTTCTTTTCAGTTCACATTTTGAATAGCTATCAAGTCCAGGACTTGGAGAGCTAGCGATATAGTATCATACCCTTTTTTTTTTTTACCTCTGAAATATTAACACATATTTTTTTCATTCACAGATTACAACTTCATGGTCTCAATAGTCTAGGCAACCTTATCCCACCGATCGCATATATATAATTTACAATAATATTATTACGTCCGAATTGATGCCCTCCATGCTCTTAAAAATCAAGTTATGAGAAGCAATATTTAGTTGGCGGGAACAAATTTTCAAAAATTTCCAACTACGGAATGGCGATCCATTCCTAGCTACAATATTATGTTATCCGAAAACATCCCTCTTGCCACTGATACGGGTAGTGCATGGCCTTACTACCCCTTTAGAGGTCTACTCCAGCGGTAGTTGAGGACCCCTCTGGGAAAGTAGTACGGAAAGACGGCACGGCGATGAGAAATGCCGTTGCACTCTTGCAGCTGGAGTCGCTGTAAACTTGTTCTTCATTTTTCGTTGGTAAAGGGAGCAATTTGTTCTCAACGTTGAAAACCCGGTCATCGAGGAGTGTAAGGAATAGGAGATCGCAAGGTTTGTCGTTTATCCCAGCCAATTGTATCGCCCTTGTTCAGTACCGGCAGCTGAGCCGCTGCAACTGAGTGATAAAAAAGTCTGGACACTAGCTTTTAGCCGCCATATTCCGCCATCCTCCAGCTTGGATCAGGCCGTGCAATTGGTATTGTGGCGTAGAAACTGAAACGCCCCTGGGAAAAAAAGCAAAAGCAAAATGATCAACTTCTGTGCTCGGTGGGAGGCGAGACACTCGATTTTCTGTTCTCGTACGAGTACAAGTGATCCGGAAGAGTAAATAATTGGACAGCAAGTTCTCCGGGAAGAGATTCAGGATATTGTGCCAGTGCCGTATCGAAACAACAATACAGTAGTATTATTGGGTGCCAGAGCATGAGGTAAACGTAAACAATCAAGATTCGTAAGGGCAAATTAACACACACATAACCGACTCGAGTACCGGTACTCGAGTGCTTGGGATGAGATTAAATCTACTCCAGTACAGTACAGGTGCGCAAACAGAAATTTTGAGAATCCCGGTCCGAGAGGCGGTTCGACGCACAGAATACTTGGCAGGACCTTCGTTTGGTTTCCCCCAGACCAAATCTCACCCCAAGCGACGACGAGAAATTGTCATCCTGATATTCCATACCGTGGTCTGCCTTTCTATTCTGAGCCTTGGTCAGAGCTGTAAGGCGGTTATGGATCGCTCGTAAGGATGACCATTGTCTAGAACCCATACCGTACCGGTATGCAGTCCAATGCTACACGAGTGCTCGAACATGGGGAGTAGGGACAGGGAAGCTGCGGGGCTATTAACCCTAAGAGATATCGAAGAGGACATGCCGGCAGAGGGTACGAGGACTATGCCCGTGCTGTAGTTGACTGGGGGGGCACGCGAGCTAGAGACCATAGGTTCGGAACTTTTGGTTGGCTAAAGTTTTTCGATGGCAATCAACCGTCAAGACCAGTTCTACGGTTTGATTGGCTTAGCTCTCTTCTCTGTTTTGCTGGGCAACTTAACCTGCTATATCTGGCTGCTTATGGATGTGCTAATACTGCAGTGATCCGGGTGGTTCGCTCTAAGTACTTAGGTACATGACTACCCCCCCTCCCGGTTCTGTCCTCTGGTTTTCTCCCCTAAGGATTTACATCTCTTTTGGCTCTCTACAGATAATAGATCTGTGTCCATTCTTTCGGTCTCTCAAGTCCAAGCGGTTTCGGGGTAAGTGGTTCTGATACTTTTTGAGTTGATCTTGAGCTTTGATGGCATGGAAGCGACATTTTGCTGACCAGCGTAGCGTGTTCCGCGTCCTTGAGCACCTTCACGCAAGGCGTGATTTAGTATTCGCGAAAAAAAAATTCACTGAGGCCCGGCGTCTACTTCCTTCGCACAGTCGTACTCGATCGCACCTCTATTTGATCCGTTATGAATCTGTGACAATTCGACATAACGTAGCTAGAATCGATCGGGTCAAACTCAAGGAGAACAGAGAAGCCTATTTGAATAAATCAAGATCAAATGCATTTCTCGACATCTCTATTCCTATCCGGTTTTTTGACCCTCGGGGCAGCATTCTCGGAGGGAGTATCAGGAAGTCGTAATCATCACCACTTTCACCGGCGACATGAACGGGTTGATGGGATAGCACCTGCGGAGGTTATGCCCGCCGGGGTCGAGCCCGCAGTAGTTGAGCCAGCTCATGTTGAGCCGGCTACGGTTGATGGCCCGCCGAATAACGCCATTGTGGACGTATCGACACCAACGCTTGTAACGCCAACTTCTACTATTACCTGTGTTACAGGTGTCCCAGGTATTCAGACTATAGTGCCTACGAAGTTAGCAACTGTTGTTGGAGTTCCTTATGATTCTACCCTTTTGACTTCGTTATCTACGCCACTTCCTACTTCGGAAGCCAATGTGGTACCTACTAACGGTGCTACATACGAGCTCTCATCCAGTTATGGCGTCGCCCCCACGTCAATCTCTGCTACTGGGGGAACTGTGGTTTCGTCTATGCCCCTGGCCACAGTAACATCCAGCGTCGCTACAACTGAATTGATTGGTGTCGTTACTTCTACTGAAGGGGGTTCCGTTTCAAACTGTAGTTCGACATCATCTCTTAATCCACCTACCACCATCAATACAACCTCAGCCTTGCCCTCAACGGGAGTTAATGCCACAGCAACAACATTCTCCGCTGTCACCGGTAACT
The DNA here is from genome assembly GCA_014065205.1 of Tuber brumale. Taxonomy (NCBI): domain Eukaryota; kingdom Fungi; phylum Ascomycota; class Pezizomycetes; order Pezizales; family Tuberaceae; genus Tuber; species Tuber brumale. The sequence goes on along the minus strand of JACCEG010000085.1, from coordinate 133,895 downwards.
CTACTATCCACTCCATAACATCAACTCCCGCCACTACCAACACCATCACCACAAACACCACAAACACGAACACCACCACCACCATCAGACCATCCTCTAAAGACTCCGTAACAACCACTTCGACCTCAATCCCCACAGCTGCGTGGTCCAGCTCCACGAAAACCTTTTCCAAGCACTCCACGCCTGCCTCGCTGACCCCCTCAACAACCTACAAGTTAACTCTCGCCACACCCTCTGCTTCCGCAGTGGCATCACAGTCAAACGGCCTAGATATGGCAGAGTTTAACAAGACAAAGCCGTGCTTCGACAAGAAGTGTGAGGATCCAGGGAGTGAAATGACGTATAATAAGACTGTAACATTCAACGCTGACAGCGGGGGTGATGGAGGGATTAGGCTGGGGAGGGGACCGGACGTGGCTAGTACTGCCACTGGGGGAAGGGTTGGTGGGACCTTGAGCATGGCAATGTCAGCGGCGGCGGTGGCGGTTGGGGTTAGTATTGTCCTGGGGTTTTTGTGAAAATTTAATGGGGGTAGGAACCCCACCCATTTGTGGTCTTCACAAAGTCGATCATCGTCACTTATTCATTCTCATTTCGTTTCTGTAACATTTTATTACCCCCTATTTTCCTTATATTTAGATTCGTAGACTCTCATGGCACCATTCCTTCTTACTGTCCTAGAAGTGAGGGGGTGTACTGTACAGGTGGTTATGGGGACTTGTATTTTAATTCTCACGTTCTACTAACTGAAGCCTGGGCTTCTGTCACTCCACTTTATGACACATCCGACGGATACCATGTGTTCGTCAGATGGGATGATTCTTTTATCATATTGCCGGATTAGATAGCAGGAAATACCAACGCGCCCCCCTGAACAATCACCATACCCCAATCCTGTAGGTGGGCGGAACGGGATCGCATACCTGACAGTATAGTGGTGTCACCTTCGTCCATTCCGAATTTTATAGTTTACTATCACGAAGGAAGGACCGCCGATAGGGGGTTATGAGGGGGGGAAGAGGGGAGAAAGAGGGGGAAGGAAAGTCACAGAGTACAGGAGTGCTCGGGTCGCTGAGCCGGAACTATGTATCATAATAATATATATAAGTTTTTGCAGTACCAGCTACCGGTATGATACGGTGAGTTAAGTAGTTCTGATTATTATTAGACTATTCTTTTTCTTTTGTTTTAGTGACTTCTAAGGAATCCGGGAAAGAGCCCGAAGAGGCTTTCTTCTCCCCTGTAGCGTTACAATGGTAAAGGCAGTGAAATTATGGGAGGGAAACTTTAAACCACTCGAGCAAAGTATGTTGAAGGTCTCGACGTTAGTTGTAAACTATTTTTTTAACCAAGGTTTCGGCCCTAACCACAAGATATAGGTGAATATTTCGCTCCAACCAGGGGTTTGACTATAACAACGACCCTCGCAGGTGCAGACGTGAGAAACCACCCCTCAAGTTATACAGTGCTCAGGGCTCGCCATTCCGTTAAGAATTATCTGATGGAATCAAGGAGGGTATTTGTGGATAGAGGGATGGAAAAGCGGTAGCGCTACGCAGGTCCCAGATTTAACACATGTCGATACTTCATCAGGTTCCAAGCTAACTTGTGTCCATCACTGCATAATATAGGCGGGGTGGGTTGAGAATTTCCGTCGATTTGAGACCCGATGTACAAACGCTTTTGTATATACACCCCCCCCCCCAGCCAAGTCTAAGGTGACTCGTATCTAGCTCGCCCGATCCGCACAACACCCCTACGAAGAAGCGCCAGCACTACTTGCCATAACCTTCTGCCTCAAAACTGATGCTCAAGTCAGCACCCCGGACCGCCCGCTAATCACCACCCGAGTAAACCACTTACCATTCTCAACAACCTGCACATTCTGACTCTTCTGCGCAACAATTTTCTCCAGCTCACCCAGATTCTCCGTAAGCGTTTTCACCTTCTCGGCGTAGAACTTTTCCGCGTCGGCAGCGCTCTTCTCAACATAGTACCCGGTCCCGACATCCACAAGGACGTTCTCTGTATCCGGGAGCGTGCCCGGAACGTACAGTGAAGTGGTAAGTGGAACTAGAACGGTCTTGTCTGTCATCCCTCCCCGTCAGCAATTCTCCCGGATGGAAAAGCGGGAAGAGAGGGGGACGGACGGGGTTGGAGTCCGGTCTTAACCGTTGCGATGCATTCTTTGAATTTGTTCTGGGCCTGGCGGAGTTTTGAGAACGAGGTGGTTAGGTGCTCGAGTTCATCGTCAAGTTGCTTTTTTACGGCGGCAAGGTTGTCGACGCTTAGGGTTGAGAGGTCGACTATAATTAATTGTTAGTTTGGGGAGGATTCCCGGTGAGATAAGGGGGGCTACCGGTTTGTTGTTGCGGAGCTTTATCTTTGGAGGAGGACATGATGTGGGTTTTGGAGAGCCCCACCAATGCTTGGTGGATGAGTGATGGAGGGGGACGTTAACGCCGGGTAACGGTTTCTACGGAAGGAGTTCTTCCCAGGTCGATGATGGTTGAGAGCGGGAGGGGAGACCTACCGGGTTCAGAGCGTGATGGGGATATATAGGATATAGGAGGTGACAACCCTGAATTAAGCCAGTGGGCGATATATCATTGAGTTAACGCGAATCTGGCCATGATAATATTATCATATTATGGTTCCGGACGTCTTAATTGTGCACCAAGTAATTTGGAACGGGGGACGGCTTGGCAGCACAAAAAATGTACCTATGTTCAATTCCTAGTAAGGTCATAGTATTTTCTTAATTGTCAAGCCATATGAGATGTTAGGTAGGGTAATTTTTGTTAAAATGATGACATATCATATGATAGACAGAAAGAAAGTGTATGTAAATCTGAGGGAAATAAATGTTTTTATATTGATACCACTTACCAATCTACCTATTTTCAAAGCTTTCTCAATTTTTACAATAAGATCTGATTCTTTCTGAAGTTATTATCTCCAGACACAATAATGTCAGCCCCATGGAGGCATGGCAGGCCACGGACAGATACGCCCTCTGCAGCTACTCTTCGAACACGAGCATTTCGTGAGCGACAGCGTGAGGTATTGTACACTATACACATTTACTCTTATTCCTTAATCTTATATAATTATAAACTAATACCATTAAAGTTGGAGTCTCAAGTAGTATCAACTGCCCCTATGTCAAACCTAGTCAATACATCTATACCAAACCTAGCCAATACACCTACGTCTAACCAAGCTGATGCTCCTATACCTGACCTCCCTGAGCCATCTATGCTAGACTTAGCCGATACAGTTATGCCAAATATCATCGATCCACCTATGCTGGTAGAACAAGGTGATGTGCCTATTCCTCTTAATCCCAGTACAAAGAGGTCCAGGGAATGGCGAGCTTGTGTTAAAGTAAGAGAGAGCTGGAAAGCTCAACCAATCGAATGTTCTGATAGCCAGCATCTTTCTCCAACAATGTCTGACAGTCTACTCGAACCTGGAAGTTATGAACTATGTGATTCATCCCTGCTGGACAATGGTGCAGGACTCTTTTCACAATCCCTTTGGCATTGGCCTCGACGTATTGGTGCCCAGAATACTGCTTCCTAAGAACGTTTAGAAATCTTGAAGAAGTCACTACGCAATATCAAGAAAGTGCTATATCCTCGCCCTTCCTCAAAGACAAAACCACTTAGTGGTCTCTATTTTCAACAACACTATCATGTGTTCTGCTTTCTAAAACTGCAATGGTTTCAAGAGAAGCAGGCCCTTTCTCGCCCAGGAATGAATCTGCTACGAACAAGAAAGATACTGGCCAAGCAGGTGGCAGAGGGTAGCCAGTCAGGTGGCCGAGTGATAAGAATGTATATGCGGGATGAGGTCTCATGGGTGAAATACCGAAGAATTGAAGGACAAAAGCAAGGTCAATACTCAAAGGTTGCCTGCATGTTAAACGATGAGAGTATCTTGTTAGCTGTAAGAGAATATATTTCTAAAGCAGGACAAAGTATTAGGCGGACGCCAAACTCAAGTATATCACTGAGGGACATAGGCCAAAATCTTTGATCGGAGAATCTGTCGAGGAAGGCTCATCTCGATTAAATAGGTAAGGTAAAGATTTATAGAGTAAAAAAAAAAAGAAAAAAGTCCTCCAATTTTATATTGATGAGATCTCTTCTCTATTGCTTGATGATGTCTGTAAAGCTCGAGAGGCCCCCCCTGATATTTATATCCCGCATCTGAGTGTTCGCGGACTACTTCTAACTATTATGCCCTCGAAGTACCACTCTGGTTTTTAATATGCAAACCTCCAGAATCTTATAAGTGCGAACACCGTTTGACCCTGAAACTTATTACACCCTTTCGCGGACCCGGAATAGTATTCCTCCGTTGAGATGACTGCACTATTTGTTATGCCAAACAGCGGCCTTCTACTTAGATGTCTGCATAGACTAGTATATTACTCTAGTCTAGTTGACTATCGTTCCAGTAGTCTCTTCGGTCATGAAGTGATCAAGTTCATGCCGGGCCACCTAGTGCCAATCGCAAGTCCGAGCCCGACGTGTCAACGTCTCAAAGGACTCTGACTTATCTAGGTCTTCCTTTCTGAGCATGCTTCCCCTTGGTCTGCCGGCCTCCATAGAGGGGTCCTATTACTAGGACCAACCAACCTACAGCTGGTCTCAGAAGGGTATGGGTGGATTCGGTATACCCCTAATAGCTTCCGCCACTGGGATATCCTCCTAGAGTATTTCGCCGAAAACGTCCCGTCACTTTCGGCTTGTAGTTTAGGAAGCCTAACTTTGAAGCCTACTATCTCAATGCGTCTCCAACGGACTTCCTCCGTTCCACTTCCCAGATGTCGCCAAAGGTCCCCTCTCACATATCCTGTGAACAGCATGCGGTCGGACGGACAGCGGCGACGTATATGGTGTTATGAAGTGGGCTTCATTGATGTGACATTTTAGTTATGGGACGAAACTCTCGAACTCTCGCTAATGACGTGCAGGCCCCATGAGGGGGCCGGAGGGGGGTGTTTGCTCCAGTAAATCGAGGGTCTGTGAGCAGTTACCCTACTGTGGGTCTGTGCACATGTCTCGGATTTTCATATGCCTAATACAAAGTAAGTGGTTCTTCCATATGTATTTCAACTTCTACTTTACTATACAAATATTTGGAGCTTTATAACTGTGGGAGGATATAGGCTAATCTTTGCAGATGTTGACTATTATAAAATGGCACAAGTAATCAACCAGACTTGGATAAAGGCAGAGGACCTACCAATTGGCCCTGTAGGAGCCAGAGGTGTTCAACGAATTCAAAAAGCGATCACTAGTCGAACTGGTCGTAGGTGGTTATCCAAGCTAGGCTATAAGTGGAAGGAGGTGAGAAAGGAAGTATATAAGGATGGTCATGAACGGGATGACGTTATTGCCTATTACAACGAGGTATTTTTACCTAGCCTACGGGCACTCAATTCCCGCCTCATGGTTTGGGATGCAATGTTGGAGCCTGAACCGACACAGCAGGTTCTCAATAAAGAGGAGTAGGCAGTAATCATGGTCACCCATGATGAATGCACATTTAATGCAAATGATGGCTGGCAGTTTATCTGGACCCATGAAGAATATAACTCCATTCACAAGAAAGGACTAGGACAAGGTTTACATGTTTCTGAACTTCTTACTCCTATAGGAAGGCTTGGTGGAGGGTACAGTTTGTGAGATTCTAAAGTGTGGAGGGGATATCTGGTAAGATGGTGCAAAACTCTTGGACCAAATAAAGAACAGGGCTATTCCAGCCTTCAAGACAGAGTTTCCTGGCTGTCAAGCATTATTCATGTTTGACAATGCCAAGAATCATGTCAAGTATGCTGACAATGGCTTAAGGGTATCTAAGATGAATTTGAAGGATGGAGGGAAACATGCTAAACCAATGCAGAGTACATTTATTGTAGATTTAGAACACTCAGATAGAGGTTAGTATCAATTAATGGTTACTCCAAGTGAGGTACCAAAGGGATTAAAGACAGTATTAACAGAGCGTGGCTTGTGGCCAGTCAGTGGACCACGATTTCTAACACAATGTACTATTAAGTCATCTTCAGGTAAGTCTAAACTCAATTCCAAGTGTTTTAAAGGAGGATCTTGTTGTGCACAAGCGCTGCTGGCATCCCAACCAGACTTTCAGGTGCAAAAAGGTGAGCTGCAGGAGGCCATTGAAGCAGCAGGACATCTTGTCTTTTTTTATCCACCATTTCACTGTGAGTTAAACTTTATTGAGTACTTTTGAGAAGCTGCAAAGCACTATACCCAAGAACATTGTGAGTATATGTTTACTTCTCTTAAGTGTTTGGTTCCTGAGGCAATGGCACAGATTTCAAATGAATTGATATGGAAGTTCTCAAATCGGGTAAAGAGAATGATAAATGCTTACAAAACTGGGGCAATATACGGAGATGAGTTCTATAAGTCTATTGTATTAACAAAGTATAAATCTCATTGCCGTGTCTCAGGAACCTAGTGTATACAAGTTGTTATCAATAGAGAATCTTGTATGAAATTCTAGTTTAATTGCATTATATCATAATATTATGTGACAATATGATACGTGGCTTGACTAAATTAAAAATAACTATGCTGGGTCCAGGACTTGAACATCCACACACTTTATGAAATTGTGGCTGAATGCCAAGGCGTCCCCCGTTCCAAATTACTTGGTGCACAGTTAAGACGTCCGGAACCATACTTCCTCGAAAAAGAGAGAGGGTTGGTGAACCGAGTGACATCTTGTGACGTTTATATAAACCATTCCACAAAGTTTACACTGCCGTCATACAAATTCGTGGGCGCTGCGACTTGGTTGATTCTCCATGTTCTATCATCACAGCTTCTCAATCGTGAGGCTGATGTGATGCCATCATAGCTAATGCCAGCCCCTGGAGGCTGGAGCTGCCCACTGCCCACCCCGTAATATTCCATGTCACCGGGACTAAACGCTGCTTGCGCCCATCCTGACCCACCCAACAATAGTGCTTTGACTAACCGGGACACAAACCGACACACTAATTTCGACGCAGGGACATATGGTGCCCGCTGGTATAGCTGCATTAAGCCGGGTACAGGGGTATATCCTTTCAAAGATGAAAAGGTATCATACAGTACTCGCAGATGATCAGCCATTGGTAGGTGCCGGTGGGGGTGCTTTGGCAGATTGTGCGGGGGGTTAAGAGTAAGAGCAGAGTTGACACCCACTGGCTGCAGGTAGTGCTCGGTCCTTATATTATCATAACTAGTATGATGTCACCCCAGCACTACAACATAAAGTTTCTCTTATCCTAACCCCCTGTAGGAAGCGTGTGAAGGGGGTAAAGCAAGGTGGGGATATTCAAATAACAAACCTCTCATAAAAAAAGAAGACGGAAGCAAAAGCTCTCAACTCTCTTTCCGAGTGACACAAGGTGACGATAAGACCTATGATTAATCCTGAGGCAAATCCCACAACACTTATCTCACCATCTCACCACGTCAACGGCAACAACAGTAACAACAATTGAAAATGGACCTCAACTTCGCCCTTAGTCCAGCCTCCGCCCAAAAACTCCATGAATCGCTCGTTGCCCTCTCAAAATTCAGCGAGTACGTTTCCCTCGAAGCCCGCCGCAATAGACTAACACTTTCCTCCCTCAACCCTTCCAAATCCGCTTACGCTGCTGTGACCCTCGCCGGGAACAAGTTCTTCGAAACATACAATTTCCCAGCGCCCTCGAACTCGCAGGATAACCGGTTTACATGCCGCTTCTATGCCAAAGCCCTGTTATCTGCTTTCCGACAGCGCTACTTCGACAGTAAATCCGGTGACACGGCCATCGAGAGATGCGAGGTGCGATTCGTGGAGAAGGAGGAATGTAGGATGCTTGTGCGCTTGCTGTGCAAGAATCGGGTGCTGAAGACGTATCGTCTTACTTACGAAGAGGTGGACGTCATGCATGCCGTGTTTGATAAGGCTGCCGCGAGGAATATGTGGATTGTGAAGGGGAGGCTGTTGAGGGAGTTTATGGAGCATTTCGGTCCGAAGGCGGAGCAGTTGGATATTTCCAGTGAGAATGGGCGCGCCGCCTTTACGAGCTTTACCGAGAAATTGGTTGATGGGAAGGGTTTGTACACTCTGCGCGTGTATGGGGTGGCTTGGCTGATGGGACTAGAGATACTGAAGCAGCCGTTGCAAACCTCTGTATCCTTCGATACGGCTGATTTCGATACCTTCGGCGCTGAGGATGGGGTACATGTTGCCGTTAGTCTGAAAGATTTTAAGGCTATTGTCGCCCATGCGGATTCACTTCATGTCTCGGTAACGGCTTATTACAGCGATGCCGGTCATCCGTTACAAGTCACATACGAACAGGAAGGAATGAATTGTGAATTCACGCTCATGACATTGGGGGATAATAGGGCCTCTCAGGCGTTTGCTACAACTAGGGTTGAACATCAACCTTCTGCCCCCCCCCTTCCACCAACGGCTGTTCCCCCGCAATCACAGACAGATACCCCTTCCCAACCTCGAGGTATGATGGACGCTCCAGGGAGTCTTAGGTCTCAATTTGCGGGTAGTTTCCATTCACAGCGCACGACAGAAGACAGAGTAATACAGCCAGTAGAAGAGCACCAGTCCAGCGGATCGCTATATCGTTCTCGACTGAATGTTTCCGGGACGACGAGTTCCAGGTCTGGTTCGGCATTCACTCAGCAGCAGGAGCCGGAACTCCCGCCAGTTCCGGCTAGTGCTGTGCCTCCCGAGGGCTTGTTTCTACCATATTCAAGTAGTGATGAGGAGAGTGATGATGGTCTTGGGAAGGTTGAATGGGACGAACCATTCCTTAGATGGGATACCAATTTGAACAGCGACGACCAGCCAAGACCGGTGGTCAGAGATCAGTCACCTCCGCCGCCCCCACCGCGCGTTCCGCCACCGGCAGTATCGCGGAAGAGGGCCCTTGAACCAAGTGGTGACACGACCCAGAGCGAGGAGGATGAGGAAGAGGAGGAAATGAATGCGAAGACAGTCGTAGAAGCAGTTGGGCCCACGCAGGATGTTTCTCAGGCTAGGGGACTCTTTGACTAGGGTGTAGACATGTATGATATTAACGAGCTATTCGCAGTGGATCATAATGACAGCTATCTGCAAGTGTATGATACAGCTTATCGACAGTGGGAATCCTCCGAAATGAACGAACGAACGAAGAACGCCAGACGCTCCTAATAGCCCATATATACGCGAGTGTGTTATGTATCATCATCTCACTCAATCCTCAGCATACCCTTCAACCCACGCCAGACTCGCTGAATGTTTAAGGGCATCATGTCATTCACCACCACCTCCTTCAAAGTAACATTCCGATAAAGTTCGATAGGAATGTCCCCGATAAACTCCCGGTCTCCAAACCCACCGACCCAGTAGACCCTCTCAACTTCAAAAGTCACCCACCAACTCTCGTGAATCGGATTCCCGGGCACCCACCATTTTGCGTCAGGATGCATCTTTGTAAAACAAGCCTTGACCCGCCTGCCCTCGTCGCTGTTGGGCGGAATGGGTGGACTCAAGCGACCCATCAGCGAAACACGATGGTGCGCAGCCGGTGAATAAAATTCGCTGGAAGGGGAGTGCTCGCGGAGGGTTAGTGAGATTGGGGCACCATTTCTGGAGTTTCTGAAGGATGTGGCGATTTTTATTGCTAGGAGGGTGGGGTTTCCATTGTTTGAGCTGGACTGGGTGTTAGATGGTCCGTGAATTACCGGTACTTGTGTGCGTGAAGGGTGGCTTAGATCATACCAATCAGCATAGTAGTCCATCATCCCGATAGGATGACCACCAAGTCCGCGTGCATCCGAGCTTGGGAAAATGGTGCTCAGCGTGCCAATCTTCTCGGAGCGAAGCAGCTCACGAGCTTGCACTGCGGCAACTTGAGCAGTAGGAACTTTGGCAGCGTCTTCGGACGGACGTGCTATGGCCAATGGGAGGGCGAGGAGGAAGTGTTGGAGTGGGAAATGCATGTTGGGCGCGGTTTAATTGTTCTTCTCAGGTTGGTTGCGGCTCCTATGGCCTTGCGTGCGAACAAGCTTGACTACTAGCTGGGAGATTAGATTCTTTGATAATATTAGTGCAACTGATGGGTTTTGATCTAGATTAGATAAGAGATTTTTCAATAAAAAGATTCTTATGACGGACGGAAAATATCCCTGGAAAAGTTCTACAACCAGTCAATCGCGATTACAACCGCCCACACAATGCTCAATTGCTACACATGCTGGCGACGAAATCTCACTGCATTAATATCTACACATGTCCAGCGACGAACGGCATATGCCTCCGCAGCTCGTGTCAAAGAACGAAGATTTAACGACCGCAATCCTGGGCTCTATAGGGACCCACACAAATTGGCTGATGCGGTGAAAAAGCAGTTGATCCAAGGGGATGACAACAAAGCGTTACAACTGGCTCGGGAGGGGAGTCGGAAGCTCAATAGTGTGGTTAGTTGGAATCACATTATCGGGTACAATATGGAACGGGGGCGCTTAAAGTTTGCCTTTAAGGCCTATAATGATGTATGAGCTGTGCCGGTGGAATGGTTTGGTGAGAGCTAATGTTTTTGGCTTAGATGAAAAAAATGTCGATACTCCCCGACTCCTATACCTTCACAATTATGCTGAACGCCCTGGCAAAGTATCCGACTCGGCCGGCGGTGCATGAGAGAGCGCTGCAGTTGTACCATTCCATGAGCAACCCGAATTCGCCGGTCGAACCGCAGATAGTACACACCAACGCTGTGTTGAAAGTATGCGCGGAATGTGGGGACGTCGATTCGATATGGACCATCGTCTCAAAGTTACCCCTCAGCGGACTCAATGCGCCAAATGCAATCACGTACACTACGCTGCTGAATGGGATTCAAGGTGCACACGAGGTGGAAGATTGTCGGAGAGTCTGGGCGGGGGTTCTGTCCAGGTGGAATGCCGGAACGCTGTGGGTTGATGAGGAATTGGCCTGTGCAATGGGACGGGTGCTCCTATCGGGCACGAAACCAGAGCACTGGAAGGAAGCCCTCAAGATCATCGAGCAGGTCTTCGGCATCGAGGGTCCCATTTCCGAAGAACAGGAAGAGGTAAACCCCGAGGACCGGTTATACGTCGAGGGAACAACAAAGCCCATCAAAGAGATCAAAGAGCCCCAGCAGACGCCCGTCGGGGGAGATCCAAATGTGCGAGTCCCCTACGTCCCGCTCCCCCTCCGTGGGCAAACGACGCGCGGGAATCCCAGCTCTGGATCCAACTCCCCCGCTACACGGCCAATGCCCGGTAACAATGTCCTCAGCCTGACCATAAAGGCATGTACACAGCTATCAGATAAGGAACTAGGTAGGTACTACTGGAAAACACTGACAGCGCCTCCCTACTCCGTGCGACCGGACTCGGTAAACTTCCACGACCTTCTCCGCCTATTGCGAGAGTCACGCTCGGGCCCGGAAGCCCTAGATGTTCTCCAGGCCATGCTATCCCGCTGCGACACAACCCCGACAGCCAAGTCTTTCTTCATCGCCATGTCTTGCTGCAAGCGCGAAGGACGGGGCCCCAGCTTCCCAACCGCTGAAAAGATGCTCACACTGATGGACGAACACCGCGTGCGCGTCGACGTCAAGATTGTGACCATGTTCATCCAGTGCGCTGTCAAGACCGGTATCGTGACGTACCGGAAATCAGCGCTGAAGACCGCGGAGGATATCTTCGACTTGCGGGGTGAGTTGGATAAGCTTGTGAGCCTGAAGGCCGATGGCGACTTACTTGAGACCCACGTGGAGCTAGCGAAGTGGATGTGTGGGACTATCGACAAGTTGCTAGAGAGCCCCAGTGTTGCATGGGGACACGGCGAGAGAGCCGTGTTTGAGCAGAAGAAGAGGAAATTGGTGGGGCTCATTGGGAAGTTTGGATGGATTGCGAGTGGCATGAAGGGTGGTGGGAAGAATTGGAAGGCCAAGACGATTAGTGAGGATGCGTGATTGTGAAGGGGGTTAATGCTTTATTTCCTTCTATATTCCGGTTTTTCGATGCATTCCTGTAGATGGGATTAGAGTCCGGATTGTAGGGGATATTAATGTTAGATAGGCTCGGGGATTCTCAAGTGGCATGCTCGCCATTGCTATAGGGTGGGTTTTCCACGACATGTGAGATACCCTAAAGTGGAATTTGCTGTTGAGAGCCAGTTGAGGTTTCGCCGGGAGCGCCAGCTGCGGCATGTGGGTAGCCGAACGGAGCCGTACAACCACTTCTTAAGATAGCGAAATTGTCTGGACCAGCGATCCGCAAAACAACCTATCAATGCACAAACTGAGGGGATTGTCAAGGCCACCTACCCAACGCTCAATATTCTCGTTGGTCCAGTGACTCCATTCAACGAGTGAGAACAGGTGCAGACGTGGGCCACGTGTTTGCTTGCGCGAAAGGAGTGGGGCCTGCTATCGCCTAATCTATCGCTAGTAATGTCATGTCATGTGAAGGAATCAGTCAGGGCATCTGACAACTTTTTATTTATGTGAGTTTTGCTAAAAGAAGTTTAGGGCATCCAGGGATTTCTGTACTTGGGTGGGGGGGGGGTAATGTCTAAAGCTGGGAGGATAGAGACACCCGACGATTCCGAGCGGAAGTGATCATAGTATCATAGATTGATGGGAGATTGATTTATTGGTATGATAAAAATGTAGGTGACATGGTCGATTGATGGAGCAGGGAAATTGCTGGAAGGAATATAGGACCATTGTTTGTGAGCATCCTCCGGGGAGAGGGGGGGCTAGTTTAGGTAGGCTATACATATACAATTTCTTGAACATCAACATTAAAGAAAGAAAGAAAGAACAAACAAACAAACAAGGGTGGACGGAGGCGGTGAGGAGAATAAGGGAAATAGGAAATCTCAGCGCAAGTATTCAGTCTACCAAGGGCATGAATTGGCAAAGAGGTACAGAAAATAGTAAAGGAGGAAGTTGAAGGAGGACGAAGAAATATTCGTATCGGTAAATTATTGCTGGCAAAGCACGGACTTTGATATCAGATTACTCGGGCATTCCTTAGATGTAGTAGCTCATGCTTTGTGAGATGATTCTACTTAATACCAGATTCTACAAGTATCTGAGTCCCTTAATTGATACAAGTACTGTTGTTTGGATACTCAGTACTACACAATGCTAACTTTCCAACATACCATCAAATACTTTCTAGATGTCAATATTAGCAGAGTTACAGTCTGGTTTGGATATGGTACTTGCTCAACCCCAACTACATAGACCTTCTTATGGTATTGGTTAATTCTAATAAATTAGCTACAGTAATAGATTAATAGAAAAATGTTTTTTTTAAAAAGTTTTCAAATCATATAAAAATAAGTTATAACTTAGATTCAAGTCTTGATTTTTTATATATTATTTAGTAAATTCTGTATATCCTGTATGATCTTCATAAGATATCATAATATATTAAATAATTTCATCATGGTATCAGTAACCGCCTCTTGGGAGATGCGGTAATCGTAGGGTTAACGGGCTTTGTTTCGTACCAAGGTGGTAACTAGTGAATCAAAGTCCGGAGGCTTGAGCCAAGGTTGTTAAATAGACTTCTGGTTAGGCGGACGCCAAACTCTTGTATAACTGAGAGATGGAGGCCAAATCATTTGATTGGAGAATCTGTCGAGGAAGGCTCATCTCGCTAAAACAAGTAAGGTAAAGATTTTAAAGTCTAAACAATTTTATATTGATAAGATCTCTTCTCTGTTACTTGATGATGTCTGTAAAGCTCAGGAGGTACTTCAATATTTATATCCCGCATCTGAGTGTTCGCGGACTACTTCTAACTACGGTACCTCTGAAGTACCACTCTGGTTTTAATACGCAAACGTCTAGAATCTTATAAGTGCAAGCACAGTTTGACCCTGAAATTTATCACACCCTTTCGCGGTTACGGAATAGTATTCCACCGTTGAGATGACTGCACTATTTGTTATACCAAATATCGGCCTTCAACTTAGTTGTCCATATAGACTATTATATTACTTCAGTCTTGTTGACTATTATTCCAGTAGTCTCTTCGGTCATGAAGCGATCAAGTTCATGCTGGGCCACCCAGTGCCAATCACAAATCCGAGCCCGACGTATCAACATCTTAAGGGTCTCAGACTTATCTAGGTCTTCCTTTCTGAGTGTGCTTCCCCTTGGTTCACCGGCCTCCATAGAGGAGTCCTATTGCTAGGACCAACTAACCTATAGCTGATCTCAGAAGGGTATGGATGGATCCGGTGTGTCCTTAATAGCCTCTGCTACTGGGACATCCTCTTAGAGTATTTTGCCGAAAACGTCCCATCACCTTCGGCCCATAGTTTAAGAAGCCTAACTTTGAAGCCTACTATCTCAATGCGCCTCCAATGGGTTTCCTCTGTTCCACTTTCCAGATGTCGTCAAAGGTCCCCTCTCGTATATGCTGTGAACAGCATGCGGTTGGACAGACGGCAGTGAAATATATGGTGTTATGAAGTGGGCTTCATTGATGTGACATTTTAGTTATGGGACACAACTCTTGAAATCTGGCTAATGATGTATGAGCCCCATAAGGGGGCTAGAGGGGGGTGTTGGCACTCTGGAAAATCAAGGGTCTGTGCGCAGTTACCCTACCATGGGTCTGTGTACATGTCTCAGATATCCATATGCCTAACATGAGCTCCCTCCTACCAGGCTTCACCTCGAATGCCTTTATAATCTTTTATATTTTCTAAATACATTTTAAGACTCAGTAGAATCAGGGTGAAAAACCTCCCGCGGTTACTTGGCCACGGTAGGAAAACCTTTTCCTCACTATCTTACTTCTGCCCTTCCTGGCATGTCCAGATTTTCATTTTGAAAATTCTCCTCAACTTTTTCCACATTTTCCATACAAGTAGCTGGCTCCCATGTGTTCTCATCTTCTGAACACCCTTGCCATTTGACAAAGTACCACAGTTCCTGCTTCTCTTGATAGTGGCCGCGTACCCGTTTTCTGTAAGAGCAAATCTCGCTTCTTAATATTTTTTCAACCTCACATTGTAGATCGCCATCAATTTCCTCCGGTTCTCTAGGGGGTTGTTAGTGATTATCATGAACTGACTCACGATAGGGTTCCAATAGTGTGGCATGGAATACAGGATGAATGTTCTATCGATCAGGTATGTTGAGCTTGAAAGCTTGTAATCTGAGTTTCTCTAAAATTTGGAAAGAACTGTAAAGCTTTGGACTTAGCTTCTTTGATTTTCGTCAGGTGCGAATGTTCTTTGCATTTAATATTACTTTGTCCCCGATCTTGAAGTCTGGCTATTGTTGAGCTTTCTGGTCATAATACTTTGACATTCCTTCTCTTGTTTTTTCTAGTGACCCTCGTGCTTATTCATGTATTGCCTTAATCCAGTTTGCATAGAGTGTTGCTCCTGGATTTTGAGCTTCTCGCTCCTTTATCCACTCCATTTGTGGATGGAAGCTGTAGTTCACATAGAATGGTGACATCCTATGAGTGTTAGTTGCGGAGTTGTTATAGGCATATTCAGCTAGTGGTAGTAGCTAGGATCAATCGTCCTGGTCATAGTTGACAAAGCTTCGCAGGTATCATTCTAGCACTTGGTTGGTACGTTCAGTTTGTCTGTCAGTTTGAGACTGGTATGCTATTGACATTCTTTGCTTAATTTCCAGTGCCTTGCAAAGGTATTCCCGGAATTCTTCCGCGAACTTTGAGTACATATTCAAGACGATTTTAGTCGGTAGGCCGTGAAGCCTCCAGACTTCTTTTAGGAATGCATTTGTGACATCTTTGGCAGTGGCTGATGTCTGTAGTCTGATAAAATGTGCCATTTTTGTGAATCGATTAACTACTACCATTATCTGAGTACATCCTTGTGACTCTGGTAGTTGTGTGATAAAGTCCACTAAGATGGATGCCCATGCTGCGTAGGGTATTTACAAGGATTGCAGTAACCTATACTTAGCATGTCTAGGCGATTTATTATGTTGGCATTCATTGCAGGATCGTACGTAATTGTTGACCCATTCTGCTAGTCCTTTCCAGTAGAAGTCTCGTATAATGATTTCCAAGGTTTTCTCTTGTCTGAAATGTCCTGCAACTTTTACATAGTGACATCCTTCTGCGATCTTGGTGTATAGCGCCTGACTATTTGGTACAAATAGCGTTTGCTTATAATATAGTAGATTGTCGGTTAAGGTCCAATCCTTGGGCAAATCTTTTCCTTCGTCTCATAGCCTAATAAGTTCTTCCCTCTGTTGCCTCCAAGCTGTGTCAATTCTGATAGCGGTCTATATCTCGCTTAAGAATTCAGGATTAAACTGCTTCATTCCTTTTTGTAGGATAATAGCATTTGATATTGGAACTTTCTCTGGTACTTCTGAAATGTCAGACCAGTGTTCGTTGTCTTTAGCCAATGCCTGCAGGTAACTGATGCTGGGTACTTGTTCATTGACGATCAAGGATCTTGTCGATATGTCGGTGCTTCCAAATCTTGCAGTCCCTCATTCTGTCTCTTCCAAGTCATCTACTTCCATCATGTCTGAGGTGTTGACTTTTTCTACCACCAGTTGAGCTATGCAATCGCCCATTCTTATCTGGCATTCCTCATTTTTGTGGTTGAATAGTATGACCTTGAGTTCTCTGGTGTAATTGGCATCGATTACTCCTGCACTGGTGGAGATTCCGCTTCCAACTGCTAGACCTCTTCTTAGGGCAACTCTTCTGTAAGTTCCTTCAGATAGCCCCATGGCTATACCCGTTCTTATTAATGCTTGTCTATATTTCAGGTCAATGTCATCCTCTATGGCTTACAGGTCATGTCCTGCTGCTATTCTTGAGCCCTTTATTGGTAAGTATGCCTTTTTACTCAATCTCTTAACTCTAATAACGGGTTCCTTTCTACCTCTTCGAGGTTCCAAATCCAAATCCTTGTCTTTATCCCAGTCTTCACCTTCATCGCCTACCCTCACTACCAGTAATACCAAGAAACCTTCTGGTTTCAAGATTTTCGGTTCGTGATACGTAGCTCCCTTCACAGGACAGTACTCTAGCAGTCCACTTAACACATCAGGCTTTTCGCCCTTCACCCCTGGTCGGTATACAATGCAAAAATTGTATTCTACCAACTTCTGAGCCTATTGGATTTGACGGTTACTGCAGACTTTGGAGATGAAGAAGCATTGTAGGTTTTGATGCTCGGTAAAGACTGTAATCGGTTTTTCCTTCTCGATCAAGTAGTGTCTCCATTCTTCAAACACTTTGTGGATCCCAAGAAGTTCTTTATCATGAATTTCATAATTGTGCTCTGCTGAGTTTAGTTTTCTGGAATGGAATGCTATTAGATGTAGTCTTTTCTTAAAGTATTGGAGAAGGACGCAGCCAAGTGCGAAATTGCTAGCATTGATCCCTACTACTGTCTCTCTTTCAGGAAAAAAATGCTGGAGTGTGGAGGCTGTGGTGAACCGGTGCTTTAGTTTCTCAAAAGCCACATCTTGTTCAACTCCTCATTCACAATTCTTAGGGTTTCCCCTTAATGGCTCAGTTATTGGCTTGCAAATAGCTGAGAAGTTTTTTATAAATTGTTGGTGGCAGTTAGCAAATCCAATAAAGACTTGTACTTCTCTGACCGACTTAAGTGCTTTCCAAACCATTATGTATTCCACCTTGTGGGTGCTCACAGACACCCCATCGACCACTACCACATAGTAAAGGAATTCTACCTCGGTGGCATAGAAAGACGATTTCTTTAGCGATACCACTAATTGAAAGTCTGATAGACTTTGTAAAACTCTCTTGATAGCTTTGATGTGTGCTTTTTCATGCTTAGAATATATCCGGATATCGTCAAGATAACACACCACTCTCACATCCAAGTATTCTTTCAGTACTTGGTTTATCATATCTTGGAAAGTTGCCAGAGCATTGACCAATCCAAATGGCATAACCTTATATTCGTAGTACCCATATCTTGCCGGGAAGGCTGTTTTCCCTTCATCTCCTTCCTTAATCCTAATCAAGTGGTAGCCGTCTTTAATGTCTAACTTGGTAAAGATCTTAGTGCTAGCTACTCAGTCTCGGAGTTTGGACATTAGTGTAAGGGGATGTTACTTAAGGATGGTAATCTTGTTTAGATTGCAGTAGTCCACAACTAGGCGTAGCCTTCCATCAGGTTTGGGTACGAATAATATAGGTACACTAGCAGGAGATTGACTTCGCGTAATCTTTCCCTGCTTTATCATTGTTTTGAAATATTCTCTTAATGCTTAAAGCTGTTTTTAGGAAGGTAGATATATCGGTCTCCATGAGGGAGTTGATCCTGTAATCAACTTGATTTCATGCTTAAATGTCCATCTTAGGGCTAGTTTTTCTGCCGTCTGGGCTTCAAACAAATGTTTGTAATGCCAATATTCTTTCAGTAATGATTTGAGTTCTACCGTATCTTCAATGGTTCTGATTCTTCCGTTACAACAGGCATTTTGGTCCCAAGCGACTGATTCATCATATTCGAACATATCTGCTATTCCTTCATCTTCTTCCACACAGTTTTCACAACTTTTTGTGGAAAAAGTCCAGTTTTCTGTATCTTCTATGTGAGACACTAGGTGTTCACAATGCCACCAACCAAAAGGAATTATCATTCCATAATGACCTGCTTTAGCCACTTCACATGCCACTTCAGAAATGTGTCTTTTTTTTCATATTTCCAATTTTGTAGGTAGGGTATAACACTTCCCTCCTGAGGGGGCTGATGATCCATCAAAGCCTAAGATATCAACAGCCATTAGGCATATGGAAATCTGAGATATGTGCACAGACCCACGGTAGGGTAACTGCGCACAGACCCTCGATTTTCTGGAGTGCTAATACTCCCCTCTGGCCCCCTTATAGGGCCCGCACATCATTAGCGAGATTTTGAGAGTTGCATCCCATAAGTAAAAAGTCACATCAAGGAAGCCCACTTCATAACACCATATATGTCACTGCCGTCTATCCGACTCCATGCTGTTTACAGGATATATGAGAGGGGACCTTTGACGATATCGGGAAAGTAGAACAGAAGGAATCCGTCTGAGGCGTATTGAGATAGTAGGCTTCAAAGTTAGGCTCCCTAAACTGTGGGCCACAGGTGATAGGACGTTTTCGGCAAAATACTCCAAGAGGATATCCTGGTAGCAGAGGCTATTAGGAGTATACCGAATCCACCCATACACTTCTGAGATCAGCTATAGGTTAGTTGGTCCTAGCAATAGGACACCTCCACAGAGGCCGGTGGACCAAGGGGAAGCACGCTCAGAAAGGAAGACCTAGATAAGTCGGAGACCCTTAAGACATTGACACGTTGGGCTCAAACTTGCGATTGGCACTAGGTGGCCTGGCATGAACTTGATCACTTCATGACCAAAGAAACTACTGGAACAATAGTCAACTAGACTAAAGTAATATAATAGTCTATACGGACAACTAAGTTGGAGGCCGCTGTTTGGTATAACAAATAGCCCAGTCATTTCAATGGAGGAATACTATTCTGTAACTGTAAAAAGCTGTGATAAGTTTCTGGATCAAACGGTGTTCGCACTTATAAGATTCTAGACGTTTGTGTACTAAAACCAGGATGGAACATTGGGGGCATAGTAATTAGAAGTAGTCCGTGAACACGTAGACACGGGATATAAATATCGAAGTGCCTCCCGAGCTTTACAGATATCATCAAGCAACGGAGAAGAGATCTTATCAATATAATAGTGTTCTACATTTTAAATCTTTACTTCACTTATTTTATCGAGATGAGTCTTCCTTGACAAATTCTCCAATCGAAGATTTCGGCCTATGTCCCTCAGTCACATACTTGAGTTTGTTGTCTGCCTAACCGTATATAGATAGTTCTCCTGTTACCAAGGCTCACTATATGAACTACGAGTTCACTTCAAACTCCACCCTCAGCTCAGATCTTGATTATATTTTCGCAGCACCTCACTGTCCCATTTACATTCACACATTCGAAGAAATCTTCGTCACTATGCTCTTCGAAATCGCAGAGGAGTTTATTCAAGAACCTTCATGATTCACAATACTTTTCAGGATCCTAATGAGGGATCAATTCAATCTCATATATCGCACCTGGCACGGTTCGAACTTCGACTGGAGTTCTACCAAGTTGGAAGACCTCGCCGAGTGGAGTACCCAGTACTCCGAAAAACAGAAACCAGGCCCAATTATCTGGAGGCCAGACATCCTGTTGGCTTGGGTGTTAGGCGGACGCCAAACTCAAGTATATAACCGAGGGACGTAGGCCAAATCTTTGTTTCGGAGAATCTGTCGAGGAAGGCTTGTCTTGATAAAATAAAAGTAAGGTAAAGATTTTATAAGGTAAACAATTTTATATTGATAAGATCTCTTCTCTGTTGCTTGATGATGTCTGTAAAGCTCGGGAGGCACTTCAATATTTATATCCCGCGTCTGAGTGTTCGCGGACTACTTCTAACTACTATGCCTGCGAAGTACCACTCTGGTTTTAATGCGCAAACGTCCAGAATCTTATAAGTGCGAACACCATTTGACCCTGAAACTTATCACACCCTTTTGCGGACTCGGAATAGTATTCCTCCATTGAGATGACTGCGCTATTTGTTATACCAAACAGCCGTCTCCAACTTAGATGTCCACGTAGACTTTTATATGACTTTAGTCTTATTGACTATCGTCCAGTCGTCTCTTTGGTCATGAAGTGATCAGGTTCATGCCGGGTCACCTAGTGCCAATCGCAAGTCCGAGCCCGACA
>JACCEG010000085.1:94963-113051 GCA_014065205.1 Tuber brumale | reverse complement strand
GTCTTAAGGGTCTCCGACTTATCTAGGTCTTCCATTCTGAGCATGCTTCCCCTTGGTCCGCCGGCCTCCGTAGAGGGGTCCTATTACTAGGATCAACCAACCTACAGCTGATATCCGAAGGGTATGGGTGGATTCGGTATACCCCTAATAGCTTTCACTACTGGGATATCCTCCTAGAATATTTCTCCGAAAACGTCCCGTCACTTTCGGCCCATAGTTTAGGAAGCCCAACTTTGAAGCCTACTATCTCAATGCGCCTCCCACGGATTTCCTCCGTTCCACTTCCCAGATGTCGCCAAAGGTCCCCTCTCATATATCCTGTGAACAGCATGCGGTCCGACGGACGGCGGCGATGTATATGGTGTTATGATGTGGGCTTCATTGATATGACATTTTAGTTATGGGACGCAACTCTCGAAATCTCGCTAACAACATGCGGGCCCCATAAGGGGGCCAGAGGGGCGTGTTGGCACTCCGGTAAATTGAGGGTCTGTGCACAGTTACCCTACCGTGGGTCTGTGCACATGTCTCGGATTTCCATATGCCTAACATTGGGCCTCAGAACCTATACATGTACTATAAGTACATTTTGGATCTCGAGAAAAAAGAAATTCTGATCCTGAGTCCAGAATCAGATCAACCGAACCCTTTTATCCCTACACCTCTAGAGTACCTCTGACGTTGGATACCTTACATACGATTCTTTAAACCCTTCAAAGGATATCAAGAGCTCTGGTACAAAGTACCAGTAATCACTCATTCAGGGCTATTAGAACATCTAGCATACCTGGAAAGTATCACAATGGCAGAAATACCTCAAGAGCCGATAAAGAGGATAATGGCAGGAGAACCTAGGGACACCCGCCCGGATACAATGGGAACTGATAATTCGGCTATACATAGACCCTTTCCAGTGACACCTCAAGAACCAGCATACCGCAGAGCAGTTTTACCCCCTGAATGATCCTCTATTGTCGCAAGCACACATCGGATATCATGATTCTCCATGCCAAAGCAAGGAAGAGATCATGCTGCCGACCAAGCCTAGCTAACCACCCATCCAGGGATAACCTTGTATCGAATTAGGCAAGATATAGATACTTTGCTCGACTAAGCCAATATCGCCTTCAAACATTTGAAGCGAGTCACCCAGGACAACACCCTAAAGTTGCTTAAGGTTCAACAGCAAATTGTGGAAGGACAAGATGTCCAAGACAATGATATTGCACTCCTGTTGTTGCAGCTGGCAGGCATGGAACAGGAAGTCAAGGGTATCTAAGAGGAAATGCTATAGGAAGTAGCAAAGAAAATAGCGGAACAAGATCAGCGGCAACAAGCTCATGAAAATGTAACTACCCAGTTACATGGTAGTCTAGATCAGCAAGGACAAGAGGCCCTTACACGGGATGAAACTCCGGAAAAATTAGTGTCAGAACTCCGCAGCGAGTTCAACCTCTTCAGCAACTAGAGAGTAGCCTGCGATAAAGACTTCCCAGCATTGCTGTTAGACATACATAAAAACTTTGAAGAATAAGGGGCAGGCTTACGCACGTTGCCAAAGAAGCAAAGTAAGATGGCTGAAGATACCATGGAAGTAGTCAAGTCTTTGATAAAAGCCATAAATGATCTAGCAGAGACGTCAAAGCAACTGACTAGACTAAACCCGGTACCGCTACATTCAGTCCCAGAAGAGGAAAATGACGAAGACTACTACTCACCACCTATGTGTAGTGACAAGGGGAAAGGCAAAGAAGCTACTGATGCATCCCCCGCAGGTGCCCAGGGTGGTGACCCGGGAGATCCTAGCGATAACGATAACGATGATAAAGAAAGAGGAAGAAGGAGACGAAGTCCTAGCCATGGCAGGCAAGGACAAATCCCAGATCAGCCTGGTATGGTAGAAACACTTGCCAACATGATGGCGCTAAATATTAAGCGACCATCGGAACCACCCCCATTCTTTGAGGATAAACCCACACGAGATATATATGTGTGGATTACACAATGCACTGACTATTTCGAAAGAAATCCGTGGATCTGGGATGATGCCTGGGAATGAGTCATATATAAGCTCAATCATACTAAGGGAGACGTAGTGCTTCCTTACACCATTTGGTACCAGAAGGCTATGGATGGCATTCAAGGGGAAACCCAGCAGCTAGAACTCGCTACGTGGGCTCATTTTAAACACAATATGATCAAATGATTTACCCCGGTGGAAGCCGAAAGACTAGCACTTCAAGCTATGAAGCTGGTCGAGTATGAAGGCAGTATCGAACATTACATCACGATCATGCATAACCATAACATATGGGCACACATGACCAGGGAGTCCTGGAGAGAGGAAGTCGAAAACACACTTCCAAAACAAATTGTCCACAGGTTGTCGGCCTTGCAGTATACAACGGAACAAGAATAAGAAGAGGCGCTCAGGCTACGCAGTTGATCCGAAGAAGGACTTCTTGCAAGAGAAAAGTTGGGGAAATCCCAACCACTAAAGGCAAAAGTAGTCCAAGAGGTCAAAAGAAAAGACCAAAGGGACTCTAAACCGAAGTGATAAGGGGAAAATAAACCTTATGTTATGGAAGGTAGAGCCCCAACACGAAAGCAGAAAAGGGACAATGTGCTGGAAAAACCTGGGAAGAGGTTAGGAGGTGTGATAAAGACTACTCATACAAGCTTCAACCAGGCCCATAACGGCATTCCGCAGAGTGTGATAGACACTCAGAGGAGAGATGGAGATTGCATGCGTTGTGGGAAGAAAAACCACACCTATCAGAGATGTTGGGGAGACGCCCATATATCGGCGGCAATGGTTAGGCTTTGTTCGGCAAGAAAGGAAGAAGTGGCAACCATTCCGTTGCGAAATGGTTGGAGAGGTGGAAAAGGTTGTTGGTACCGGTCAACCATTGGTTGCCCAGTGAAAACCTTTTATTGTACACCAGTTCTTCCCGGACACTCCTGTGTTCCCTTTACAAAAACCTTTCTCACACAAACCACAGCAACCAACTCTCCCTACTAGACCAGCTCGCTCACCTACCCATCCTGATCTGCTTTTACTTTCAGGCAGTACCACCCGAGCTACTGCTCTTCTCAGCTACAGCTCCGGGGACCTCTTCAGCTATCCTTCTACCAACCTTTCGGCTACAGTTCCAGCTACCTTTCTTGCTACATTCTCAGCTACCCCTCCAGCAACCCCTTGGGCTACCACAACCTCTTCTACTACCCCTCAGCTACCTCCTCAGCTACCTCTCCAGCAAACTTGCCATCAAACTTGCCATCAAACTCTCCAGCAAACTCTTCAGCAAACTCTTTTGCAAACTCTCCAGCAAACTCTCCAGCAAACTCTCCAGAAAACTCTCCAGCAAACTCTCCAGAAAACTCTCCTGCTACCTCTCCAGCTACCTTTCCGGCTGCCTCTCCTGCTACGTCTCTGGCTGCCTCTCCTGCTACGTCTCCAGCTACCTCTTCGGCTGCCCCTTCTGCTACCTTTTCGGCTATCTCACCAGCCACCTTTTCGGCTATCTCACCAGCTACCTTTTCGGCTATCCCACAAGCTACCTCGCCTGCTATCTCGATAGCTTCTATCTACCCTGTTACTCAGGCTATTAGTCCAGCTACTCAACCCGTTTCTATGCCACCTATCTTCCCAACTATTGCTACTCCTCAGGCCGCCAGTCTATCTCAACTTTGAACTGCAACCTCTACACTGGTGTCAATGGATGATTTATCTGAATGGTTTCAGAGTGAGAATGCTTCTCTAGAGTTTATTCTTTCTGACCAAAACTCCAGTTGACCTTCCAAGTAAGTAAATAATTCCCTTATTCATATTTCTGGTTTTACAAGTACTAACCTAGTTTGACTTACTAGTACTCCTATCAATGCAACAGTAACTCAGCCACTGGCAGTTGATCCTAGCTTGCATGATCTCTTTGAACATGATGTTATTTCAGGCACTCATTCACAAAGTACTTGACCAGTTCAACAAACTTTATCAAATACCCTCTTTCCTCCTACTCTCACTACCATAATTGGCAGCGAAGAAAATCCAAGCTTCATTCCAGATGACGATGATATCCCTTCATCATTTCCTCCAACTAAGCAGAAGAAATACAAGCCACGTGGACGAGATGTTGACTGGTCAGCCGAAATGACTACTGTGCTTTTATGTGAGTTGGTACAAGCTATTAGACAAGGAAAGAGATCGGATAATGGATTTAAGATGGAAGTATGGAATGCTCTATCAGATACTGTTTGTGCAGTTGCAGGAAGAGATGTTCCATTGACTGGTGAGAAGTGTCAAGCAAAGGTGGAGGGGTTGAAGAGAAAGTGGAAAGTGTGGATAAGATTAAAGAATATGAGTGGATTTGGGTTCGATTCTATGACAGGGACTCTTACCACCCCGGACGAGGTTTGGGAGATGGAGATCGATCGGCAGCCTACTATTCGGGAGTTCAGGGATAGGCCTTTAGCAAATCTGTCTGAGTTGGATGAACTCTTTGTAGGTGTTCAAGCTACTGGTCATTATGCAATATATCCAGGGTTGAAAAATGCTCAATCCAACAATATCGCTTCTCAACCACTAAATACACCATCTGCAGACTCTGACGATACTGAATTCACTCCCACTGAGCTCTGTCGTAAACGCACCAGGAGTGACAAGGACCTGCTATCTACACTACTCGGCCGTGTCCGTCCGCGTTTAGAGATACCTGCAGTCCGCATTATTAATGCTGTTGAGAAAAAGATTGCGGCACCCATTTTTCTTCCTCCTGTCACATCTGTTATCCAACAGACAGTGGCCAAACTGCAGGCAAACTATAGGGGGAAAGTTGGCTGGTCTACGCAGGATATTCTACAAGGGTATAAACTATTTGAGAATACTGTTAAAGCAGACATATTTGTTGCACTAGACGGTGGGGAGGATGAGGAAATGTGGCTGAGAGATCAATTACAAACTATGTAGTTTGAGATATATACAGTGGCATGCTCTATCCTATATTAGCTTGATAGTGTACATAGTCCCTTCACATTTGTTTTGCTCGTTTATCCCTTTCAGCTACCATCTCATTCATATCTTCTCCCTCTGGGCTTCCTCCTATATTCCCATTTTCGTTACCATTGTTAGTCAAGTGGTTGCTAATGTTTTTATCACCATAAGCCTCAGTCACTTTATAAAATTCATCATCCTCTCTATTCGCACGATGTCGAATAAAATTGTGCAATGCAAATACTACAAGCACCAATTGTGCTTGAGTATCCAAACCATATTCTGGAGTAGAATTGAGAATATGGAACCGGCAGCGTAAAACTCCGAAGCAGCGCTCAATAACATTGTGTAATTGAGCATGACGAAGGTTGAATAACTCCTCTTTCGTTTGAGGGTGTAGGTGGACAAGTGCCTGCTCGCGAAGATGATATCGAACAGTACGATAGGGTGTTAAGAACCCTTTGCGGAGCCCATATCCACCATTGGCAAGATAAATTGCATTCTCCTCCCGTGGAAAATCATTCAGCTCAGCATTTTCCAATATAAGTGCATCGTTTGCAGAACCTTCCCACCCTGAGCAGACATAGAAAAAGTACATGTCAAAACTACACCCAGCCAAGACATTCTGGGATATTTCTCCTTTACGATTTCGATAGGCGGCTTGCTGTTTTCGAGGTATATGGGCTAATATATGTGTGCCATCAATGGCTCTGCAGACATCACCAAATTATGACATTTTACCCCAGTTGTTACGAATTCGTGCTGGTATATTATTTGGTGGAGGTCGTACAAATGTGGTATAAAGGTCGAGAAGTGCTTTTAGAACCCGATGAAAGTGACTTATTCAATACACATTATTAGAGTTGCATACCGATTAGAATTATACAATATGTATAACTTACCGTGAAACTGTATCCCCACTATGCTGAAATAGCTCCTGAGCTTCTCTATTTGTTGCCCCATAGCCAACAATCTACAAAAACATTGTCAATTGTTCCTCAATTGATACATAACGTGTTGATCTCAACAAACCATGGTCAAAAACCCAGTCTCGAAAATCTAATAAAGTTGTGATCGGCATTCGAATAACTTCTAGAACACGTTTTGGATGGGCACGTAGGATCTCTTGTTTAAATCGATGTCCTGAACGTCTCGAGTTGTTTACTTGCTGATTTGGAAGAAAGAAATGTAGGTATATTGCTGCATTAATGGCCACTTAGATTCGTCGCTGAATGATGGTGGTATTAATTGCACTCATATCAGTATTGCTGGCCATTCGATCAATTGGAAAATATACTGACGGTTGGTATTGTTCACAATATAATTTACATCTTATAAGAAATTATTCTACAAGGCAAATGTTTACTTTGTTTATTTGGAAAATCCCCATGTAAGATTTCTCCATACCAACCATGTTGTTGCTACCACTTTGAAACAGAAGGGCCATGCCGAACGGCCATTTAGCACCAACCATTTTGAAAAGGAAGAGAATGGTCATTTGTATGGGCCAATGAAACGGAACCACTTCATCCCAACAGGGCCTTAGCTCAAGGGTGATAAAAATGGGAATTCAACAAGCAAGATTGGCAATTTTAAAGCCAAAATTAGCTCGCCGAGTCGTGACTGTCCAAAACCCAGCCCGAGTTAATAAAATCTGGGAACTGGCAGACAACGAGAAACTGACCTAAGTCATTTTACTGGTACCAATGATGACAGCATTTGGGTATTCAGTGTCCAGATAGACCTGGAATCGAAATGGGAACCCACTTTGACTGGGGTGTATTGGGTACTGACCATGATGGGGATCGGGTATTCTGTGTGCAACTACGGGAGTCGAAACTCAAAATGATCAAAGCGCCGCTAAGAAAGTCTCTCCTTTCAAGATCAAAGTAAGTAGGCTCTAAGTGAAGAGACCTGAGGAGCGACTTACGAGTTCGAATACAAGAATCAATATATGAAGAGTCTTGATCGAAAGAGATGATAGTCAACATGCCCACATGGCCTGGAAGCCAACAGTATGAAGTTCCACAAGTTACCTGGTGGCCGCCTGGTGGCCACCTGCTATCCGTGTGCAAGCAAGTTACTATACCGAAAAAGTTGGGACATAGCAATACAAGATTTACCTGATAACAATACCAGATGGGAGGACAACCGATGCGGGCCGATCTACCTACCACACGAGTCTGAGTCGTATTATATGTATGTACTATCTTGCCTTCTGGCCAGAGTGTAGGATAGGGATATACCGCTTTGGTGTGCAAGGCCACTCTGAGGGAGCTGGACGGATAACAGAAACTCTCAGGAAAAGGATCGGTGAAAGCAGGAACCCCTCACTAGGAGAGTAAAATGGCTAATAACCGCCCGACAATCTGCTATGAGCCTAGGTCTGGCATGTTGGGAGAAGGCATCCAGCCTGAAAACTAGTGGTGCACAATTGCGTATATATGAAATACCGCTTAGTATGTAGATCCAGATTGTTAGAGCTAAAGAGTTACTAGTTTGTCTGAGGAGACCTCAATGGTCGAAACTGCATGGGCGTTGTAACAAACATCTTGTTACCTACACCCAACACCAACGATGCCTAAAGGAAAGAAGTAAGAAAGTCTTATCCACACTAAGCATGTAGAATTAGACGCTCCGAAACTAAAATGATACAACTATGTGGAGGAGATCGCTTATCTCCATATATACGATAAGCGATACAAAGTTAAAGGCTTATGAGACTCATGATCCAACGTGTTCCTTATCAATAAGGACCTAGTTGAAGACCTTCACATTCCTATTGTTGAACTCAACAATGCAGTTGATATCTTAGGCTTTGATAGATCATCCACCACTTGAGGAGGGAAGTGTTACACCCTACCTATAAAGTTGGAAATTGGCAAAAACTGACAGATCTCTGAAGTGTCATGTCAAGTGGCTAAAGCAGGTCACTACAGAATGATAATTCCGTTTGGTTGGTGGTATTGTGAACACCCACTGTCTCACATACCAGATGCAGAAAATTAGACTTTCTCCGCAAAATGTTGTGAAAACTGTGTGGAAGAAGATGAAGGAATAGCGAATATGTTCGAATTTGATGAATCTGTCGCTTGTGACCCTAATGCATACCATATCGGAAGAATCAGAGCTATCGAAAATACGGTTGTACTCGAATCATTACCGAAGGAATACTGGTATAACAAACATTTGTTTGAAGCCCAGACGGCAGAAAGATTAGCCCCAAGACTGACATTCGATTACGAAATCAAGTTGATTCCAGGATCAACTCCCCCCTGGGGACCGATATATCCACTATCCGAAAAACAGCTTAAGTTATTAAGAGAATACTTGGAAACAATGATTAAGCAGGGAAAGATTACGCCAAGTCAATCTTCTGGAGGAGCACCTATATTATTCGTACCCAAACTGGATGGAAGGCTACTACTAGTTGTAAACTACCGAAATCTAAACAAGATTACCATTCTCAACAAATATCCCCTTCAACTAATATCCCTTTCAACTAATATCCAAACTATGAGACCGAGTAGCCGGTGCCAAGATCTTCACTAAGTTAGACCTTAAGGATGGCTACCACTTGATTAGGATTAAGGAAGGAGAAGAGTGGAAGACAGCCTTTAGGACAAGATATGGGCACTACGAATATAAGGTTATGCCATTTGGATTAGTAAATGCTCCAGCAACTTTCCAGGATATGATGAACCAAGTACTTAAAAAATACTAGGATGTCAGAGTCGTATGTTATCTTGACTATATTCTCATCTATTCCAAGGATGAAAAGGAACACATCGAAGCTGTTAAATGAGTTTTAGAAAGTCTGTCGGACTTTCAGTTAGTGGTATCGTTAAAAAAGTCAATATTCCATACCACTGAGGTCGAATTCCGCAGCTATATGGTAGCGGTCGATGGGGTGTATATGAGTACCCGCAAGGTGGAATCCATAATGGTTTGGAAAGCACCAAAGTCAGTTAGAGAAGTACAAGTTTTTATTGAATTCGCTAACTTCTACTCACGCTTTATAAAAAATATCTTGGCTATTTGTAAACCTATAACTGAGACACTACAAGGAAATCCTAAGAATTTCAAATGGGGGATTGAGCAGGATACGGCCTTCGAAGAATTAAAACACCGATTTACCACAGCTCCCATTCTCCACCACTTCTCAGAAAGGGAAACGGCAGTAGAAACCGACGCAAGTGATTTCGCACTCAATTGTATACTTTCTCAATACTTTGCGAAAAGGCTACATTTAGTAGCTT
The DNA here is from genome assembly GCA_014065205.1 of Tuber brumale. NCBI lineage: Eukaryota > Fungi > Ascomycota > Pezizomycetes > Pezizales > Tuberaceae > Tuber > Tuber brumale. The sequence goes on along the minus strand of JACCEG010000085.1, from coordinate 103,802 downwards.
TCTATTCTAGAAAACTAAACTCGGTGGAGTGCAATTACAAGATTCATGATAAAGGACTACTCGCGATCTTCAAAGCATTCAAGGAATAGAGACACTACCTGATTGGAACAGAAAAACAGATTACAGTCTTTACCGATCATCAAAATCTACAATACTTCCTCACCTCGAAAGTCTGGAGCAGCCATCAAAAACCGATGGATGCAGAAGCTAGTGGAATACAATTTTCATATTGTATACCGACCAGGCATAAAGGGTGGAAAGCCTGACGCATTAAGCAGACAGCTGGAGTACCATCCAGAGGAGGGAGCTACGCATCGCGCATAGAAGATTTTGAAACCGGAAAATTTCCTAGTATCGCTGGTAGCGAGGGTAGGCGATAAAGGAGAAGACTGGGATGGAGATAAGGATTTAGATTTGGAACCTTGAAGAGGTGGAAAGGAACCCATTATTAGGGTTAAGAGATTGAGCAAAAAGGCATACTTGCCAACAAAAGGCTCAAGAATGTCGGCAGGGCATGACCTGTATACCATAGAGGATGGCACTATCCTAAAATATACACAAACATTAATAAGGATGGGTATAGCCATGTGGCTACCTGAAGGAACTTACGGAAGAGTTGCCCCAAGAAGTGGTCTAGCGGTCCGAAGCGGAATCTCCACCGGTGCAGGCGTAATCAATGCCGATTACACAGGAGAACTCAAGGTCGTACTTTTCAACCACAAAGATGAGGACTGCCAGATAAAAATAGGTGATCGCATAGCTTAACTGGTAGTTGAAAAAGTCAACACCTCAGAGATTATGGGAGTGGGGGACTTGAAAGAAACAGGATGAGTAACCGCAGGATTTGGAAGCACCGACATAGCGAAAAGATCCTTGATTGTGAAGGAACAGGAACCTGGCATCAGTTACCTGCAGGCATCGGCTAAAGACAATGAATACTGGTATGACATTTCAGAGGTACCAGAGAAAGTTCTAATGTCAAACGTAATTATCCTGCAAAAGGGTATGAAGCAGTTCGATTCTGAATTCTTAAGTGAGATACCGGCAGCTAGAGGGATGGATGTAGCTTGGAGGCAATAAAGGGAAGAACTTATGAGGTTACGAGATGAAGGAAAATATTTCTCCAAGGACTGGACCTTAACCGACAATCTACTATACTATAAGCAAAGACTATTTGTACCAGATAGTCAGGCTCTATACACCAAGATCACAGAAGGATGTCATGATGCAAAAGTTGCAGGACATTTCAGACAAGAGAAAACCTTGGAAATCATTATGCGAGAATTCTTTTGGAAAAGACTTGCGAAATAGGTCAACGATTATGTTCGATCCTGTGATGAATGCCAACATAACAAATCACCTGGACATGCTAAGTATGGATTGTTACAACCACTGCAAATATCCTACGCAGCATGGGTGTCCATCTCAGTAGACTTCATCACACAACTACCAGAGTCGCAAGGATGCACTCAGATAATCGTAGTAGTTGATCAATTTACAAAGATGGCACATTTCATCAGACTTCAGACCTCAGCTATGGCTAAGGATATCGCAAACTCATTCCTAAAATAAGTATAGAGGCTACATGGTCTGCCAACCGAAATCGTCGCGGACATGGACACAAAGTTTGCCAGAGAACTTTAGGAATCCCTTTGCACGGCGCTGAAAATTGAGCGAAGAATGTCAATAGCATACCACCCTCAGACTGATGGACAAACCAAATGTACCAACTAAGTGCTGAAATGATATCTACAAGGTTTTGTCAACTATGATCAGGATGTTTTGGCTGAACATGCCTATAACAACTCCGCAACCAACGCTCACGGGATGTCATCATTCTATGCGAACTACAGATTCTATCTACAGACTGAGTGGATGAAGGAGCATGAAGCTCAAAATCCAGGAGCAACACGCTTTGCAAACTTGATTAAGACAATTCAGGAACAAGCAAGAGGGTCACTAGAAAAGACACAGGAAGAAATGTCAAAATATGATGACCGGAAAATTTGACAATAGCCGAACTTCAAGATTGGGACAAAGTAATGGTAAACGCTAGGAACATTGGCACCTGATGGAAATCAAAGAAGCTAAGCCCAAAGCTATACGGTCTATTCCAAATCATGGAAAAATGCAGATTGCAAGCCTTCAAGTTCAACATATCTGATCGATGGAACATTCACCCCGTATTCCATGTCGCACTATTGGAACCCTATGGCGAATCAGTCCATGACAAGAGCCAACAACCCCCTAGAGAGCCACAGGACATTGACGGCGATCTACAATTGGAGGTTGAAAAAGCAGTAAGAAGCGAGATTCACTCTTACAGAAAATGGGTATGCGGTCGCTATCAAGAGAAGCGTGAACTGTGGTACTTCGTCAAATGGCAAGGGTGTTCCAAAGATGAGAGCACATGGAAGCTAGCTACCGGTATGGAAAAAGTGGAGGAAGTTGTGGAAGATTTTCATAATTAAAATCCGAACATGCCAGGAAGAGCAGAAGTAAGATAGTGAGCAAAAGGGTTTCCTACTGTGGCCAAGTAAACATGGGAGGTTTTTTACCCTGACCATACTGAGTCTTAAAATGTATTAAGAAAGAAATTATAAAAAGTTATAAAAGTATTCAAGGTGAAGCCTAGTAGGTGAGAGCTCATGTTAGGCATATGGAAATCCGACACATGTGCACAGACCCACGGTAGGGTAACTGCGCACAGACCCTCGATTTTCCGGAGTTCCAACTCCTCGCTCCGGCCCCCTTATGAGGCGCGCACGTCATTAGCGAGATCTCGAGAGTTACGTCCCAAAACTAAAAGGTTTCATCAATGAAGCACACTTCATAACACTATATACATCGCCGCTTTCTGTCCGACCGGATGCTGTTCGCAGGATATATGTGAGGGGACCTCTGGCGACATCTGAGAAGTGAAGTGGAAGGAATCCATAGAAGGCGCATTGAGACAGTAGGCTTCAAAGTTAGGCATCCTAAACTATAGGCCAAATGTGACAGGACGTTTTCGGCGAAATACTCCAGGAGGATCTCCCAGTAGCGGAGACTATTAGAGGTATAACGAATTCACCCATACCCTTCTGAGATCAGCTGTAGGTTGGTTGGTCCTAGCAATAGGACACCTCTACGGAGGCCGGTGGATGCAGTTGATGTATGCTCAGAATAGAGGACCTAGATAAGTCAGAGACCCTTAAGGCGTTGACACGTTGGGCTTGAACTTGCGATTGGCACTAGGTGGCCTGGCATGAACTTGATCACTTCATGACCGAAGAGACTACTGGAATGATAGTCAACTAGACTAGGGTAATATAATAGTCTATCTGGACAACTCAGTTGGAGGCCGCTGTTTGGTATAACAAATAGCCCAGTTATCTCAATGGAGGAATACTATTCTGTAACTGTGAAAGGGTGTGATAAGTTTCAGGGTCAAATGGTGTTCACCCTTATAAGATTCTAGACATTTTTGTACTAAAACCAGGATGGTACTTCGGGAGCATAGGAATTAGAAGTAGTCTGCGCATACTCAGACGCGGGATATAAATATCGAAGTGCTTCCTGAGCTTTACAGACATCATCAAGTAATGGAGAAGAGATCTTATAAATATAATATTGTTTTACCCTTTAAATCATTACTTTACATGTTTTATCGCGAGGTGCCTTCTTCGACAGATTCTCCAATCGATGATTTTGGCCTACGTCTATCAGTTACATACTTGAGTTTGGTATCCACCTAACAACAGCATTGCTGCGTTCAATAGTAGGAACGCAAAGGTCTTCAACTAGGTCCTTGTTAATAAGCAACATATTGGATCCTGAGTCTAACAAGACTTTAACTTTGTATTGCTTATCATGTATATAGAGGTAAGCGATCCCCTGTGGACAGTTGTATCATTGTGGTTTTCATGCGCCTAACTCCACGCGTTTTATACAGATAAGACTTTCTTGGTTCTTTTCTTTAGGTATCATAGGTGTTGGGTGTAGGTAACAAGATGTTTATTACTACGCCTGTGTAGTTTTGACTATTAAGGTCTTTTTAGACAAACTAGTAACTCTTTTAACTCCAACAATCTGGGTCTACATACTAAGTAGTGTTTCACCAATACCCAATTGTGCACGACCAGCTTTCAGGCTGGATGCCTTTTCCCAAAATGCCAAACATTGGCTCATAGCAGATTTTCAGGCGCTTATTAGCCATTGTACTCCACGGGTGTCGGGTTCCCGTTTTCACTGATCCTTTTCCCTTAGGGTTTCGGTTCTTCCTCTAACTACCTCAGAGGGGCCTTGCACACCAAAGCGGTACATCCCTATCACACAATCTGGCCAAAAGGCAAGATAGTATATATGTATAATATGACTCAGACTCGCGTGGTAGCTGGAACGGCCCACATCGGGTGTCCTCCTGTCATGTATTACTATCACGTAGATCTTGCATAGTTATATCCCAACTTCTTTGATATAGTAACTTGCTTGCACACAGGTAGCAGGCGGCCACCAAGTGACTCAAAAAACTTCATACTGTTAGCTTCCGGGCCACGTGAACATAATAAGTATTCTCTCTTTCGATCAAGACTCTCCATATATTGATTCTTGTATTCGAACTCGTAAGTCTCTCATTGGGTCCCTTCACTTAGAGCCTACTTGTATCGATCTTGAAAGGAGAGACCTGCTTCATGCCGCCTTGATCATTTTCAGTTTTAACTCCCGTAGTTGCAGACGGAATACCCGATCTCCATTGTGGTCAGAACCCAATACACCCCAGCCAAAGGGGGTTCCCATTTCGATTCCAGTACCATATGGACACTGAATACCCAAACACCATCACCGTTGGTGCCAATGAACTGACCTAAGTCAGTTCTTCATTGTCTGTCAGCTCCCAGATCTTATTTGTTCTGGCGGGATGCTAGATTGTCGCAACTCTACCAGCTAATTTAGGCTTTACAATAGCCGATCTTGCTTGTCAAATTCCCATTTTTATCGGCCTTGAACTAACCGTTGCTGTCAATATATGGGCATCTTTCCAACATGTCAGGTAGGTGTGGTTTTTCTTCTCACAACGTGCACAATCTCCATCTCACCTCCAAGTATCTATTATACTCTGCGGGATACCGGTATGGGCCGGGTTAAAATTTGTATGGGTGGTCTTAGTCGCACCCCTCAACCTTTTCCTAGGTTTCTCTGGTTCCTTGTCTCTTTTCCGTTTTCGTAGCGGGGCTTCACCTCCCTTGATATAAGGTTTAGTATTTCTTCATCACTGTAGCTGAGAGTCCTGTCGGTCTTCTCTTTTGACCTCTTGGACTATCTTTGACTTGGATGGTTTGTCTCTTGCAAGCTTTTCTCTAACGAGAAGTACCTCTTCCAATCGAGTGCATAGTCTGAGTGCTTGGTCTCATTCTTGATCTGTTATATATTGCAGGGCCAACAACCTGTGGACAATTTATACAACCTGTGGACAATTTATTTTAGAAGTTTGTTTTTGACTTCCTCCCTCCAGGATTCTCCAGTCATACTTGCTCTGATGTTTAGGTTTTGCATGACCATGAGGTATCGTTCTATACTACCTTTGTACATGACCAGCTTTATAGCTTGAAGCACTAGTCTCTCGGCTTCTACAGGGGCAAATTGTTTTATAATATTGTGTTCAAAATGAGTCCACAAGGTCAATTCTGGCTGCTGGGTTTCCCCTTGAAGTCTATCCACAGCCTTCCTATACCAAATATTCTAAGGAAGCACTATGTCTCCTTTTGTATGATTGAGCACGTATATAAGTCATTCCTGCACATTATCTCAAATCCGCAGGTTTCTTTCAATATAGTCATTGCATTGTATAATCCTGACATATATGTCTTGCGTAGATTTATTCTCAAAGAATGGGGTTGGCTCTGATGGCCGCTTCACATTATGCGCCATCATGCTGGCAAGTATCTCTGCCATACCAGACTGTTCTAATGTCTGTCCGCACCTGCCACAGCTTGGACATCTTCTCCTTCTTCCTCTCTGCTCATCATTATCATCATTGTCACTAGGATCTCCTGGGTCACCTCCCTGAGTACCTGAGAGGGATGCATCAGCGGCCTTTTTGCCTTTCCCCTTGTCCCTTCGCATAGGCAGAGTGTAAAACTCTTCGTCATCCGTTTCTTCGACTGCGGGTAAGGGTGCTGGTCCCGCAGCTTCCAGACTTGGTATGGCAGCCAGTATTTTATTTCCTGCTGCCCTTAATATCTTCAGGGTATTCCTTGTCTCCTCGTTTTGCTGCTGTTGCTGGTTTAGGGACTTGCGAATCTCTTCCTGGTGATTAGTGCTATCTAGACGCCCTTACGCTAGGGTACGGTTGACCTCTCTTTCACGAGTGATGCTTTGAGCATGGAATTCTAAGAATTCTGTTCTTAGGCTGGTGACCATTTGTTCCAGTGTCTGATCTCGGGCTAATGCCTCCTGGCTTTATTGCCCGATAGTTCCATGCAACCTCATGGTTACCTCTTCATGTTGCAGCTGTCGCCTATCTTGGGGGTCTATCTTCTTTGCCACTTCCCATAGCATTTCCTCTTGGATACCTTTTACCTCCTATTCCATGCCTGCTAGCTGTATCAGCAAGATTGCAATATCATTGTCATGGGCATCTTGTCCATCGGCGATTTGCTGTTGAACCTTAATTAGTTTTAAATTATTATCTTGGGTGACTCTCTACAAATGTTGGAAGGCAATATTGGCTAGGTCGAGCAAGTTGTCTATGTCTTGCCTTATTCAACCCAATGTTATCCCTAGACATGTGGCTAGCCTGGCTAGGATTGCCGTGTGGTCTCCTCCTGCCTTTGGTGGGGAGGCTCTTAATATCCAATGTGTGCTTGCAATACTAGAGGATCAGGGAGAGGGGTTAGATATAACTACCCTCCAGAATGCTAGCTATTGCGGTGTTAATGGGACGGGGCTATGTATAGCCGAATCATCTGTTCCTGTTGTATCCAGGGGGGTGTCTATAGGTTCTCCAGCGGTGATTTTCTTTCTGGGGTCTTGTCGTATCTCAGCCGTTGTGATTCTTTCCAAATAGACTAATTGTTCCAATAGTCCTGGATAAGTAATTACCGGTACTTCGTATCATAGTTCGCGATATCCTTTAAAGGGTTTAAGGAATCGTATGAATAGTATGCAATATTAGAGGTACTCTAAAGGTGTATGTAGAAAAGGGTTCTGGCGATCTGATTCTGAATTCAGGATCTAAATTTCCTTTTTCTTGAAGTTCAAGATGTACTTGTGGTAAATGTATTGGTTCTTAGGCCCAAGCCGAGGGTTGGGGCAGTCCTTGGCTAACTGAGCCTGGTTTTTTGACTACAGAGTACTGGGTACTCCAGTCAACGAGGTCTTCTAACTCAGTAGAACTTCACGCGAAGTTCGGACAATGCCAGGTGCGACATATGTGATTGAATTGATCTCTCGTTAGGATCCCCAAAGGTATTGTGAACCACAAGGGTTCTTGCATAAACTCATCTTCGATTTCCAAGATCTGGCTGTCGAATATTGCTTCAAATAAGTGAATAAAAATTGGCCAATGAGAAGCTTCGAATATGTGATCGAAGCGAGAGCTGAGGGTGGAGTTTGAAGTAAACTCATAGTTCATATAGTGAGCCCTGGTAACTGGAGTACTATCAATATACTGTTAGGCAGATGCCAAACTCTAGTATAATTCTCCGGGATATAGGCCAAACCTTTGATCGGAGAATCTGTCGAGGAAGGTACGTCTCGATTAATAGGTAAGGTAAATATTTAAAGTGTGAAATAATATTATATTGATAAGATCTCTTCTCAGTTGCTTGATGATGTCTGTAAAGCTCAGGAGGCACTTCGATATTTATATCCTAGGTCTGAGTATTCGCGAACTACTTCTAACTACTATGCCTCAGAAGTACCACTCTGGTTTTAATACGCAAATGTCCAGAATCTTATAAGTGCGAATACCGTTTGACTCTGAAACTTATCACACCCTTTTACGGTTACGGAATAGTATTCCTCCATTGAGATGACTGCACTATTTGTTATACCAAATAGCAGCATCTAACATAGTTGTCCGCATAAACTATTATATTACTTTAGTCTTGTTGACTATCGTTCCAGTAGTCTCTTCGGTCATGAAGTGATCAAGTTCATGCCAGGCCATCTTGTCCCAATTGCAAGTTTGCGCCCAACGTGTCAATATCTTAAGGGTCTTCAACTTATCTAGGTCTTCCTTTCTGATTGTGCTTCGCCTTGGTCTGCCAGCCTCTGTAGAGGGGTCCTATTGCTAGGACCAACTAACCTACAGCTGATCTCAGAAGGGTATAGGTGGATCCGGTATGTCCTTAATAGCTTCTGCTGCTGGGACATCTCTTTGGAGTATTTTGCCGAAAAGGTCTCATCACCTTTAGTCTATAGTTAAGGAAGCCTACCTTTGAAGCCTACTATGTCAATGCGCTGAGGAGGGATTTCTTTCGTTCTACTTCCCAGATGTTGCCAAACGTCCCCTCTCATATAATCCGTGAACATCCTGCGATCAGACTAATTGCGTGTTAGGCGGACGCCAAACTCTAGTATATAACTGAGGGACGTAGGCCCGAAATCTTTGATTGGAGAATCTGTCGAGGATGGCTCGTCGCGATAAAATAAGTAAGGTAAAGATTTTAAAGCGTAAAACAATATTATATTGATAAGATCTCTTCTCCGTTGCTTGATGATGTCTGTAAAGCTCGGGAGGCACTTCGATATTTATATCCCGCGTCTGAGTGTTCGCGGACTACTTCTAACTACTATGCCTCCGAGGTACCACTCTGGTTTTAATACGCAAACGTCCAGAATCTTATAAGTGCGA